>JACVTC010000122.1:272500-362500 GCA_016946835.1 Neocallimastix lanati (nom. inval.)
TATGTGATATTATATCGTTCAAATAAATAATTATTATTATTTATATGTTGTTGGATTTACTAATGTTGGATTTTATAATTATAATAATTGTTAAAATAATTTATTTTTGGTATTATTATTAATATTATTTTTACTTTTTTTTTTTTTTTTCATATATAAATTTAAAAAATTATATAAAATAAAATTTGTTATATTAGCATGTCTTTACTTATAATATAACAAAAAACGAATTAAAAAAAATTTTATTTCTTTTTTTTATATATATAATATTTATATGCACATATAATAATCTGAATAATTTTGTTTCAAAAGATTTATTAAAGTCATATAATAGAGTTCAGAGACATAAACTTTATTCATTATTTAATTTATTCAAAAATTGAAAGATTATCTTCAATAATCTTTCTTAAAAATTACATGATAAAACAAATTAAAGATTAAATCAATAATAATAAAGTTAACAACAGCAAAAATAAAAAAAAAAAAAAAAAAAAAAAGAAAAAATATAAAAAGTGTTAAATTTTAATTAATATGATTTTAATAAAGTTTTATTTATTTATTTGATTACTATGTTTTTTTTCAAAGTTTAATATTCAAATTAGTAATAAATATATTGTTAATTAATGGTTCAATAATTATATTTAAATAATAATTAATTCATATTAAATAAAACTATTTGTTTATTATATTATTAAATATTAACCTCAGAAGATAATAATAATAACGACAATATACTAGAATGAAATGATTCTTTTTCTCTTCATTTCGTTTTTATAATTATTATTATTATTTTATATTTATTTATTAATTTTTTTTTTTTTTTTTTGAATTTTATTAATTTTATTTTTTTTTAAAAAAAAAAAGATTTTTCATCCTTAAAAAATCGATGTTATCAAAAAATTAATAAATTTAGTAAATAATAAGCAATAGAATTTGGAATATGAATTTTTTTTTTTTTTTTAAATAAAATTAATTTATATAATTAATTCAAAAAAAAGTATTATGAGTCTTAAATATAAATAATTATTATTATTTATATTAAAGATTCAATAAATAAATTATTAAATAAATAACTAAATAAATAACTAAATAACTAAATATATGTAAATAAATACATAAAAAATATTACAAAGTTTTTTTTTTTTTTTTTTTTTTTTTATAGACTGAAGACTTTTGTCTCCCCCATATGGTGTATGATTAACTGCCATACCATTACGGCGTCAGCGCTCTCAACTCCCCATAAGCAGAGAAACTCCATATAGAAGCACCCTTACGCGATCCACAAAGGGAAAGCAGAACCTACTATAGGTGGCGTCCTTGCCATCCCAGAGGAGCTGGACACTGTAATCCTTCTCAGACAAGGCTTACGCAATGGAATTCTATAGAGTGTTAGAAATATAGAAAACATACCTACCTGAGTATCGTTTAACCCCTAACCTTTCACGCAAAACCCAGAGGGAAAAATCGTGAAGATTTGATACTTAGGGGGTCGATCCAGAGACCTTTGGTATGATAAGTCAACGACTTAAATAAATAACTAAATAAATAACAAAATTAATATCTAAATAACTAAATATATGTAGTTTAATACTTAAAATATTACAGATTTTTTTTTCTTCATATATATAAATAGAAATATTTATATACATATTAAATCACTCGTTAAATTAAAATGTATTGATTTTAATTACATTAAGTATTATTATTATTATTATTATTATTATTTTTTTTTTTAATATAATTTAGTTTCATAAATATTGAATTAATTTAAAATGAACTTAAAATTTCAATAATTAATGAAATAAATTTAATAGCAATTTATTTTTTTGATAATAATTATTATCATTAATCATATTTTTATTAACTAAAGTTTAGTAATAATAATAATAATACATATATACTATACTATTTATAATATGATTTATAGTTGAGAATAATCCATTGCTTAAAATATGAATACTTAAATCATTATAAATAATATTTATTATTAAATTGCATTCTGGTATATAAATATATATATATATATATATATATATTTTTTTTTTTTTTGGATGAAATAGACTTTTAGAGTATAGGTTTATTATAATTTATTATTAAAAGACTAAAGTTTCATTTTCGTGTATGCTTTTTTTTTTTTTTGAGATGAACAATATACAACATCTTTAAAATCTTTAGAATATTTATGTTCTTTATATATAACAAGATGAGTTATAAATTCTTGATTATGAAGATTGAATAATATTTACCTTTTTTTTTTTATCTCTACTATAAGAATATTGTAATATTTTATCCAATTTTAATGTCATATCAAATATAATATTTTTATATAATCTTTAACAGAAAAAAAAAAAAATCAGAATACTTAAAAATGGTTTTTAGAGAACTAAGTAATTCTTGATATAGTGTTACTTGAATAATGCTTCATCTCTCAAATTAGAATTCTCCACTTGAAAATTATATATACAACTTAAATATTTGTCTATTGATGACTGATATATATAGATGAAAATTGGAGAATGATTTTACTATTGGTATTAATAAAGCAATAATAAAATTAAAATTTTATATTTTTATTTATATTACTAATTTTGAATATTAATTATCATTTTTTTAATATAAGCTTATAAATATATGAATAAACTTTTTAAATAAACTTTATTATATAATAATGCTTATTAAAAAGAATTAACATGAAAATAAAAATACATGAAATTAAAAATACATGAAAATAAAATACATGAAAATAAAATACATGAAAATAAAACACTTGAAAAATAAAATACATGAAAATAAAATACATGAAAAAAAAATATATGAAAATAAAAATACATGAAAATAAAAATACATGAAAAAAAATATATGAAAATAGAAATACATGAATTTTTTTTTACATTAATATTAAAAAACAACATTATGAGTTTCAAGGAAAGAAATGACCTCTAACTCTTCCCATTCAATGATGATCATGATAATTCCACATAGATAATAATTATCATTTGAATCTGTATCAGAATTTCTTCTTCACATTTATCGTTTCGACGTTGACGCTCTTGTCAATGGTAGGACAAATGGTATACAGATTGATCATGGTGTAAAAAAGTCACTAATCACAATAAGCTGAACATTAGTAAGGAATTCCACAAAAGTACCCACAAGATATGAAAACGGAAATGAAGGCTCTTCCCGAGGTGATTGTAAGATATTATTAATAAAACGCCTTCTTTTCTTTGAACCGATTTTTAAGATTTAATATATTGCATTTCCACCGAGAAGGAAACACAATAAATAAAAATTAATATATTATCATCTAAATCTTCTTCTTTATCATCAGGAATGTTTAATCCTTTCTCATAAGGAATCAGAGAAAAATTAATAAATAAAAATTTTATCAACAAAATGAATGAATTGTAGCCTAAATTCTTCATATTAAGGATATAAACGTATCCAGTGTGAAAAAACTAGGTATGTTGTTACTTTAACTACAATAAGGGCAACATATTGGGCATTCTTCGGATACCATGTTACCTTTTATATAAGGTTTCATATCAAATTTGAATCCACTTTTAATTCGTCCAATCCAAAAAAAAAAAAGAATCCAAAAGAATATTATGAATATTTTAGAGATAGACGTTGAATAAATTTTTTAAAACCAAATTTAAACTTCTTGTATTTAATTGATCTTATCTCTGGGTATTTGTATAATGAACATTTTCCCAATAAAACTTCTATAGTTGTCCAGGAAGTTTATTATTATGTTGGCGGCTAATTGTCAGTCAATCTGTTTTTTTTTTTTTTTTTTTTTTTTTTTTTTTTTTTTTTTTTTTTTTACATATATGAATAATGTGAAAATATTGGAATATTTTTAACTAAATGAAAAAAATAATACATGAAGGTTCTTTCCACTTTTTAAAGTATCGAATCATCACCTTTGGAGAGATCACAGAATGCTTGAAGATTAGATAAATCACTTCTAAGCTTAAAATTTTAATCCTTTTATAAAATTAAATACTTTTCATGATCAAATTTATTAATGTAAGTATGGTAATGAAATGCTAAACACTATAGATTTTTAGGAATGCTTACTTGAATTTCATCACCTACTTTATTGGCTGTAACAAGAAGTTTTTTTTACCATTATGTTAGAGTTCAGATTATCTTTATGTTTCAAATTTATTCAGGAAACATATGAATTGATTAGGAGAAAATATTTTCTTCATATTTATCCTTAAAAATTTGACTAGATTTTTTAATTTTTCTTACCAGAAAGCGACATAGTAAAACTATCAGGAGATGTTTTTTTTTTGTAAAAAAGAATAAGTGGTAAATAGTCGGAGATATCAGTAAAAGAGTTGTATACAGGAAGCAATATTTAGATAATTTATACTACTAAATGTGCAATAATTTCTTAATTTATTGTTAACAACTACAATGTCAATGCAATAATTATTTCCAACATTAAATTAAGTAAACTAGTGAGTATATTCATAACAAACCATAGAAGAGAAATTTTAAGAATAAGATCTTTAAGTTATTATTTGGTCATGTTGAAATCACCAACAATAATAGAAGGGTTATTCTGGTGATTTTAAACTCTGATAATACAGAGATTAAAATTTTGAATATTCTAGAAGGGATTAGTATACAGAAGAGAATCAAAGATAGGAATAATGGGTTCAGAATAATATCTGATTCTAATATAATTTATACTACTAAATGTGCAACCTCCTTGAAGTAATCTTCCAATTTATTTTTTTACCAGGTAAAGTGTTTTGTAATCATAAAAATAATTTTTAAAAAAGTCCATTATTTTATTATAGTGAACTCTTCTCTTAGGATGACGTAGTTTTTCTGTAGTAATATAGTATTTTTTTTTTTAACAATTCTATGAATAATTTAGTTACATTTTTCTATTTCTTTTTTACATAGGAATTTCCATAGTCTACATATAATGGATATTTCAAAATAAAAACTAATCCCTATAAAAAAAAAAACTAAGTGAAGTAAAAAAATAAATGAAATAATAAAATAAAAATAAAATCTCCACTGGGGTCTTTTCTTTCGATATATATATATATATATATTTGTTATATTATACTTATTTCATACAGATTTACAAACTAATAAAAAAATATTTCAAAATGTTAGTGAATAATTTTAATTTTAAAAAATTTGTATATAAATTAAATTTTAATTTTTTTATTGTTCTCTATTAATATCTAAAGAAACTTTATCATTATTGGTAAAGAAATGAAAATATTAATAAAAAATATATATATTTTATTTATAAAAAAGAATAAAGGATATTAAATATTAAAAGTATATTAAAAAACTGTAAAAAAAAAAAAAAGTACATGAGGTGGAAAGAATCAACTTCTAAAGGCATATAAAAAGTAACATAATTATCTAAAAAAAAAGGAAAAATTATACATGATAAATATAACATTATAGTACTATACATGAAGGATTCATACCTGGAGAAATAGTAAATACATGAAAAGGATGAAGATATGGGAAAAAAGAAAAGGATACATAAATGAAAAATGATACTATTTCTTAAAAATTTTTTTTACGACTAATTAATAACCTTGATAAATAATATCGATTCCATATTACTACAGTAAGCAATTGTACCAAAAACATTCGTTATATAGTGTTTAATTCTTGCAGTATCGACTGTGATGGTTTTTTTTTATCATCATCTTCGGTACATTGAGAATTAAGATAGTCTTTCCTCAGTTAATCCCATAGAAAGTGATACGTCCTTGAAGGGATCTTTTATTAAATGATATACATATTTTATGAAATAAATGTTTATATATAAAGTTTGCATTTCAAATATTTTTAATTAATTTTAAGTATTTGAATTAATAATAATAATAATAATTAATAATAATAAATAATAATAATAAATAATAATAAATAATAATAATAATTAATAATTAATTACGTGAATATTTTTTTTTATATTAATAAAAAAAATTAAATATTATTTGTTCAATTTGAACATAATAATATTTTAAATTAGTAATGTGAAAAAAAAAGTAATATTCAAAATAAAAGTATATAAATCAATTCAGGAAAAAGTTCATATGCAACAAACCCAACCTCCAGATTAATATGATTTCCGTTTTAAAAGGAATTCTTATTCTGGATTTGGGTTTGAATTGACAATCCGAAGGAAATTGTGGTCTTCTCCTTCAGAGGCATTGGCCCTGCTAGCCTGTCTTTAATTACGTTTTTAGCGTTAACGCTCCTTGGTTAGTTTTTGCACTTATACCGATGGTATGTCAACCTTTATCAAGTGCTAGCCCTAATCATAATTTCTGTAAAGAGAGCCACAGATTGCACCAAGAATGGCGTATTTTTAGAATAATTACCAGTAATGATTTGACTATTAAACAAAACATCTCATTCCTTTATGTAATTTAAGTCAATAATGTCTTAATCTCTTCTACCAAAAAGGAAGTTATATAATCGGTACAACGTCACATATATAATATTTACACACTCATTATTCAGAAAATTACTCATATTAACACGATTTTCACCAATTGACCTATGCACAATATTATTAGTAACGATACTATTATTTTCGCTATCATTAATATTTATATTTTTATTTAACAAAATTATTTCTATTGTTATTATTATTAATATTATACTCTTCGTTACTTATTATCAGAATCAGTACTTGATTCTGTATTATTCATACCAGTAATAACAGTGTTAACATTACTTATTTAATATTGGAAAATATTTGGTAATTGTAAACAATTTTTCATCAAGTTTTTTCATATCCTTAAAATAATTCATTCAAATATCATGGAAAAAGATTGGCATTTAGGAAACCAATTTTCCAATAGAGGATTATTATTTTCTCTATAACTACAAGGATACCGTTCTGGATAGTCGCCTTCAATCATATTGGTGACTTTGGCAATACGAGCGTCTTTAATATGAATTAATTTATCAATAATATAATAATTTTAAAAAATTTACCAAATTTAGAATTAATACTTTATGACAATCAATATCAAAATAAATTATATATAATATAAAAAAAAAAAATTTTTTTTTTATTTTTTTTTTTTTTTTTTTTTATTAAATATTTAAAATTTTTTTTTATTTTTATTTTTATTTTTATTTTTTTTTTTATTAAATATTTAAAAATTTTTTAAAAGAAGAAAAGACTAGTATTGAATCAAACTAAAAGAATAAAGCCTAGTGATTTAGTACTAATGAGAAACTTTAATAAAACTAAATTAGAGCCTTACTTCTTCAGATCTATGAAAGTGGTGAAGAAACAATTTAATACAATTACTTTAGCTGACCCTGCTACATAAATATTTATAATATATAAAATTCTTCATGAATTACAAAAATATTTAAAAATTAAAAGAAATAATAACCAATAAATGTTATATAAAATATAAAGAATATATTTTAATTAAATTTTACAATTATATGTCAAATAAAAAATATATTATATATATACTATATATTATTATTTTATTATTATTATTATTATTATTATTATTATTATTAATTTTAATTTTAATTTTAATTTTATTTTTATTTTATGAGTGCTTAAAAACATTAATAATAATTAATTTAATATTAAACAATATAATATTAATAGAAGAAAAAAAAATAATAAAAAATAAAAAAAAAAAAAAATAAAAATAAAATTCGTTTATTATTAAAACTAATATTTGTAAATTTACGTATATGTAAATTATAATAAAATAAATAATGGTCTTTTTTTTTTTTTTTTTTTTTTTTTTGAAATATATATACTTCTTATGAAATCATATATATATATATGTATTAACTATTATAAATAAAAAGTATCATTTAGAAATATAAATATTTTTTATCAAATTAAAAGTTTATAAATTTATGTAATATATAGGTGTACTATATTAAATTTGATGACTTTTTTTTTTTTTTTTTTTTTTTTTTTTTAAAAAAAAAAAGATTAATATTTATTGAAGGATCTTTGAATATTTTATTATTTTATGTAGAAAATTGTTATAACTAGGTTGCCATGTTTTTATTAAATATTAATTAATTTAACCCAATAATTCTTTACAAATTTCAGTTCCAAAGTTTAATTGCTTAAGAACATCATCCAAATCTAAACTTGCTGTTAGGTTATCCGTACTTTCTTTTATGTCTGATTCTTGTTTTTTCAAATTCATGGTATCTGTAACAAAAATTTCTGTAAGTACTTCAATAATATCTCCTGAATTTGGATCTACAGTGCAATCAACTAACTCTGTTTTGTATGTAGTAGTAATTTCATAGCTAGCTGGTTTCTTATCTGATATAATATCATTAATTTTCATATCAAGATTTTCTAAAGAATTTTGACTTGCACTTTTACTATCTATTTATTTTACCATAAATATTGTAAAATAATATAATTAGTTAAAATGAATACCTTTTATGACATTAACTATTTTAAATATTTTAGTATAAATTATATAAACTATTTACCATTCTGTAAATTTTAATAAGTATTTTAATTTATATTATATAATTATAATATATGCAATTTTATTATGTTAGTAAAGTTTTTTTTTTTTTTTTATTTTTATTATTATTTTTCATTAGTATATATCTTTTTATTTCTTTTATATATATATAAATATATTTGATATATTTTAAAATATTCAATTAAAAATAAATATAAATTTACTTACATGAATCTTTTCTATTGACTTTTATTTAATAGTGATAACAATAAATTTAGAAATAATTAAAATTATTAGTCTTATTGGATCTTATTAAAATTAAGTTTATTATAATATTTAAAATATAAATATAATATAATATAAAAAAAAAAAAAAAAAAAAAAAAAAAAAAACTTTATATATATACATTTGATTGAGCTTTGACAGATACGATACTTTCAGAAGAATGATTTGGTGAAACAGATTTTTTCTATTATTATTATTATTAATTTTTTATTATTATATTATGTTATATTCAATTGTTTATTTAGTTTTAATTATAATTTATCTTAAAATCACTTTATAATAATTTGAGGGTTTAATTTTATATATTATATTTTATAAATATAAACCTTTAAACTACTACTGGAACCATTTCTCTTGTTGTTTCTAGATTTCTTTTAGAGTTTATTTTTTATTTTTTTTTTTTAATTTGAATGATAAATAAAAAAATGTATATATTTCAAATTTAATAATAAAATTCATGTTAATATGTTGAATTAAAGATTTACATGAAATATATATATATATATATATTATTATTATTATTATTATTATTATTATTATTATTATTATTATTATTATAATTTTTATTTTTATTTTTAATATATGGGTAATTTAATTTTAATCAGACGTTTTTCATATTATATATTTTTACCTTTGCCATTTTTATTAATAAATAAATATAAAATTAAAACAATAAACGATAATAATGAAATTATATTAATATATGTTTTTTATATAAAAAAAGAAAATAAATAAAAAAAAAAAAAAATAAAAAAAAAAAATAAATAAAAAAAAAAAAAATAAAGATAAAAAAAAAATAATAAAATATTATTTTTTTTAATAAAAAAAGAAATTAAAAAAAAAAAAAAAATAAAAATAAAAATAAAAAACTAATTAATAAATTTTAATAAATATATTTTATATATTTGTATAATTTTTTTTTAATATAAAATTTTTATGTATGTATCTTTTTATTAAAAAATTTATATATATATTTAATTATAATATTAATATTAATAAATACTCAATAAATTCAATAAAAAAAAATAAAATAAGAAAATCATTAACTGCATTTTTGTTTATTTGTTTTTTCTTTATTTATGTTTATTTATTTATAAAAAAAAAAAACTTACATTAATTTAAAATCTTCAATGAATTTATGTATACTTTTTTTTTTTTTTTTTTTTTTTTTTTTTCATTTTTATCTTTACAAGTTGTTCATCTTTTTTTTTTTTTTTATTTAAAAATTTTTTTATTGCAGTATTGAATTATACAACTATTAATATTATTTTTAATATATTTAATATTTAATTATTAATTGTAAATTAATTTTTTTATTGTAGATAATAAAGAATAACGTAACAAAAAAAAAAAAAAAAATTATTCGAAAAATATACTAATATAATTAAAATATTTTTTAACTCTATAAATTTTACTTTCTCTATTTTATATAATTTGTTAAATATATTAGTATAATAATAATATTTATGTTTAAATCTTTTTTTTTCTTTTAGTTTTAATTCATTAAAATATAAAATCAATTGTTAAAAAAATAAATAGTAATAGTTATTCTTTATTATCATTACTAGAGAGTTACAATAGAATTTTTAAAAACATATTCAATATATTCAATTAAATATATAATATAAATAATAATAATAATAATAATAATAAAAATTTAAAAAAAAAAAAATAACATTTTTTAATTTAAAAGAAAATTTTAATTATATATAATTTTAGTAAATATTTATATTAATTTTACATATATGTACATATTACATCAAATTTAATTAAATATGATAAAAATTATTAATGAATATAATTTTAATTAACTTTAATCAGTTTATTTATCCATCTATTTATTTACTTAATTATTTATTATATTAATATGTAACTATTTATTTATTTATTTATTCATTTGTTACATTTTAACTTTTTTTCTTTAACGAATAATTAAATCAAATTATTAAATAATACTCTAAAAAAAAATTAATTAAAAAAAAAAAAAAAAAGATTGATTTTATTAATTGTTTCATAATAGATTCATTTAATAATTATATATTATTAATAATTATTATTTAAATAAAAGACCAAATATTTATATATTAAATATGTATATATATATTTTTTTTAATTATTGAAAAGTTATGTAGGAAGGATGAAATAAATATAATATATAAATTATATAACCAATTAGAATTAAAAGAATTAAAGTTTTTTTTTATTTATATTTATATTTTAATTTTCATATTTTTGTTAATAAAATATCAAATATATTTTTAAAATATTAGAAAATAATTTATTATATATAATAAATAATATATAATTTAATAATGAAAAATAAATAAATATTAAATATTAAATAATAAATAGATAAATAATAAATAAATAATTGTTGAAAATAAAGTTTAATATTATTTATTTTATTATGATTAATTATATTTAATAATAATGTATTAATAAAATATTTTATAAATATATATATATATACATGGTTCTACTATATTCATATAATTTATGTAAATGTGTATATAAAATTGTATGTAATTGTAGCCTGTTATAAAAGAAAGAATCTTATCATTATTTTACTAAATAATATTTTATTATAATTTCATTACATCTAAATCTCAATAAATTACAAAAGATTAAGAGTCTCATTAAGACTTAAATTATTATTCAGCCAAATACTATTTATAAATAAACATTATATAATAAAAATTATTAAAACTGCTTGATATATGAGACATGATACCCAAGATATGAGCCCCTGCAACCCGGTGTGTTTGGATCCATTCTTTTCTGGAAATATATGTAGCTGGAAAGAATTACTTTACATGGATTTTCTAGCATCATTGGTACTATTACCTGTTTCCTGAAAACAAAGGAATAATGATTTAACAATCGTGTTGAATTACTCAATACTATCGCTTTTCACGAAATTCCATCCATTGGTATTCCAACTAAGTCAAAAAGAAAACTTTTTTTTTTTGTTAGAATGTGAAAGGGGTTAGGTATATTGTGAGCATTGAGCTCATGATTGCCATTTATAACATTCACAAAATTATATGAATTAAGAATTGTAGGATTTTTATTATTGAATGTGCTATTAAATATAAAAAAATTTTTGTTTTAAGTGCTGAAAAGAAACCTTAGAATTCCATTTGGAACATCTACAATATAAAACTTTAATTATTGATATTGCTTTTTTCAAATACTTTAACAAATTTTGCGTGGTTGAAATTTGGAGTGAATATATTAATCCTGAAGAAACGATCATTGAATTTAGTAATTCTTTTCACAGACAAAATATTATTTTTGAATTTTTTGTATCTAGAATGAATAAATTCCTTCATTTTAACATTGGTTAATGAGTGTATACTACAGATAAAAATCAGCCTTGTGTTTTCAATAGATGTTCCATAACAACGAGAACCCCTGTGAAATATCTTTTCCATAATGAACAACAAATAACAGAATGATAAAAATGAAACTAATATAATTTAAAATACTAAAAACTAAGAAATATAATTTTTTTTTTTTTAGCGGCAGCAAACTTATTTTATCTTTATTAATTAAATATTTGATAAAATACATGTAATAAAAAAAAAAAAAAGATAAAAAAATAAATAAAACAAGAAAAAAAAAAAAAAAAAAAAAAAAAAAAAAAAAAAAAAAAAAAAAAAACACAAAATATAATAAAATAAAATAATGGTATAAAATATTCTAGTTTCATTTAATTAATATCTGTAAGACTTCACAAGGGCGTTATTATATTGAAGTATAATAATAAATTTTGACTTCACAATGTTAATTATAATTTTAAGATACGAAATTATGATCTTCATTGGTTGCGCTAACCCTGCTGGCCTGTCTTACTGTTTCTTCAGCATTGATAAGAAATATAAATATAAATAAAAAAATAAAAAAATAAAAAAAAATAAATATAGAAAAATCAGAAAAAAGAAAAACAATTAAAACTTATATTATATAAAGTTTTTTTATTCGTGTTGTATTATACAATTATTTAAGTAAAATAAACCACTTCCATAATTTTGTTATAATGAATAAGCTTTTAGTAATTTATCTTTTGAATTATTGTTTTTCTTTTCGATTAATAAGACCTTGTATAATGTAATACTTTTTGATAAAATAATTTTTATATATAAACTAAAATAAGAAGGTAAATATAATGTTAGTCCCATCCATTTAACCAAGAATATAAATGGATCCAAAATGAAAGCATTTACTGATTAAATATTTGATATATCACATTAATTCAAAATTTTATTTTTATAATTTTATTAAAATTATACATAAAAATTGTTATATAATTAATATTTACATATAATTATTTATTTTATCATTAATTAAAACTAAATTTATTTTAAATAATAGGAAATGCTAAAATGTTAAAATATATGAATTTATTTATATAAATAATGATAATCTAAATTATTAATATAAATATAATATATTGTAGTTAATTAATAATATTCTGGAACAAGCCACATTTTATAATTATACATGAAAAGTTTACTATGTTAAACCTTTTGTAAGAAGAAGACAAAGACATTTTGATCATGTTGGAATTGATTTACATTTGATGTTTCAAAAACGTTGCTTCATTTCCCGGACTTTCCCGATTGAATAATCAGTTAAATTTAAATCCTGATCGACAGACAATTCCCATAAAACAAAGCCGTTTTTACCGATTCATTTCATACCTATGAGCTCTTGTTTTCCTCTCTCGGCTTAACTTTTAGTTCTTTCATCTCTTTTTTTCTGATTTCTTGAGTTCTTTTTCAGCAACTTCGGAAAAAGGCTACTGTTTCCATCAAGTTTCTTGTTTCTTTACTTACTCGCCACTGAGCCTGTCGCAGATCATCTTTTCCAACAGAGACTCCGGCATTTAGCAACAGTTTTACTATCCCTTCTTTTCCCATTATCAGGGCTTTATATAACAACTTATTGCGTGTACTAGTATTGTATGTATTAATATCGGCGCCTGCATCTATCAATAACTTTACTATTCTTTCGTTTCCAATCTTTACAGCTGCTCTTATCGCCATCGTCGCTGCATTAACATCTGTACCATTATCTATCAGTAGTTGTACCATCTTTTCATATCCATTTCTTGCTGCTTCCAATAGCGCTGTTCGGCCCTGTTCATCCTTTGCATTGACGTTTGCTCTTGAACGTATCAGTAGCATTACTATTCTTTCCTTTTTATCTTCATCATTACCATAGCTTTCAACAGCATCTATTAGTGCTGTGCTGTTCTTAACATCAGCACCATTATTTATCAACAGTGGTACTATTGTTTCACATCCATTTCTTGCTGCTTCCATTAGTGCTGTTCGACCCTGTTTATCCTTTGCATTGACGTTTGCTCCTGAACGTATCAGTAGCATTACTATTCTTTCCTTTTTATCTTCATCATTACCATAGCATCCAACAGCACTTATTAGTGCTGTGCTGTTCTTAACATCAGCGCCATTGTCTATCAACAATTGTACTATTGATTCACATCCATTTCTTGCTGCTTCCATTAACGCTGTTCGGTCCCATTCATCTTTTGTATTGACATTTGCTCCTGAACGTATCAGCATCATTACTATTCTTTCCTTTTTATGGTCATCATAACTATAGCCTCCAACAGCATCTATTAGTGCTGTACTGTTCCTAACATCAGCACCATTATTTATCAACAGCTGAATCATTTTTTCATTTCTATTTCTTGCTGCTTCCATTAGCGCTGTTCGGCCCTGTTCATCCTTTGTATTGACGTTTGCTCCTAAACTTATCAGTAGCTTTACTACTCTTTCCTTTTTATCTTCATTATCATAATTATAGCATCCAATAGTATTTGTTAGTGCTCTGCTGTTCTTAACATCACCACCCGCCTTTATAAGAAGTCGTGCCATTACTTTATCCCCCATTTCTGCAGCATTTATCAATGCCTTGCTATGAAATCCCATATAATCCGTATTAAAATTAGCGCCTGCATTTATTAAGAGTTTTATTATCTTTAATTTTAATATCAATTTGTTTTTTTTATTATGATATGACAGAGATGGCCTATATTGCCTTGATGATCGAAGATGGTTATATTCTTCCAAAGCTTCCATTAAGACTGTCTGGCCTCTGCACTTTCCATTAACATCCACAACAATCCTATTTCTCCATTTTAATATAGACTGATCGCTCAATTGACGACCTGAATTTCTCCATTCGAGAAGCATATCTAAAACTGCAGTAGGATTGCCTTCAATAAGGCGATTAACCACTTTAATTTTATTTTCTCTAACAGCTATCATCAAGGCAGTATTATCCGTTCTATCCTTGATGTTCAGGTCCATACCCTCATTTATCATCCAATCTAAAGTTACAATATTGCCCGATCTCACCGCTTCGAACCACTTTGCCTTCCTTTTCTCCACTCCCAGCATACTGATATAATTATAATATTTTTTAACTTCAAGATAAAAAAGAAAAAAAAGTTTTATAAATATAAATTATGCCTTCTCTATTTTAAAATAAGTCTTTAAATATATTACCTTAACAATAAGTATTGAAATCTGTTGTAAAAAAAAAATAAAAAATTATTGATTAAAAAAAGAGTTAATTATAAGAAAAAAATGAAAGGAATTTTAATCAATTAAAAATATTATCAATACCTGTTTAATATATAAGCAATAGATTAATGTTTACCGGGATATCACAGGATTGTTCAACTTTATTTATTATTTTATTTTATTAATTATGTAATATAAAATTATTTTTATTAAATATTTAGTTTCTCTCTATTAGAGTAGTATTAATACTCTTGATGGATTGATTATAATTTTATCTATTTCTAAAATGTAAACTTTTTTATAAAAATTGATTTTTTTATTGATAAGTAAAATTAGAAAAAAGAGAAAGGAGAGATTTATAGTACTTTGAAGTATTATTTATTTTTATAGTATTTCATCAAAAGTATCTTTTGGACATCTAGAAAAACGTAAAAATACTAATGGCTATAATAATTTATTATGTCCATTTATTTTATTGTAGCGTCCCATATATTATAATATATGGCGCATGATTAACGAAAAGATTTTTGATTTTAGTTATTAGACATACATTACAATGAATGTATATCATTTCGCAATTGTACATTACTCAATGTGGCTTATAATATTTTTTAATTGATTGTCATATTAAATAATTTTTTAATAAATAAATAATTAAATAATTAATTAAATAAATAATATCACTTATGAAATAAATAAAAAAGTCTATTTTATTATAAAATATTTTTAAATAAATAATAAATAATAAATAATAAAAAAAATAAATTAATAAATAATAAATAATAAATAATAAATAATAAATAATAAATAATAAATAATAAATAATAAATAATAAATAATAAATAATAAATAATAAATAATAAATAATAAATAATAAATAATAAATAATAAATAATAAATAATAAATAATAAATAATAAATAATAAATAATAAATAATAAATAATAAATAATAAATAATAAATAATAAATAATAAATAATAAATAATAAATAATAAATAATAAATAATAAATAATAAATAATAATAAATAAATAAATAATAAATAAGTATTTTATTAATTAAAATTATTGAATAATTAACAGTATTTTTTTTTTCAGAATAAATATAAATATTTCAAATATTAAGTAGTAAAAAAAATATTTTCATTTATACTTTATATTACTGTTAAATTAAAAAATTATATATTATTTATTATTCATAATAAATAATTAAATAAAAGTAATAAATTACTAAATAACTAAATATATGATTATAATTTTATTTTTTAAATATTAAAAATAAAATCATCTTATAGACATTATTAAAATCTATATAATAAATTTATTTATAAAAAATTATAAATTATTTATTATGAATAATAAATAATTAAATATAAGTAAATTATTGACGAACGAAATATACATGAATCTAACAAATTATCATAATATTTACATATAAAAAATAATATAAAAAATAATATTTATTCCTAAAATACAAATATAAATTTAAGTGTGTTAACAATAATAATAAATATAAATAATAAATATAAATAATAAATTATAAATTATAAATTATAAATTATAAATTATAAATAATTAAATAATTAAATAATTAAATAATAAATAAGTAATTAATTATATATTTCATAATAAATAGTAATTAATAATTTGAATAGATATCTATTAAATAATTTGAAATATATTAAATTTATAAACTAATATTAATTAATTATTAATATTTAAAAATATAAACTTTGAAGTATTCACCATGATAATGTATAGGAAATGCCTTTCATATTACCTTTACTAAGAGTGAGGTCCGCATCGACGTCCCAACGGTATGGCAAAGAATCCAATGGGAGTCTAATACATTTAAGGGAGAACCTGGAGGCCCTATTATTTTCTCCTTTCGTTAATCCCAGTCTAAAAAACAAATAAAAAAAATGACTAAGATCATAATTAAAAATTATTATATCTATTTAATTGTACATATTTTTATTAATAAACAATAATTAATATAAATTAAATGATTCTTTTTTATTTATTAAAAAAAAAAAAAAAAAAAAAAAAAGAATTTATGATTAATTTTAGTTCTATGTTTCATGCTAAGATAGTTATAATATATATTTATGTATTTATAAATATAATTATAGTTAAATTGGAAATTATGTAAAAATAAAAATAGTTCGCATAAAATGATTTTAAAATAAATATTAATTATTCAAAATTAATTAACAAAGAAAATTAATAAATTATAAATTTAGATATAAAAGAGTACTAAAGTTTTAAAACTTTAAAATGTAAAAAGTATTAAGTAACTAATTATAATATTAACATAATTTGATAATCATTTTAAAACTTATTATACTATTTATATTATTTAAAGTTTCACTTGATAACTAATAAATTGTTTATCATAGTCATTTTTATAAATAATTATTTATATATATATTCTTTTTTAATAATAATTTTACTTTTTATTTTATATTATATATTTATATATATATATTTTTTTTTCCATTTTTTAGCATTATTTTATTATTATTGTTATTGTTGTTATTTCTTATAAATATTAATTCAAAAGAATAAAAAAAAAATAAAAAAAAAAGA
The DNA here is from genome assembly GCA_016946835.1 of Neocallimastix lanati (nom. inval.). Classification (NCBI taxonomy): domain Eukaryota; kingdom Fungi; phylum Neocallimastigomycota; class Neocallimastigomycetes; order Neocallimastigales; family Neocallimastigaceae; genus Neocallimastix; species Neocallimastix lanati (nom. inval.). The sequence continues at coordinate 290,405 of JACVTC010000122.1, forward strand.
AAAAATATGCTTTACATATTTTATATATATATAATTCTAATTATGTATATCTATAATTTGATTTATAATACTTCCAATTTCTGTTTTACGTATATATATATATATATATATATATATATATATATATAATACATGTTTTAAAAAAATAAGATACAAATATTAAAATAAATTGAATTTATATTAAACAAGTTATTTTATACAAAGTATTAATATTATATATTTATCTATAATTGAAAAGCATTATAAAATTTTTAATTATATTGAAAATAAAAAAATATAGTATACTTTCAATGAGTTACGTTTAATTCTTTTTTTATTTTTTTATTTTATTGGGTATCTTTAAATAATTCATTTTATTTTTAATTTTTTTTTTTCATTTTTTTTTAAAAAAAGGACTTCCTTATAATATATGTATTATTATTATAGTAGTTTTTTATTATAATATAATTACGTTTTTATAATTTTAATATATATATATTTTTTTTTTATTTCCATATTTATATAAAATATTAACCCTTTATTATGAATATTATAATGATATTTATATATAATAATAAATTCAATTAAATAGTTATTATGATTAATAATAATAATGAGAAGAAGAGGAAGAAGACTTGTAAATAGAGAGTATTCAAACTTTGATTATTAACAAAAAATATTATATACATTATATTTTATTTTTTGTTTATTACTAGTTGTTATTGGATGTATTGATATTTATATTATTATCAATTTTTAAAACATACATGTACATATACATGTATATTTATAAGTAATAATAATAAGAATAAACTTTTTTTTAAAATTTTAAACTTTTTTTTTTTTTTTTAGAAAAAAAAAGTAATAAATATTTTCATATATATATAAAAATAATTAAATATATCTTATTGTAATATTAACAAGTAAGACCTCTATTTTTTTTTATTTATTTTATTTAATTTTATTTATTTTATTCTATTCTTTTTCAAATTCAAAATCTATTAAAATAGTTTATTATTGATATATTTTAAAATATAAAAAAATTTAAACATTTACTTTTTTGGTAATTATACTTTTTATAGTTTATAGTTTATACTTTTATATGTTAAAGCTTGATTTTAAAAATTATTATTTCATAATCATTTTAATATTATTTATAACTTTAAAATTTAGAATTATATAATTTTGTTTAAAAATATTTTTTTTTTTTAAAAAATTAATATAAATAAAAAAATCCTTTAAAAACAAAAAATTTTTATTTTTTTTTATTCATTTTAAAATTATATTTTGTTTTAACTAAAAAAAAAAATTAAAATAAAATAATAATTCAAAATGGTAAGTCTTTAATAAGTATTATAATAAACAAATTAGAGAAAAAAAAAAGCAAAAAGTTATAGTTGCGAATAAAGAAATATATAAATATTTATTTTTAAAAAAAATTATTAAAAAGAAGTTAAACATATTAAAAAAATAAAAAGTTACTGAAAAACTATTATAAATATAAAAAGAAATATTATTATAAAATCAAAAGAAATATATTAAAAAAATAATAAAGGAATAAATAACAATAAGAATGTTTTAATATTGAAAAATTAATAATAAATTGAAGAATAAATATAAAATATTAATTTAAACATAGTATATATTTTAAATAGAAAGTAAAATGTTACAAATATATATATATTCTTTTTAAATGAAATATATGAAAAGAAGAAAAAAAAAAGAAAATTAAATAGTACAACATGATTTTAAATAATAGAAGTAAAAAATACTATAGAAACTAATAATTTATTTTTTAATTGTAATATATTGATTAAAAAATAATTACCAAAAAAAAAAAAAAAAAAAAAAAAAAAAAAACGAATAATAAATAAAAAAATAGGCCACAGGTGTTAGTGTTAATAGTCAATGCTATGATGTATATCAAGAATTAAAGCTTAGAAAGAAGTACAAATTCATTATCTTTAAGCTTTCTGATGATCTTACTGAAATTGTTGTTGATAAATACTCTGAAAGCACAGATTATGATGAATTCTTAGCTGATCTTCCAGCTGATAAATGTCGCTTTGCTGTCTACGATTTTGAATATGAAATTCCAAATGAAGGTACACGTGATAAGATTCTTTTCTACATTTGGTCACCAGATAATGCAAAGATTAAAGATAAGATGATGTTTGCTGCTAGTAAGGAATATATTCGAAAGAAGTTAGATGGTATCTTCACTGAAATTCAATGTACTGACTTATCAGAAACAGCTCATGATGTCGTTTTAGATAAGGTATTAAGAATGACATAGGTTTATTTAAACGAAAAGAAAAACAACAGTACATTAAAATTTTATTATTGAAAAAAAAAGAAAAAATTAATAATTAAAAATTAAAAAAAAATAATATTAATAAAAAAAGAAAAACTATAAATATATGTGTATTTATATATAAAAAATGAAAAAAGAATTAAAAGAATTATTTAAAATTAGAAAAAATGTTAGTAAAAAAATTTTTTTTTTCATTTATAAAAAATAAAAAAATAAAAACAAGAAAAAAAATAAAATTCAATAAATAAAAACTATATTGAAAGAAAAAATGGGTGTGAAATTATAAAATTATTAAATTTTATATATAAAATATTAAATATAAAAAATACAATATAGTGTTTTTTCATATGATTTAAAAAGATAAAGATAATAAGAATATTGATATGTATATTACTTCTATACTATAAAAAAATTTTTTTTATAAATATTTATGAGAAATGAAGAACTTCTATAAAACCTTCATATATAGTAAATACAAATTGAATAAATTTTTTTTTTATTTTCTAAAGAAAATTTAAAGTTCATTTTAAAAAAAATTCATTTTTTTATGACAAAAAGTAAATACAAGGGAGTGTGACCCTTTTTTATCTGAAGATTAAACTTACTAGAACAAAAACAAAAACAAAAAATGTTCAGAATGTTTTATATATAATTAATTTAGTTTATTACATAACAATTATTGTGCTAGACATTAATTTATAAAAGAAGATAATAAATAATAATAATAAAAAAAAATATTGTACCAGGATGTCATTTCAATAAGACACTTTTTTTTTTCGTATAAAACAAGAAAGATATATAATAAATAATAATAATAATAATAATAATAATAATAATAATAATAATAATGAATAAATTGATTAATAATAATTAATAATGATTAATGATAATATTGATTAAATAAAAAAAAAAATTGTATTTTTTTTGTATTGAAAAAATTATTAAAATAATGGTATAAAATATGTTTTACTTTTAACATCACTAATTAATAATAGCGATAAAAATAATTTTTAGTTTATACAATCTTTTATTATTTATTATTTTTTATTTTATGAAGTACGGTTTATTTTTGAATCTTCTATTAATAGCATTTATGTACAATACTTTAGAACATTCCATTTATAGGGTTAAAATTAAAAAAAAAAAAGATATTTTTTAATTTTTAGCTTTAATAAAATTTAAATATTACTAATTAAAAAAAATTGATATATGAAGAAAAAATCAAATATTTTTTTCCTTCTTTATATATATATATATATAAACAATACTTTTCCAATTAATTTCTTTTGGAAATTATAAAATTTCAATATTACTAATTAAATAAATCTCAACTAAATATTTAATAACCAATAGGTGTATGTAGAGGAACAAATCTATAAATATTATCTTTTCCTTCTCTTCTTAATTAATATTAATAATACTTCGCCAAATTAAATTTTTTTTTTTTTTTTTTTTTTTTTTTTTTTGGAAATTAAAATTATTACTATTTAACATAAAAAATTAAGGAAAATTATCAATAAAACATACTGAAAAATATAAAGTATTCTTAAATATTGAATTTTTACTTATTAAAAATATTCATTATCTAATATGTTTATCATTTTTTTTACTAAATATTATTTAAGATAAGTTTTCTTTCTGTTTTCTAGCTTTTTTTTTTTTTTTTTTTTTATTATTTCATTTCAAATAAAACTATATATGTTTTTTTATATTAATTGTATTGAATAATTGTATACATTAAAAATTATTATAAATAAAATTTAAAAAATTTAATTAATATGTGTATTTATATTTATATATTGGATTAAATTATATAATAATATATAATATACAAATTTTAAAAATTTTCTTTTTAAAAATACTGAGGATAAATTTATAAATTTATATGTTAAATTTATAATAAAATTATTTTATTTATGAATAAATAAAATAATTATAAATAAATAAAATAAAACAAATAATTATGGAAAAGATTCTAAAATTGATAGTTATAAATTTAAAATTTTAAATTTAAAATTTTAAAATTTAATAAAATTTAAAAAATTATTAATTAAAATATTTAAAATTTTAAAATTTAATAAAATTAAAAAATTTAATAATTAAAAATTTTAAAATTTAATAAAATTTAAAATTTAATAAAAATTAAAATTTTAATAATTAAAAATTTTAATATTTCATTGTTATTTTTTTTTAATTAAAGTTGATCTAATAATAAATTAGATTTTAAAAACTTTATAAATTTTAATTTTACTGCCATTCAAAATAGCCATTAAAATAACTATTTCTATGTTTTTAATGCCTTTAATACATCTATCTAAAAGTATTGAGTTAATTATACATTTATTCAATGTTATTAGGTATTATTAAAATCATTAAAAATGAAGAAGTTAGGTTTTTTTGTTATAATTTCTTTCTAATACCTTTAATTTTATAAATTTTAATAAATTTAATTGGAAGTAAATAATTCAATGTAATTGATGTATATTTTTAATATTTATTGGGATGAAAAAAATTTTTTTTCAATTTATACTCCCTTAATTATTATCAATAAAAGAAATTATAAAAAAATTATACTATGTAATAACAATAGTAATATTTTTTAATAACATTGAAATAAATTTTTCAAAATAAATATAATTATATTCTATTTAATATTTATATAAATCATTGGTAATTCTTTAATAATTCAAACTTATATATAAAATGAAAAATTATATTTATTTAATTATAAAATCAATTTTTAAAATTTGTTTTTTATTATTATAATAATTTTTTTTTTTTTTTTTTTTTTTTTTTTTAAATTTTATACCAATTTTTAATAAAATTTTTTATATTAAATATTTTTAATTAAAAAAAATTTTATTTATTTTTATTATTATTATTATTAGAATATTTAAATCTATATTAATATCATCTTTTAAATAATTCTTTGATTCAAAATAATAAAAAAAAAATTAATAATTAATAATAAATAATAAATAATAAATAATAAATAATAAAAATTAAATAATAAATAATAAATAATAAATAATAAATAATAAATAATAAATAATAAATAATAAAAATTAAATAATAAATAATAAATAATAAAAATTAAATAATAAATAATAAATAATAAATAATAAATATAAAAGGTAAATCAATAAAATAAATATGTAAATAATTTTGATGAAAAAGAAAAATTATATAAATATATTATAAAATTAAATGGGGTTTATATAATTAAAAGGGTGTTAATATAAATATAATTTTATTTTTTTTTACCAAAGGAATAAAAGATATATAAGATATTTAAACTTTGTTTATATAATATAAAAAAATAAGAAGTTAATTTCATAATAATTTAAATATTTAAATACTATATATATATGGACTAAATATTTATCTTTATATCTATACATGAAAAAGAATTATTAAATTTTTTTTAGTTAATGATAAAAAAAAAAAAAAAAAGAGAATTCATTTCCTTTTTAATTATTTTTTTTTTTTTTTTAATTATGATACTATGCTAAAAAATTATAATTATATTTTATACATGAAAAGAATTATTAAATTTTTTTTAGTTAATAATATAAAAAAAAAAGAGAGAATTCATTTCCTTTTTAATTATTATTATTATTATTATTTTATAATTATGATACTATACTAAAAAAAATTACAATTATATTTTATAAGTGCATTCAAATTTAAAGTTTTATATTTTAATGAGTTTATTTAAAAATAATAATTCTTTAACTATAATTTCAAATTTAGATGAGTTATCCATAAATTATTGAACTTTTTTAATTTTTTTTTCAAATTATAATTATAATTATAATTTTCAATTAATTGGCATTAACATACTTATTTTTTTTTTTTTAATATTCTAATTATAAATAAATATTATTCCATTTTTATTAATTACTAATCAAAATAAAAAAAAACTTTATATTATAAATAATATAATATAGCATAAATTATTATAAATAGTTAAATATAATTATTTATTTGTTATAATAAAAATATTTAAGAAAATGACTAGTATTTTATTATAATTATTAAACAATTAAAAAAAATATTGTATTTATTAAAAACATAATTATATATATGTTTTAAAAACATAATTATATTTATTAAAAATAAATATAATAGTATTAAAAAATTTATTATTGAATAATTAAAAAAAAAAATTATTTTATTAGTAATTATATTTAATTGTTTTTATTTAGATATATAAGATATTCTTTTTATTAATTAAAATAAGACATATCATATCTTTTAAATATACCATTATTTCATTTAAAAAAAGTTAATCTAAAGTATAATTAAAAAAATTTTTTTTTTTTAAATTTATATATATATTTTTTAAAAAATTTATATTGACCAATACATTATAATATATTGGTGTGCTATTATTTACAAATTTTATAATATAAAAATTTATTCTATATTAATTAAAAAAAATTATTTTTAACATATTTAAAAATATAAATATATATATAATTTTTTTTTTTTTTTGTAATAAAAATAATTATAATATTGATAAAAATATTATAATAATAGTTATAATAATTATAATAATAAAAAAGAAATAATTTTTTAGAATTTTTTTTTCTTATATCTTTTTCATATACACTTTTAATAATATTAAATAGAATATAACTCTTTATTTTTATTTTCATTGTAAATAAATATTTACTATTAATTATCAAATATAATAAAAATCAATTAAATATCAAATGTAATTTATCAAATATTCAAATATATAATTAAAAATTATAAATTTAATATTAGAAGTAATTGTATATTTATATAACTTGTTATTATTTTGTTGTAAAATTCAAATACTTATTTTAGCATTCTATACTATAAATATAATATACCATATTATTTTGTTGTAAAATTCAAATACTTATTTTAGCATTCTATACTATAAATATAATATACCATTATTATTATGTATTAGGTCGGTTATTCATAAAATTATTAAAAATTAATAGGTATATATGATACTATTCTGATTTATACATTGATAAGAATTAATAAGGTATATATGAATATGAATATGTAATTTTATTAAATAAACAGATTTAATATAATGAATTAAGTAATTTCTTAATAAGGCTTTAATAATTATTGTTTTAAAAGAGAATTAAATAATATAATACAATAAATAAATAAATAAATAAATAAATAAATAAATAAATAAATAAATAAATAAATAAATAAATAAAATCTTAAATTATATTAAGAGGAAAAATTTATATATAAATAAATTTAAATTAATATAAAATCAATTATAATATTCAATTTTGTGCAAAAATAAAAGTAATAATATATACAAAATATAATAAATTTTAATTAAAAATTTTTTATTACAAAAAATATTTAATAAATAATAATTAAAAAAAATATTTTATTATTATCACACAAAAAAAAAATAGCAATTGTAAGGATAAGAATTATTTTTTTCCCTTTTATTTTATTGATATAAAGAAGAAATCGAAAATAAAATATTAAAATATTACTTTAATATAATAATTTTTAATTTAATTTATTAAAATATAAAAATTCATAAAAAATCAAGAAAAAGAAATCAAATAATAAATTTAAATAAATTATTTAATAACCTAAGAAATAAATTATAAAATATATAAAATACTTATTAGTAGAAACACTTGTTAATTGAAAGCTGAATTAAATATTAAATTAATTTGGATGTAAACAAATTACAAAATTAAGTTATAATACAATAAAAAATTTTAATAATAATATTATTTCTAGTATTATTATTTCAAAGACTAGATATAATATTTATTTTTTAAAAAAGTATAAAAAAATAAAGCAACAAAATTATCAGAATAATCAACGTATATTTTTATATATATATTTATTGTAAATAATTTATTTTAAAAACAAAAAATGAATATATATTTATTTATTTTTTATTTACTTTACAAGATAGAAAAATAAATTTATGAGGAATATATTAAATTATTAAAGAATTCTCATTAGAAATATATAAATAATTTTTAATTTTTTTAACAATCTATTGAAATTTACTAATTATTAATATATTACTTGGAAAACATTTACAATAAAACCATATTAAATTATATATTTATAAATATATATTTATATTTTTTTGTTTATTTATAATATAATAATTACAATTTCTATTAGATTATAAATTGTATTTTCAAAAATATACAAACGTCAAATTCATTTTATTTGATTATAATTAAATAAATTTTGAATTGAAAGACAATAATTATAAATTAGAATAAATTTAGAATATATGTTAATATTGTAAATGGTAAGATTTTAATTTGATTTATTATTTCAACAAGAAAAATAAATATTTATATATATATATTTAATTATGAATTAGTATGTAGTATAATTATATTATATACTAATAATAATAATAAATGAAAATTAAATAATTTTTTATTTGTTCAATTTATATTTAAAAATACCTTTTTTTTTTTTTTTTTTTAAAAGATTTATTAATTAAGGGTAATAATAGAAGAAAAAGATAATTATTAAATATTGTAAAGAATTTAAGAAAAGTAAGTTTGTAATATATATAAAATTTCTAATTAATAAATACGTATTTAAATAATATAAATTTTTTATTTTATATCTTATTATAAAGTTTAGTTTTGAAATTTAAATAAGTCTAGTACATTATAAGGACGATTGAGTATTAACTATATATTACAATAATATAAAATAAATTAATAAAACACCATGCAAGCTGAATCTAACAAAGTATGTATTTAAGCTATTATATATGCTATATAATATTATTTATTAATATGATGCCATAAATTAATTTAAATCAATTTACAATAATAAAGAATTTAAATTTCTGCTCAACAATACCATTTGAATTTGGAAAAATTAATAATATTAAAAAAGCAGCTGTTCAAGCTATAGAAATTTATGGTTTAAATTCAATTTCTAATTGTCCTTTAAAAATTCAATTAGAACAAAATTTATCAAAAAATTATGGATATCCATACGCTTCTACATTTTCTGGTGGTAATTAATTAAAAAAAAAAAAAAAAAAAAAAAAAAAAAATTATAAAAATATATATGGTTATTCATATTAGAATTAATATAGATATACATATAGTTTTTTTTTTTTTTTTTAATTATTTTTTATTATTAAGGAATAAAAAAAAAGTTAGAATAATTATATCAAGTTACTATGGAAAATGAAATATTAATATAAAATTTTTATTAGTATAGTATAAATTTATATGTAAACTGGTAATAAATGAATTTTTACAGTATTACATATTAAAAAAAAAATTAAATTGGCATTCTTTTATTATTTATTTATATTCTTATTGAAATTTTATTTAATTAAACAAAATATTTTTATATTATTATTTATTATTTATATTATTTATGTGTTGTTTTATTTATACTTCATAGCAACAATAACAATAACAACAATAATAATATTTATAATAATAATAATAATAATAATAATAATAATAATAATAATAATAATAATAATAATAATAATAATAATAATAATAATAATAATAATAATAATAATAATAATAATATATAATTATTTTAATTAATTAAAATAAAATTTAAAAAAATTTGATATTAATATATTTTTTAATAATTTTTAAATTAGCAAACATTGCCAATATCGCATTATTCACTACATTAGTTACAAGAACAGATTATATATTTTATGATTTATCTAGTTCAAAACATGTATTAGATTCTATTTCATTTTCAAAAGCTAAAACTTTATCTTATTCACACGTAAATGCAATTGAGAATTTAGAAAAACAAGTTAAATTAGTACATGAAAAATTCCCAAAAAGTAAAAAAGTTATCGTTTCATCAAGTATATTTGTTAATGAAGGGGATATATGTCAATTAAATGATATTAAGCGAATTGCTCAAAATTATCAATGTATAGTCATCATTGATGATACCTATGGTTGTGGTTTCTTTGATGGTTCAACCAATAATATTCTTGAATTTTTTAAATTAGAAGGTCAAGTTGATTTTATTGTAGGCTCGTTCTCTGGTATTATGGAATCTAATGGTGGTTTTATTATTTATGGAGAAAATCAAAAATCTTTTATGAATTCTTTAAATGAAAGTTATGAAAGAGATGCTCTTCTTCCAAATGTGGCAGGTGCTCTTCTAGCTAGTTACCAATGTTTAGAGACCCCACTAAATATACCTTCTGGTAAAATTAATCGACGTCTTAAACTCTTCAAAAATATTCTTCAATGGAAAAATGGTTTGAAACGTATAGGATTGAATATTCCAAATAATTCTAAATCAGCTACAATTCCTATTTTTATGCCAAATGATGATTCCGGAATTGCCATTCAAAAGGCATTACAAACCCAAGGATTATATGTTTCATATGAATCAAATGAAAAAGATACTCTTCATAAATACAAAATTATCACCTCACTTCAAGTAAACATGACAAAGGCCGAAATAGATCACGCATTAGAAATTATGGGTCGTGTCATCATTTATCAATTTCCGGAAGTTTTAATTCGAAAACCTTTGATAGACTATTTTCCAGTTGCTAACCCAATTAAATCAACATCTTTTTCAACCTCAACTGTAAAACCTGCATTAATGGGAAAACAAAGTAACTTTGGCTATCAGCAACCAAAGTTTGCTATTATCGGTATTGGATGTCATTTTCCAGAAGGTATAGAATCCAAGGAAGCTTTCTGGCAAATGTTGGAGGATGCTCGTTGTATTACTAAGGATATACCCATGGATAGATGGAATAAAGATGAATGGTATTCAAAGGAACCAATTCAAGGTACTATTCAGACCAAACGTGGTGCCTTTTTAAAGAACCCATATCTTTTTGATAATAAATATTTCTGTATTTCTTTACCGGAGGCTAAAGAAATGTCACCTGAACAACGTTGGCTTTTAGAATTGACAGTAGAAACACTGGAAGATGCTAACATTAAACCTGAAACTATAAAAGGTACTCGTACTGGTGTCTTTATAGGTTCTTCTGGTTGTGATTATTTAGCTACTCAACTATCCCATGCCAATGATATTAATTCTCATTCACCGACAGGATTTGAACTTTCTATTTTAGCTAATCGTTTATCGTATGTTTTTGATTTACAAGGTCCATCTATTAGTTGTAATACCGCTTGTTCATCTGCATTTTCTGCTTTAAATATTGGTTTAAATGCTATGATCACTGATGATTGTGAAATGGCTCTTGTTGCCGGTTCTAATTTTATGAACTGTCCGGGAGGTTTTGTTGCTTTCTCACAACTTCGTGTTGTTTCTCCGGACGGTTCTTGTAAACCTTTTGATGAAAAGGCAAATGGCTATGCAAGATTAGAAGGTGCTGGTATGGTATTAATTAAACCCTATGAAAAAGCTGTACGTGATGGGGATAAAATTTATTGTGCTATTGTTGGTTGTGGTAGTAACGAAGATGGTCGTTCACCGTCACTGACGATGCCATCCTATGAAGCTCAATATAAACTTTTAACACATGTCTGTGATAAATCAGGTATAGCGCCTCATCAAATTGATTATGTGGAGGCTCATGGAACTGGCACTAAGGTAGGTGATCCTATCGAATCTCATGCTATTGGTGATGCCTATGGTCGTAGTAAGGGAGTTCGTGGACAAAATGATCCTCCAGTTTTAGTAAGTTCGGTAAAGGGTAATACTGGGCATGGTGAAAATTCAAGTGGTATCGTTAGTATTATAAAGACTTCGATGATGCTTCATAAACGTAAACTAGTTCCAACAGTAGCTTATCATCATATGAATCCTGCTATTGATGCTGAAAAATTAGGTATTAAAATTTGTGAGAAGCTTGAGGATTGGAATACACCTCATACCCTTCATGCCGCTGTAAACTCTTTTGGTTTTGGTGGTGCTAATACAAATACCATTCTTGAAGAAGTTAAACATCTCTATCCTCAAGATATCCAACTTCATATTGCCTCAGACAAACCAATAGTAGCAAAAATTTCCGGTTATAATGAAAAACTGGTCATGCAACAATTAAAATCTTGGCGTAAGATCCCAATGGAAACGCTTTTACCCCAACTTTACCTTTCGAATACCTGCAGAGAGGATAGTCACTATCGTATTTCCTTTATATTAGATGAACCTGGCAAGTTTTATGACTATGTTGATCTTATTTTGAAGGATCAAAGTCATGCCAATATTATTAAATATAATAATAAAATCTCTATCAAGCCAAAACTAGCTTTTGCTTTTTCAGGACAAGGCACTCAATATACAGATATGGCACGTCAACTTTATCAATCCAATAAATATTTTGCAAGTATCATCGATTATTGTAACGAAATTGCCGTTCGTCTCTCCCATCATGATCTTTTAAAAGAAATTGGATTATTTGGTGATACCCCCGTGAATAATGAAAAATTATCCGATCCACAGTATTCCTTCTTAGTCATTGGTATCGTTGAATTAGCTCTTGTGGAGTTTTGGAAGAAGTATGGTATTGAACCAAGTGTTGTCTTCGGACATAGTATGGGTGAAGTTGCTGCGGCCTATACAGCTGGTATTTTAACCCTTGAAGATGCTATTCTTTTACTCTATAACTATGGTCTTATCAGCCAAAACGTAGATGACGTTCATGAACAAAGTGGTTTAGTTGCCTTGGGTTGTGGCATAGAAGATGCTCAAGCTAAGTATTTAAATGGTAAGGATAAGGTCTATATTGCATCAATTAATAGTACGAAAGATGTTACCGTTGGCGGTGATCTTTCTCAATTAGTCGAAATCATAACCCAAGCTAAACAAAATAATGTCTTTGCTGTCTTATTAAAGGTCAAGAAGGCATTCCACACTCCATACATTCTCTCAGCCAAAGATAAATTCATTCAAGGGATACAAGGTATTCGTTTGAGAGTAAAAACTCCAAAAATTCCATTTATTTCTTCCACCTATGGTATGGAATATGAAGGACCATTCGATGAAAACTACTGGTGGACCAATATCATTAATTGTGTCAACTTTAGTCAAGCAGTAAAAATTGCACATTCTAAGGTCGATAAGGTCTTGGAGGTTGGCTCCACACCTGTATTAAGTATTTACATGAGTAATGTCTTCAATCCAGATAATATCTTTTATACCCTTTCTCGTAAGTTAAAAGATCATGTTAGTTTAAGTAGAAATATTGCTAATATGTATGCCAAAAAATGCTTTGATCAATTCAATTGGAGACAATACTGGATTGACTTTATGGAAGGAGTGGAAGGGAATACCTTAGATAAGATTCGTAGTATTGATTATCCTATGCCAAAACATGAATGGGATCATCGTGATATACGTAAGACATATACTGTAATGATTGGTATTCATCCGGAAAGAAAAGTATGTTTTGAAAATGATAAAATTTTAGAAGAAAGTTCAGAATTTTCAAGTGATGCCGATGCAACCTTAAGAGTCCCAGGTTCACCAATTAATGCTCTTCCTATTAAGGATTATTCCGATAAAGTCATGAGAGCCTTATCTTCATCCTCCTCCACATCCTCCACATCTTTATCTCTATCCTCATCTTTATCACCATCACCATCACCATCATCATTACCATCTTCATCGTCATCGTCATCTTCATCACCATCTCCATCCAAACAATTGATGAAACCCAAAAAACTAATCTTTGCCATGAAAAAATCAAAAAAGAATCAAAATAATTTTAAATCCAATACCAATGATATAAAAATTATACCACAAAAAGAAAAAATCAACACCAAAAAGAACTTGATACTAGAATATACTTCTTTTGATGATCCTTCATTTGATAAGATAAATTCACCAATGGCTATTACGGTTAATAATATACATTTAAAGTATAATACCCAAGCTTCTACCATGATAAATAAAACGGTAGATCATGATAATACTATTTCCAATTTAGGTAGCTCGACAGATTCTGATACAATTATTAATAATGATGAAATGGATGAGATAACGATAGCAAAGGCAAAAGCCAAAGCCAAAGCTAGAGCTAGAACTAAAGCAAAAGCTAAAGCTCCAGCAACTACTCCTATTCCAGAACAGATGAAAAAAATCCGTTCCATGGATTCCTTGGAAATTCCAGCTTCAAGTTCAGTTAAAACTAAACTTCCAGAATATATCCTAGCCGAAGCAACCTACAGTGGTGCTGCCGAAGCTGAAGCTAAAATAGATACCCAAGAATCAACAATTCTTTTTAATAGTCATAGTAATGATAATAATACAAATAAAATTGATAATAATATAAATAATAATAATAATAATAATAATAATAATAATAATAATAATAATAATAATAATAATAATAATAATAATAATAATAATAATATAAATAATAATACTAACAGTAATAATAGTAGTAATAGTAGAAGTAGTACTAATAATAGTACTAGTAGTAGTACAAGTAGTAGTAGTAATAATAATAATAATAATATGATTAATAATAATAATAATAATTATGATGATAATAATGATATGATTATTGAAAGTACAGATCGTTTAGTTCATATTATATTTAATCGTCCCGAAGTCAATAATAGTTTTAATAGAAAAATGTTGACAAAAATAATTGAGAGTTATGATCCAAATAAAATTCTTCTTATTGAAAGTAATGGTAAAAACTTTTCTACTGGTTGGGATTTAAATAGTGGTGATTTTATTAGTGAATCTTTCGATCAATCCATTAGGAAATATAGTGAGTTAGTTAAACAGTTGGAAAGTGCTATTCAACCCATTGTAGTTATCTGCCAAGGTAGTTGTAGAGGTGGTAGTATGCTCTTCCCATTAATGGCAGATTATGTCATTGCCTATGAAGATGCAAGTTTTGGTTTTCCGGAAGTTAGACGTGGTGGTATACCGGCATTAGTATCTGTTGCTGCATTAAAGAAATTCTCGAGAACTACTGCTAAACGTATGATGCTTCTCGGTGAACCTATTTATGTAGAAGAAGCTAAAAAATATAATTTAGTAGATTATATTTGTAAAACAAAGGAACAATGTAATGAAATATTTAAAAAATTATTCCAAGGATTTATTAAGGATCATATCGATCTTGTTAATCTTCGTGAATATAAATCATCCTTAGATATCATTAATTTTCCTTCTTCATCTTCATCTTCATCATCATCATCATCATCTTCTTCTTCTTCGAGATCTATCTCTTCCTCTTCCTTAACCTCCTCCTCCTCCTCTTCCTCCATGGAAAGTACCATGGTTCGTTGTGCTATGAAAGAATATCAATTAGCATGGGATTCAAGTAAGGAATTAGTAAAGATGTATGATCTTGAAGAAGGTATTGCAGTTATTGAAATGTGTTCCCCACAAAACTTTAATGGAATGAATTTAGATATTTCACGTCAACTTCATGCTCATGTCAATACCCTTAAAACTAGAAAAGAAGTAAAATGTGTAATTTTACGTGGTTATCAACGTCATTTTTGTACAGGTGCTGATCCAACTTGGGTCGCTAATATTGAAGGAAAAACTCATTTACGTATGGCTTTGGAAGTGTATGAAATCTATAGAGATTATGCCTCTATTCTTGAATTAAATGTACCAGTTATTGGTATGTTAAATGGTCGTATTGTGGGAGGAGGCTTAGCTCTTTCTCTTAACTGTGATTGGAGAGTAGCCTTAAGAAATTCTACTATAGATTTTGGTAATTTACCAAGAGGTGTTTGTCCGGGTATGATGCTTTCCACGAATATGGAGTCGTATGTTCAACGAGGAAATAGTTTTGATATGTATTTACAGCCGGGAACCTATGGTATGTCCATGGAAGAAGCTCTTGAAAAAGGCATCATCCAAGAAATTGCAGATACTTTTGAGGATTTACAATTAAAGGCACTCAAGAAGGCCAGAGAATTTGTTCAAGCTTCTAAGCAATATCAAGGAATTCATCGTTCCATTGTATTAATGCGTCCACCATTAAATAAAGAACTTATTATGAAGGAGGCGTATCTTTTAGCAGAGTGTGCTGTTTCTACCGATATGGCTAATGAATCTAAAAAATGGAAACTTTTTTCCAAACAAAATTCTTTAAGATCCTCTCAGTCCACTGCCTCTACTTCTTCTACTTCAACACTTTATAATAGTTAATAATTCTTTAAAATACTTCTCCTCCTCCAACTACTTTCACTTTAACTTCATAAGAAAAAAACGATGAAACAAAAAAAACAAAAAAAAAACAAAAAAAAAGGAAAATAAAGAAAACATAAAAGAAAAAAGAAAAAAGGAAAAAAAAAAAATTTTTTTTTTCTTTCATTTTGTTTAATAATTTTTTATTTATTTATATATATTATTTATTTAATTTAATTTAATTTAATTTTTTTTATTTAAGATTTGTTATTTTTTATTTTTTTCATTTTTTATAATATATTTTTTTTTATTTAATAATAATAATAATAATAATAATAATAATAATAATAATAATAATAATAAATGATAAATGATTTAAAATAAACCCTTGCCTATAAACATATAGAAAAAAAACTAAAAAAAAAAAAAAAAAAGAAAAAAATAGTAAATAAATAATCATATATAAAATTTAAAAATTAATAAATATTTAAAAAAATAAAAATATCTATATCTACTATAAATTATACCATATAAAAAAATAAAAAAAAAAAAAAAATCAAAGTTAAAAAATAATTTAATAAATAAATAATAATAAAATAGCATATAATATTAATTAAAAAAAAAAAAAAAAAAAAAAAAAAAAAAAAAAAAAAAAAAATATGTATATGTATATGTATATATATTTATATAAAGAAAATGCTCTTAATATCAGGATTTTAGAGTTTTAAAAAATTTATGAATAAAAATAATAATGTTTTAAAAAAAATATATATATATAAATAAAACAAACTAAAAAGTATTTATAAATTATTTTATTTTAATAGTCTGTTTTTATCTATATATATGGTAAATAAGCCAGTGCATGCACTCAACGGCAATAAGTTATTTCATTACTAAATAACATTTTGATTATTTCATTTTATTTATTATTTTTATTTATTATTTTTATTTATTATTTTTATTTATTATTTTTATTTATTATTTTTCAACTCCTTGATTAATATATTTTATAAAATATGTTTTGTTTTATTTTATTATTATTATTATTATTATTATTATTATTATTATTATTATTTTGATCTGAAATATTATAATTATCAATATTAAAATATCGTTAAAGTTCAAGCTTCTAAGCAATATTATTATTTAATAATCTTTCATATAAATTATATCATAAATAAAACAATATAAAAATATAAAAATATATCATTAATTAATGATGATAATTTAATTAAAACTAGTAAATTGATATTACAAAATAAAAAATAAAAAAAAAAAAAAAATGCATGAAGAAGACACTATATTTAAAAAAATACTATTTTTCAAAATCTTTCATTGATTTATTATTATTAGGAATGTTCTAATAATTTCTCATAAGAAAGTTTCTTGATATATAATATGGGCAGTGGAAAGTTGAGCCTTTAAGATCACAAGGAACTCTAGCATGAACTTTATCACCAACTTTAATAGCTGTTTCTATAAATTTATTGACCATTTTATTAAAACTTAATTCTTTATTATCATCAAATTCATTAAGAAGAATTGAGAAGTAGTTACATGAGAATATTTCATTATGCTTTTCATTACACATGAACAATTATAGAAAAAATTTTATAAATATATAAAAAAAAAAAAATAAATAAAAAAATAAAAAAAAAAAATAAATTCATCAATAAATTGAAGGAATTGTTTTTCTATATTCGTAAAAAAAATTTTTAGGACATAAAAGTAACCAATGTGTTGAAAATAAAGTAGGCTATTCCCCTCACCACAACAATAAAACAGATATTTTAAACATTTTGCTGATATACTTTTACTCCTTATTTAAAATTTTACATCAAATTTAAATCCTCATTTAATTTTAATAACGTCCAATTCATAAAAAATAAAAAAAAAAAAAAAAAATTTAAGAGAAAAAAAAAAAAATTAAAGAGAAAATAAAAAATTTTTCAATATTCATAAGAAAAGACAGTAAAAAAAAAAATACTTTTTAAATATTCAAATTTGAATTTCTTTAATTTTTTGGAGATTATTTTCCCAATAATATTATTATAATTTCTTTCAAGGTGTCTTTATCCTTATGATTTTATTCTAGTAATCTGAAATATTATATATTTTTGATATTTAATAGAGTAACTTATAAATTAATATGATATCTGTTTCAAAATATTTATAAAAAAACAATTATTATTATAATTTTTATAATTATTATTATTAGTATTTTTTTTTTTTTTTTTTAATTAAAAATTAACTTTTATTTTTTTATTATTTTATTGTATTTAATGAAATTTATATAATTACAAAATAAAATACAAAAAAATTATATTTAATTAATTATTTTTATATTCTTTATACTTTTTTTTTTTTTTTTTTTTAACTGTTAATATTTTATTTTCAACAGTTTATTATAGAGTCAATAATATGATAAAATTTAAAAAAAATATAATTATAATTTTTTTTTATAATAACTTTTTCTTTATCTATTGACTTTTTAATTTTTTTCTCTTCTTTTTTTTTTTTTTATTTACTAAACTGAAAAAAAATTAATTATTAATTTAGCATGAATCCTTAAGACCACACCAGTCATTGTTTTCAACACCCCATCTGTATTCATCAGTGTAGACTTCAGTACAGGTATTTTCACAACATGGGTAACCGATAGCAGCAGCTCCACATGAATCATCATCAGAATTACATTTGGCATCATCAATACCACACCTATTTATTATTATTGAATTTAAAAAAGAAAAAAAGAAAAAGAAAAAGTAAATAGAAATAATGTTAAGAAAAAAAAAAAAAAAGAAAAAATATTATATTTTAATATATATAATAACATCTTTTTTTAAAAAAAATATATATATATATTTAATTACCATTCATCATCTTCAACACCCCAATTATGATCATCAGTGTAAACAATATCACAAGTAGAACAGCATTTGTAATCTGGTTCAGACCAGCAAGTACTAGAGGTAGGTTGAGAGGTAGTTGATGTAGTAGTTACAATTTCATCACCACCAGAAGAACTTGAACCAATAAATGGGAAATCAGTTGGCTTAACTCTATCAGTTTCTTGTGGTGCTGGTGGTTTGTTAGCAGCTGGATAACCACAAACAGATTCCTTATCAACACTCTTATAAATTTAAACAAATGATAATAATAATAATAATAATAATAATAATAATAATAATAAAAATAAAAATAATTTAATTTATAAATTTCAATTATTTTATTTTCAATATTACATAAATTATTTTATTTTCCATATTTATATTATTAAATAGATATTTATTTGGATTTAAAACTTACTGGGTTAGCTGGACAACAACCCCACCATGGATTATCCTATAAATATTAAATATTTATTGATATATATTTCACATACATTTAAAAATATGATTAATAATAAATATTTTAAATAATAGTTTTTTTTTTTTTTTTTTTTTTTTTTTACTTACACCAAGACCTTCGAATTTACCCTTCTTAGACCAACCAATCCATTCTTCACAAGAAACTAATTCGAATTCAACATTCATTGTACCTAAAGTACCATTAGCAAACCATTTAAGAAGGGTTTCTGGTTGCCATGAATCAACATTAATCTAATTTATATTATAATATAAATATTAACAATTAATATATATATTATTCTTTTACTAATTCAAATACACATATAAATTATACTTACATCAAAGTGGTATTCCATACCAACACTGTTCTTTGGAGCAGATTCTTGACTTGGACACCAAGCTGGATTAGCATTATATGGACAAATATCTATTATTATTCATTAATGGGTTTAAATATATACAAAAATATAGATATATAAATAAATATTTAAAAATTTAACATTTATATATATATTTATTTAGTTTTTGTTTAAATAAAAATTAAAATAAAAATAAAAATTAAAAATAAAAATAAAAATAAATAAATAAATAAATAAATATATTATAAGATTTTATAAATATAAAATTTAATTTAAATCTTTATAATTTAATTTATATATTTTGGTATTGGTATATTTTACCAGTAACCTTGAAGACCATTGGTCCTGGAAGATCAGCTTCAGATTTTGGCCATTGATCGGTTTCGGAAGTACCATATGGAGTTAACTTGTAGCACATCTATTTAAAATAAAAATAAATGAATAAATATTTATATTATGATGATTAATATTTTTAATATATATATGTATATATATATATATTAGATTTTTAACTTTATTTTGACAAATATTAATTTATTTTCAATTTTTATAATAATTTTATTTTTCTATAATTATTTTTGGTAAAATTTCAATTACTATAGTTATTTTTTTTTGGTATATCTTTAATAACTGATTAATTCAATTATTTTTTTTTTATTCCTTTAAACGATTTATTGACTATAAACTTTTGTAAATCAAAATTTCAATTGACTATTTTTAAATCTTCAATTAATTCTTTTTTTCTTTCTTTTTTTTTTTTTTTTTATAATAATATTTGGTAATTCATTTTCAACTACATTTATCATATAATTAATTTTTAATATTTACACCACAAGCTACACCAGAACCTAAACCATCATAACCACCATAAGCATTTTCGTTAATAGCACAGGCTGGACCGACTTCCATAGCTGAAATCTTACAGTTACAAGATAAAATACCCATACTACCATATCTAGTAACTGAAGCTTTTCCCTTCTTGGCCCATTTCCAAGCGTATGAACCAGAAACAAGAAGTAAAGAATTTAAAATAGTTGAAACACGCATCTTTATTATTATACTTTAAAAAAAAATAATAATAATATTTATATATATATTTATATTTTTTTTTCTGATAGTTTTCCGAATTTAAATTTTCAAATAAAAAAAGAACTAGCTTTTTTCTTTTACTATTAAACTTTCGTATGTTTAATTTGTTTTATTTTTCAATTTTTTATATATATATAAAATTATTTTTTAATATTTTTATCAAAAAAATTTAAAAATAATTTCTTTATTATATAATTTTTTTTATAAAAAAAAAAAAAAAAAAAATTAAAAAAAATCAATTTATTATATTTTTTTAAAAGGCTTAAATATTAATAAAATTAAATTGAATAGAATACAATATAAATATATTGTTTCTATTGTTTTCCAAATATATTAAGAATAAAAAAATTTAAATAAATACAACCATAAGATAAAAAAAAGGAAAAAGAAAAAGAAATTAATACTATTTAACTATAATAAATAAATAATAAATAATAAATAAATAATAATAAATAATAATAAAATAATAATAAATAATAATATATAATAATAAAATAATAATAAATAATAATAAATAATAATAAATAATAATAAATAAATAATAAATAATAAATAATATGATTGTAAAATTATATTATTTATTTGTATTATATAAATAATATTTATATAATAATAATAATAATAATATAACTATTTATTTTAAACAATTTTATTTAAATAATTACTATTAAAATAATTCATTTAATAATATATTGTAATATATACTATCGATTACTTTTTTTAAATGTTTAATACATTATTTAAATATATTATATATTGTATTCCTATTTATTTTTTTATTCTTTTTTTTTTTTTTACTTTTTTAATCATGGATAAAAATAAAATTAAATATGAAATAAGAATATATTAAAATATATTAAAATATATTAAAAATTAAATATAATAATATATAATAGCATATAATAAAATATAATAAATTGAATGGAATTGAAAAATGATATGATATTAAATGGGGATTTGAATCATAATTAAAACTTTAAATAATAATAATTTTTATATTAATTTTTTTTTGATTTATTTTGTCGGATTTTATTAAATAAAAAGATAATACAAAAAAAAAAAAAAAAAAGTAAAAGATATGAAAATTGAAATGGGAATAAGATATATTGGAATTTCATAGTTACTAGTAGAATATACCATTATTTCTTTAATTCCATTTTCTTTTTTCACTCTTTTCTAAAGCATCATGAAATAGAATAAAAATAATTTATATTACGAAGTTATAGAGTAATATTAAATATTTAAATAATTTTTTTACTATTATGTATTGAATATATTATTTAAAATTTTATTTAAATAGAATATATTAAACCGCATTTCATAAAATTTATTACTATTTATTATTATTTATTATTTATTATTTATTATTATTTATTATTTATTATTATTTATATATAGTTAAACTTTAATTTATATAAAAATTAAGAATTTAATCTAATTAAAAACCTTATTTAATATAAATTAAGATTGTCAAACCAAGAAAAGAAATTATGAAAAATATAAAATCATTTGATATATAAAACAAAAAAGATGATAAAAAGAAGAGACAAAATAAATAATTATAAAAATTCAAAAAAAAATAATTAGTTATAACAATTAATAATAAATAAATTATGGAATAATAAATAATAAATAATTAAATAATATTTAATAATAAATAAAACAACATTAATAATAATAATAGCAATATTTAATAATTGATTATTTTAATCATTTCATTGAAGAGCGTTCTTTTAAAAAGTTTTTGTATATATAATTTTTTACTATTAATAATTTTTAAAATGTATTTTTATTATTTTTGATTATTTCATTGTTATATTTTCGTTTAATAATTGTATTACAAAATAGCTAATTTAACTATAGATTTTAAATGTTAAAAGATAAATATTAAAAAAAATATAAATTCTTTACAAAACTATAACTAACAAATTATATAACTAATTCTTTTTTTTTTATTTTATTTTTTTGGTATATGAAATATAGAATAATTTATAAATGGAAAAGATGAAAAGCAAGATTAATAGTAAAATATTTTTTATTTTGAGTGCCTAATTGTAAATTATTGAGATTATAACCATCTCTATTTTTATTCATATTTATTTTACTTTAATATATATAAATTATATATTAAAATAATTATAATTAAAAATATACTATTCCACAATTTTGAGTCCATTTTTTTTATAAGTAAAGGACAGCAGTATAATACAGTTTCGTCTATGTTTTTTTCCTTTACTATTTTCCTTTATTTTGGTTTCTTCAAATAATGTAAAAAAAAAAAAAAAAAAATTGATTATAAAAGTATTAATTATATAAATGGTTACACAATATAATTATTATTAATCTTTAAATATGTGGAAACAATATATATAAAAGGAAATATTAATTAACATAAATAAATAAATAAATTAAATAAATAAATTAAATAAATAAATTAAATTAATAAATAAATTAAATAAATAAATAAATTAATAAAATAAATAAATAAATAATACAAATAAATAAATAATAATAATAAATAAAAAAAAAAAAACATGAGATAGTACAAAGTAAGTATGAATAAAAATGATAAATAATGCTTGATTTTTATTCGTTTAAATTTCGATGTGTCTTTATAAATATATTGAACATAATACAATATAATCTAATTTAAAAATGAATCATTATTAATAATAATACAAAAAAATACAAAAAAAAGAGACAATAATCCACTTTATTTAATTTAAAGTTTAATATAATATATTAATGAAAGTAATACTTTTTATAAAAATTAAAATTTTAATAAATAAATAAATAATAATAATAATAATAATAATAATAATAATAATAATAATTAATTAAAATAGTAATAGAAAAAATATATGAATAATCTTAATGAGTAATAATAATAGTAAGAGAAATAGTAATAGTAAATAGTAAATAGTAATAGTTTATAGTTAATAGATAATAGTAATAATAATAGTAAGAGAAAAAATATGAATAATCATAATGAGTAATAATAATAGTAATAATTAATAATAATAGATATGATTAAAGTAATTTATATTATAATAGTAATAATAATTTCAATATGAAATTATTTTTTATAAATGTAAATTATTGAATAAATTATCCAGGAAATCGTACATTTTGCAATGTGGCTTATAATTTTTTAAAATAAAGCCATACATTTTTAAAATATTCTATACAATTCTATACAATTATAAATAAATATATAAATAATTATTATTTCAAAAGAAATAATAATATATTCTATATTATTTTTACTATTGAATATCAATAAATTATATATATATAAAAAGAATATTTATTATTTATTTAATTATTATTTATTTAATTATTTAAAACAAGCCACTTATGTAAATACGCCACATTACAAAATGCACAATTGCGAAACGAACTAGATTCGATTATCTAAAAGTAAATCTAATCTATTAAAAGTTTGATTATAATGATTCTTCACTAATATATATATATATATATATATATTTATATCTATATATATTAACTATTTATCTCATTTCTTTTCCGTTAAGTATAATTATTTCAATAACTTGGTATTAAATATATGTCTATTATAATATTAATATTTTTTCTAACATATTAATATTACTATTATTATTGACAATAAATATTATTATTATTATTATTATTATTATTATTAATACAATTGTTAACAGTATTACTATTTTCAATATTAAATATATATATATATTTATTTTATTTATAATAAAAAATAATTAATTATTATAAAATATTTTTAAAAAAAAAAAAAAAAAATTAAAAATATATCAATTATAATTTTATACTAAAAAATCAATTGATGAATCAAGATATTTTTTTTTAATTAATATTAGCAACATGTACAATAATCAAAAAAAAAAATTTTTTTCAATTAGTTTATATATATGTTATTATCATATTTACAACCAAGTAAAAATAATACAAAACTAATATGTTGATTATACATGTGTTTTCTACAAATTTTTATGAATATATATTATTATTATACCTGTCAAAGAATATATATGTACATATATATGATATGATTATTAAATTTAATTTTTATAGAAAGAATAAAAATAATAGTAATGGTTAAACAGTAAGAATAAATGTTAATAGTACTAGTGATAACAATAGTAATAAATATAATAAAAATAATAAACTTTACAATAAATTTTATAATAAATATAATAATATTTGTAATATAATTTTTTATAGTAATAGTTATAATAATAATTTTATTATGAAATTAATTTTTTAATACTTTTAATATTATAATAGTTTTATTTTTATATAAATATATTTAATATATTTAAATATTTACAAATATTAATATCCTTTTTTTTTTCTTTATGTTCCTTTTTTATTTTTTATTTCTTATTTTTTATTTTTTTTATTTTATTTTATTCAATATATATATAATTGTCTTTTTTTTTTTTTTTTTTTTTTAAAAAAAAAATCAATAATTAATAAATGGTAGTAAATAAATAATTAAATAATTAAATATATATATAAAATGAAATAAAAAAAAGTATTCTTAAGTAGTAATAGATAATGATTTAATAATTAGCTATTATGCAAAAGGTATCTTTCAGGATCACTGTCTACAAGTTTTTCTATTCTCCTAATTTTCCTATAATCACATATTCCTTTTATACATAATGTTGTTCCCATTACAATTAGTAAAACAATAAACCATGGTTCATATATTGGTGAATTACATAGAGCTTTAAATATATATATATATATTATATATATTCCATATATGAATTTAAGTTTCATATATATTTTATATATATATATATATTTTTTTTTTGTTTAAATTTTAAAAATTAATAATTATTTTAGGATTAATATATTTTATCTAATTAATTAGTTTATTATTTGGTGTTTAACTAAAAAAAAATAATAATTATTTACCAAATTTATATAGAATTACACCTAATCCTACCATTGAGCCATCCTATTCGAGATATTTAATTCATAAAAAAAAATATTAAAAATTAAATATTAAAATCATTTTGTGATTTTTTTTTTTTTTTTTTTTTTTTGTTATAACATTAATATTTAATATATATATATATATAATTGACTATTCTTTCTTACTTTTGCACTATGAGATGAAGTTAAGAAAAATGTGAAAATAAAACCAAGAAATTCAAATACTATTGAAACTACAACTGTTCCCCAAAAACTATACCAGTTTCCAACTTGTAAACCATTAACCAATAATAATCCAAAATCATTTATATCCTGTCCTATAGAAACTTCAATATTTGGATCATCTAATTCATTTGCATATTCACCTGTAACTTCGAAATACGTCTTTATATATAATTATATTCCAATAGTATTCATTTATTTATTTATTTTTTTTTCAAACATTAAATATTATATATATTTGAATTTATAATAATTAATAATATTATAATAAAAAAAAAAAAAAAATTCAAGATAACAAACAATATGAATATATATAATTATATATATATTAAGAAATAAATCTATATTATAATTTTATTTAAATCGAATTAACTTTTAAATTTAATTAAATTATTATTACAGGAAGTCTCGTTGAACGAATTTCAGGTTTTTCATTTAGATTTGAGAATACACCATCATGAGTATTAAGATGAATCGTAGTTTCTTTTGGTTTTGGAATATTTATTAATCTACTAACATTTTTATGTAAATTATTATTTAATTTAGCTACTAAGGTACTGGCACTATGATTAGAACTTGAGGCAGCTTCTTCCTCTAAATCATATCGAGAGGTTGCTTGTATTTCAGGTTGAGTAATATTTTCTAATTTTACATATTTTGATTCATTATTTTTATTTTTAATGAATCTTTTGAAAAAAAATTGATATAATTTACTATGATGTATGGTTTCTTTATTATGATCATGCCATCTATTTATATTATTTAATGAGGAATTATGACTTTGACATTCAATATTAATAATATCATCTATAGCATTTGACGTGGATGCATCATTTCTATTATATTTATTATATTTATTTACAAAATAAATTTAATAAAAGAAATAAAAGTAAAAAAAAAAAAATGTTATAATTTTTTTCACAGAGAATCATAATATTTAATTTTTTATTTTTATTTTTATTTTTATTTTTTTTTCTTTTTTTTTTTTTTTTTTTAAAAATATAAATATAAAGAAATGAAGTAACAAAAAAATTTTTTTTAAAAAAATTATTAAATATTTAAGATAACTCTTTTTTCTATTTATATACATATATATATATATATATATTTTTTTGTATAAACATTTATATTATTATTTCATCCAACTAACCTTTGATCATCAATAGTTATTGATTGTAAAGAAAAAGATTTTGAATTCTATATTTTATTTTCATTATACGTTTTTTTTTTTTTTTTTTTTAAAAAAAAAATGAAAAAATCAATTATTTGATTGTATTAATTCTATAGAGTTATAATTTATATCAATATATATGTATATATTTATTTTTAATGTTCAATACCTCTTCTATAATATCATTTGTCATTTTTACATAATATATATTAATAAATTAATATTATACAACTTTATATTTTGATTTTTTTTTTTTTATAAATTATATTATCATTATTTTTATTTTTTAAAAAAAATAAATAAAAATTAATTTCAACTTTTGTAATTTTTTTTTTAAACTTCTTTTTAAAAGGAATAAAATCTTTAGTTATATATATATATATATATTTTTTATATTTTGTAATTTTTTTTTTAAACTTCTTTTTAAAAGGAATAAAATCTTTAGTTATATATATATATATATATATATTTTTTTGAATATAATATTAAGTATTTTATTTATTACTCTTTTTTTTTTTTTTTTTTTTTTTATCATTATTTTTTAATTTTAATTTTATTTTTTTTTTTTCTAAAAAAAAATTTCATAAATATTAAGATTAATATTTAAACAAATATTAATTTGTATTATAGTAACAAATTAACAAATGTAGAGTTTATACCATAAGAAAAATAACAGAAAGTAAGTAAAAAAAAAAAATAATAAAAAATAAAAAGTATATATTATGAATGTGGTTCATTTCGCCAATTTTTAAAATACAAATTTTCAATACGCCATTTATTTTTAATGGCTTGTAAAATTTTTTGTTAACGCCATAAAAAATTATAATACAATTAATTTTAAAATAAATAAATGTATAAATTAATAAATAAATAGATAAATAAATAAAGAATATAATAATAAAAATATATAAAATAAAATAAAATAAAATAAATAGTAGAATATTAAATATAAAGTACAGATTGAATAAAATAAAATAAAATAAATAAAATAAAATAAAATAAAATAAAATAAAATTAAATAAAATAAAATAAATAGTGAAGTAATATAAAAGAATAAAGTATTAATAAAAATAAAATAAAATAAAATAAAATAAAATAAAATAAATAGTAGAATATTAAATATAAAGTACAGATTGAATAAAATAAAATAAAATAAATAGTAGAATATGAATATAAAGTACGTATTTAATAAAATAAAATAAAATAAATAGTAGAATGTGAATATAAATTACAGATTGAATAAAATAAAATAAAATAAAATAAAATAAATTAAAATAAAATAAATTAAAATAAAATAAATAGTAGAATGTGAATATAAATTACAGATTGAATAAAATAAAATAAAATAAATTAAAATAAAATAAAATAAAATAAAATAAATAGTAGAATGTGAATATAAATTACAGATTGAATAAAATAAAATAAAATAAAATAAAATAAAATAAAATAAAATAAATTAAAATAAAATAAATTAAAATAAAATAAATAGTAGAATGTGAATATAAATTACAGATTGAATAAAATAAAATAAAATAAAATAAAATAAAATAAAATAAAATAAAATAAAATAAAATAAAATAAAATAAAATAAAATAAAATAAAATAAAATAAAATAAAATAAAATAAAATAAAATAAATAAAATAAAATAAAATAAAATAAAATAAAATAAAATAAAATAAAATAAAATAAAATAAAATAAAATAAAATAAAATAAATAAATAAAATAAATAAATAAAATAAAATAAAATAAAATAAATAAATAAATAAAATAAATAGTAGAATGTGAATATAAATTACAGATTGAATAAAATAAAATAAAATAAAATAAAATAAAATAAAATAAAATAAAATAAAATAAAATAAAATAAAATAAAATAAAATAAAATAAAATAAAATAAAATAAAATAAAATAAAATAAAATAAAATAAAATAAAATAAAATAAAATAAAATAAAATAAAATAAAATAAAATAAAATAAAATAAAATAAAATAAAATAAAATAAAATAAAATAAAATAAAATAAAATAAAATAAAATAAAATAAAATAAATAGTAGAATGTGAATATAAATTACAGATTGAATAAAATAAAATAAAATAAAATAAAATAAAATAAATAGTAGAATGTGAATATAAATTACAGATTGAATAAAATAAAATAAAATAAAATAAAATAAAATAAATAGTAGAATGTGAATATAAATTACAGATTGAATAAAATAAAATAAAATAAAATAAAATAAAATAAATAGTAGAATGTGAATATAAATTACAGATTGAATAAAATAAAATAAAATAAAATAAATAGTAGAATGTGAATATAAATTACAGATTGAATAAAATAAAATAAAATAAAATAAATAGTAGAATGTGAATATAAATTACAGATTGAATAAAATAAAATAAAATAAAATAAAATAAAATAAAATAAAATAAAATAAAATAAAATAAAATAAAATAAAATAAAATAAAATAAAATAAAATAAAATAAAATAAAATAAAATAAAATAAAATAAAATAAAATAAAATAAAATAAAATAAAATAAAATAAAATAAAATAAAATAAAATAAAATAAAATAAAATAAAATAAAATAAAATAAAATAAAATAAAATAAAATAAAATAAAATAAAATAAAATAAAATAAAATAAAATAAAATAAAATAAAATAAATAAAATAAAATAAAATAAAATAAAATAAAATAAAATAAAATAGAATGAATATAAATTACAGATTGAATAAAATAAAATAAAATAAAATAAAATAAAATAAAATAAAATAAAATAAAATAAAATAAAATAAAATAAAATAAAATAAAATAAAATAAAATAAAATAAAATAAAATAAAATAAAATAAAATAAAATAAAATAAAATAAAATAAAATAAAATAAAATAAAATAAAATAAAATAAAATAAAATAAAATGAAATAAAATAAAATAAAATAAAATAAAATAAATAAATAAAATAAAATAAAATAAAATAAAATAAAATAAAATAAAATAAAATAAAATAAAATAAAATAAAATAAAATAAAATAAAATAAAATAAAATAAAATAAAATAAAATAAAATAAAATAAAATAAAATAAAATAAAATAAAATAAAATAAAATAAAATAAAATAAAATAAAATAAAATAAAATAAAATAAAATAAAATAAAATAAAATAAAATAAAATAAAATAAAATAAAATAATAGTAGAATGTGAATATAAATTACAGATTGAATAAAATAAAATAAAATAAAATAAAATAAAATAAAATAAAATAAAATAAAATAAAATAAATAATGAAGTAATATAAAAGAATAAAGTATTAATAAAAATAAAATAAAATAAAATAAAATAAAATAAATAGTAGAATATTAAAAATAAAGTACAGATTGAATAAAATAAAATAAGTATCTAATATAAAATAAAATAAAATAAATATCTATTATTAATTTTTATTAAAGAATATTAAAGATCAATGTTTTCGAAATGAAAATTTTTTACATTTTTATTATATTCAATTAATGATGTTTAATATTATTGGTAGTTAATAATCTCATTAAATATAAATGATTTTTTGCTTTCTAACATATATAATTAAATAAAACATTTTATTTTTAAAAATAAATTGTCTTTAATATTCTTTAATAAAAAAAAATAATAAATATTTATTTTATTATATATACTTGTACTTTTATAATATTACATTTAATATTTATTTTATTTTATATACTTGTACTTATATTATTACATTCTTTATTTATTTATTTATTTATTTTACAAATAATTGAAAAACTAATTTTTCAAAATTAATATTACGAATAATATTGGATAATTAATATAATAATTATAATTATATAATTAAAAAATATTTATAAAAATATAGAAATGGAAGAAAATTTAATTATTGATATAAGTGAATCCAACAAAGGAAAAGAACAAATTATTATTAATAAAAAATATAAATTTAATTTTTCATATAAAAGAAAAGATAATTCCAAAGTGTATAAATATACAGAATATAAAAAAATAAATAAATGTAAATCTTTTATTATTTTAAATGATAAGAAAGAAATTTTAAAGTATAATAGTTCACATAATCATCCTGAAAATGAATACGATGTATCCCTATCTATAATGAAACATAAAATTAAAGATGGAATTGAAAAAAGTTCAATTCCTTTTGGTATAAAAATAAAACCCCTATATAATAAAATTTCTAAAGAAATGGGACTTATATGTCCAGAATATAATTCAATTAAATCCCAAATATCAAGAAATTTAAATAAAAAACTACCATCCAATGTAACAACATTTGCTGAAATTCCAAGTGAATCTGAATATTATAAAACAAAGCGAGGTGAAAATTTTATGATATTCAAAAATTCTAATTTAATAATTTTTCAATCCCCTTTTCAAGCAAAATTATTTAAGGAATATAATGATGATATATTTGTTGATGGTACATTTTTTATTGCCCCTAAATTTAGTTATCAAGTATTTATTACAAGAACTTATGCTAAAGAATTAGATAGTTTTTACACTACTTCTTTTGCAATATTAAAAAATAAAGAACAAGAAACATATAAAATGTTATTTGAAAAATTGAAAAAAAAATGCTAATACATGTAACAATAATATTAGAATTGAACCAAAAAATTTGCATTGTGATTTTGAAAGGGTCATATCTAAAGCAGCAAAAACAATATTTCCTAATACAAATATTAAATATTGCATTTGGCATTATAAAAAATCACTAGAAATTAAAAAAAATAAATTATGCTATAATGAAGTAAAAAATAATAATAATATATTTATTTATTATAAAGCTATTTCAAATTTACCATTTATAAATCCTGAATATATATTTGATATTTATGTTATAATTAAAATTAAATCCATTAAAAATAATTATTGTCAATTTTTAAAATTTTTAGAATATTTTTATAAAACATATTTAATTGATTATGATATGAAATTTTGGAATTATTATAATAATATAGAACATATAACAAACAATGCCTCAGAATCACTCAATAATTATTTAAATAATTTATTTCCAACAAAACCATCTTTTTATGAATTAATAGATAAATTAAATGAACTTGAACATTTATTATATTATGATTATCAAAGAAAAATAAGAGGAATTTGGAAAATAAAAAAAAGAGCAATAAATAAAGCTAATGAAATCAGTGTCTTAATTGAACGCTTCAAAAGTATTGAAGCCAAGTTAATTGATGCTAAATGTGATAGAAATAAAATTATTAATTTGTAGTTTGATTGTTTAACTAATTTAAATAATATAATATAAATATTACTTTATAATAAATAATTAAGAAATGAGGAATGACCAAATGAAATAATCAGAATTCTGTCATTCAATAATTTAATTTATAAAGCATATTAAATTTATACAGTTTTAATAAATATTCAAATACAATGTATAATTTATAGTTTTATCATTATAATTATTATTTCGCTTAATAATTTTTAAAAGAAAAGAATTATTATTAATAAAATATTTTTAATAACATTTGTAATTTTATATAATTTTTTATTAATAAAATTTAAATAAAAAAATTATTATTATTAGTTTTATATTTTTAATAACATTTAAGTAAAAGAATTATTATTAATAACATTTATATTTTTATGTTTTTTTTTTTATTAATAACATTATAACATTTAAGTAAAATAATTAATAATATTTATATTTTTAATAACATTTAAATAAAAGAATTATTATTAAAAAAAAGAATTAAAATCAAAAAATCTAACCATTATATGATTTATTTAATTATTCACTTAATAATTAATTTAAAAATTGAAATAACAAAATAATACAATAAAATAATATTATGTAGTATAATATAGCCATAGCCACAAATTTATATATATCACGTGAAAAAATTGGCGTAATGCAGCTTCCCCATATTATTAATTTAATTAATCAATAAATCATCCAATGAATAGATTCTTATTATTTTTAAAAGTTTAATTATAATAAAAATGATAAAAAAGTTTTTAACAAGAGAAAAAAAAATAATTATACACTTAATAAACTTTCTTTTGTATCCTAAGGGCGAATATCCAAAAAAAATAAAAAAAAAAAAAAAAAAAGTTAATTATAAAATTCATTCTACAATATATATTTTATTATTTTTTAAAATTTATAAAATAATTAAAATAATAAATTTTTAAAAACAAAGTATCATATGATATAATTGTAATCTATTACTTTTTATCATATATTTATAAAATATTAACATTAAAATTAGATTATTTAGCCAAAAAAAAAAAAAAAAAAAATTTAAACTTTATTAATATTTGATGGATTGTATGGATGATCCATAGCATCATAAATTCATATAATTTAAAAAAAAAAAAAAAAAAAAAAATGAATGGAAAAAATTTTTATTTTTTATTTTTTATTTTTTAATTTTTTAATTTGATTTCATTTTATATTATCTGTAAACAAAATTTAATATTCGATTGAATATTTAAAAATATTTTTATTTTTATTAATATTTTTTTCCTTTTTTTTTTGTTTTTTTTTGGTTTTGTTTTTGTCACGTCACAATTATTATTAAGAAAATATTTATTATTTATTTTATATTATATATTAATTTTTTTTTATATTTTAATTTTGTACACTTATAATATATATAAAATATATAACTTAAAATAGGGGGAATTAAAAGCAACACAACAAAAAATAATTAAAATTCAAAGAAATACAAGGATATATATATATACATTTATATGTATATATAAAATATATTATTTAAAAATCATAATTAATTTTTAAAAAATCAACAATAATCATATTTAATATTTTTTTTTTTTTTTTAATTTTTATTTTTTAAGATTTATTAACAAATTATTAATATTTATGTCAATTTTAAAGAATATTAAATGTATATATATATATATAATTATTAAAAAAATTGCAATTGAAAGTAATACTTTCCCAATACAACAACAAAAACCAAAAAAAAAAAGTAAATACATTCAATTTTGCTATTGTTATTATTTCAAATAATAGTAATAATAGTAACGATAAATTATATCATTAAAATAATTTAATTTTATTTATTTAATTTTTAATTTTTATTTTTTTTTTTCTTTTAATAAAAAGAAAGAAATGAAACACAGTTATTAGTAATGTAAAAATATGCTGAAGTATTAATAAATTTATAGTATGATTTATAAGGATTTAAGAAGAATTGATACTGTTTCTGTGAGATATTATTATGGTGGTTTTTATCCTTTTTTATTAAATAATAATGGTGAACAATATTCAGAAGGCATTTATATATATTTCAATTACTAATTGTGATCAAAGTATTTAAATCTTTTTTAATCATGTTTATTTATATAAATAGATAAATATCAGCTTTTGTGTGATAATGTTGAATGTACTGTACTCTGGGGTAGATAATTAGAAGATCATATTTTTTTTTATTCTTTAATTAAATTTATATGATTATATAATAATAGAAAAAATTTTATGTGAAGATATGTATTATTATTTCTTTCTCCTATTATTATTATTATTTAATAAAAAAAAAAAAATTAAATATAAATTATTATTTTATTAATAACGTCATAGACTCAAGCTATTATCATGACTTTAGAATACCCTATTACTATTATTCAAGCTGACTCTACACCAATTATAATTGAAAAAGGATTTCCCATATATATCATATATTTAATTACTCTTATATTTATTGTACATTAACACATTTCATTTCATTTGAAAATTTATTAAATACATTTTTTTTTTATTTTTTCTATTTTTATATCATTTTTTTTTATTTTTATTTTTATTTCATTTTTTTTTTATCGTTATTTTTATTTTTAATATTTCTATTATTATTATAAATAATTTAATTGTATATATATCTAAATACTAAATATTTTTCATAATTATTAAATTCACTTTTTTTTTTTTTTTACTATATTTATTTTGATCTGATTGTATTTTTTATTACTTTAAAAAGGAAATTTATATTTAGATAGATGTATTTAAATAATGTACAACATCATCAACATTTTTAAAATCAATGATTTCTTCAGTATTATATTCTGATATTGAACTATCAGATATAGCTTTTAGTTTTGTTGTTGTTGTTGTTATTGTTTTCTTTGTTGGTGTAGTCGTAGTCGTAGTCGTAGTAGGAGTTGTAGGATTATTTTCATTTTGATTAGGATTTAAATTAAATTCGATTTTTTGAGAGGGATGAAATATATTTTTTAAATTACTTTCCATACTAATAATAGAATCAAATGAATGTTGATTATACAATATTTTTGATATACTTCTTTTTTCTGAAAGAGTACTAATTCTTCTTCTTCGGTTTATCATTACCATTTTATTTATTTGATCTTGAAGTTTTAAAAGACTACCGTTTAATGCATTAATTTGATTCCAGGATACTGAACAAATTTTACTTTTAACATTTGGATCTGAATTTATTACAGAATTCGTTATATATTCCTTAAATATTAATGCTCCGTCCCCACAAATACAAATTTCTAATTCACTTATAATATAAAATAAAATTTTAAATAAAAATAAAATAAAAAAATATATATATAATAAATATAAAAATATAATATAATAAAATATAATATAATATATAATAAAATAAAATAATCAATACATTAGTGCATATTTATTTATAACGTAAAAAAAAAAAAAAAAAAAAAAAACTATAAAAAATTTTTCTAATGTTATTGGGATTATAAATATTTAAAAAAAAAAAAAAAAAAAAAAAAAAAAAAAAAATTTTTTTTTTTTGATAAACTTACTTTTGATTTATATTATATTTTGATATTATATTTTTTATTGTATTCATAAGAATTTCACAATATGGATGAAGTATAGTATTTATTTCATCTCGACTTATCATACAATCATAGTAATCCCCAGAACTTAATATTTCACATGAAAAATCTTTTACGTTTGAATTCGTAAAAGCTCTTTTAATTTCTTGATCCACAGTTCTCCATATCTTATATTTACCTAATGCCTTACTATAGCCTTTTTTAATATCTGGATATTTTTTAAGAAGAATTTGAATAATACCTTCATTAACCATTTCTCCTGCTATATTTAATACATCCCATTCTAATATTTCATATGTATCCTCATTACTTTTATTATTATTATTATTATTATTATTATTATTACTGTTATTATTATTATTATTATTATTATTATTATTATTTATACTCTCATTACTACTATTAGAAAATATATTTACAAAATAATATTTAGTATGGTAACATCCAAAATCAATAAATAATACTTTCTTTTGATATTGAGGAATTTGTATTTGACCTTGGATATGATTTGATTTAACTTTTACTGTCTTCAATAACTGATTTTCATATTTCGTTTTCCAATGATGTATTAAACCTTCTATTTCTGTAATGAACACTACCCCAACCACGTCTTCCTTATATTTTGATATACCTTTATTTATATTATCAATATATCTCTTTTTACTTAAATTATTACTATATTTAAAGGATTGATTGGATGTAACCTTTTTAGGATCATCGTCAAATAAAGGTAGCGTAAAAACAAGAATTAATCTTTTATTTTGACCCCGTGGATTCATTTTTTCTAATAATTCATTGATATAAAGGTCAACATATCGTTGTAAGAGATAATTATAAGAAATAAAATAGGTATTTTTTTGATTTGAGGGCTTCATTTTATAACCTAAAAATCCAGTGGTATTATCAATACATACTCCACTGGTGCAACTTTCATCATCTTTTATATCATCATAATAGATTGAAGAATTGTTATAGTTTACATTATATAATTTTATTTTATCCATTAAACATTTTGGACGTATATTCAAATAATCATATTTTATAATTTCATCACGTTTATTTAATGTGGAATTACTAGAGGTTTCATTCTCCTGACTACAGTCCTTATTATAATTCTTGATGTAAATATTATTCACAGGAATATCATAGAGTTGAAACCTTGTAGCAGAATCTATTTGGTTTTCAAAAGTTTTATTCAATATATAGTTACTAGATATTGATTTTGTTGAATAGGATCCAATATCAATGGATACAAAAGAAAATTTCTTTTTAATTTTATCAGATAAAGGATCCATTAAAAAAAATAATAATATTATATATATATATATAATAAAATGTGTTTTCTTGAGTATATGCCTATTTCTTTCTATTAAATATAAAAATTAACTTTATGTAAAATATATATATATTTATTTATTATATTATATTATATTATATTATATTATACTATATTATTAAAAATATGATATATATATTAATTCTTAAATAGAAAATAATAAAATTGAAGTTTTCTTATAATTTAATATTTAAAAAAAAAAAAAAAAAAAAAAAAAAAAAAAAAAAGATAAACAAAAAAAAAAAAAATAAAAAATAAAAAATAAAAAAAATGATTAATTATAATAATTGAATATATAATTAATGATTGATTATATTGGAATAATTATTATTATTAATTTATAAATTAAATATTTAATTATAACTTTAAATTTTATAAAATTTTAATATAAAGTTTTTAATTAATATCACAAAAATAAATTTAATTTAATGCGAAATAATATTAAATAAAATTATTTTA
Organism: Neocallimastix lanati (nom. inval.); assembly: GCA_016946835.1. Lineage (NCBI taxonomy): Eukaryota > Fungi > Neocallimastigomycota > Neocallimastigomycetes > Neocallimastigales > Neocallimastigaceae > Neocallimastix > Neocallimastix lanati (nom. inval.). The sequence continues at coordinate 328,566 of JACVTC010000122.1, forward strand.
TTAAAAAATATATATCTATCTATCTATATAATAAAATAAAATAAAAAATAAAAAAAAAAAAAAAAAAAAAAGAGGTTAAACAATCCTATTAGTATATATAATATTATATAATATTAGTATTATATTAGTATATAAAACATTTTATACCAATATATATGTTTATTCTGTTTAAAGAAATAATTATGATTAAATATTTTGATCCATTATATGATAATATAGTATTTCATCGAACTAATTTAATTTTATTTAATTATCACTATATATAATTATAAAAACTAATTATTAACAATTAATTTTAAAATTCTTTTCATCCATGCCGAAAATTATATATACAAATATAAATAAATTTTTTAAACTACATTTTAATTAAATTATTTTTAATGAATCATTCATAAAAAATAACTTAAATATTTTATGCAAATAATTATTGATAAGTCATTTCTTTTATTTTAAAGTTTGGAAAAGGAAAAGGTTTTGTAAAGTATGATTTAACTTTTATTTACATTTTTTTTTTTTTATTATTGATTATGACTATTTAAGAAAATAAAATAGATTATGCATGTAAAAATTGAATAAATTTTAATATATACATATAAATATATATTAGATATATTATAATAAATAATATATATATAATATCATATAAGAAAAAAAATATGCTATTCTAAAAAAAAATATATATATATATATATAAAGCTTTCTTTTTCAAAAAAGGCTTTAAATTATGATCAATATAATTTAAATTATTAATTAAAATAATAAAAGATATAATAAATAAATAAATATTATAATAGAATTAAATGATAATAATTTTTTTTAAAGGTAAACTAAATAATTAGTATATACTTTGAAGTACTTTAAAAATTATAAATTCAACTTTTAAGTATTTTCATACTTGTATAGTTTTTTATTATTTTTTTTTTCTATTGACAATTAAATACTTTATTTTATTATATTTTTTTTTTTTTATTTTTTTCAATCTGTACTTCATTTTAATATTTCTACTATTTATTTTATTTTATATTTATTTTATTTTTTTTTTTTTGTTTATCTTTTTTTTTTTTTTTTTTGATCAATTAAATTTTTGTATTTCTTTTAAACATGTATTATGTCAATTATTTTATATATATACTATAATTTATAAATAGAAAAAGATTAAATAGTACTTTTTTTTTTTTTTAAAGATATGTAAATAAATGTTAATAAATTAATGTACCACAGTAAAAAAAAGAAAAATATTATTATCTAATTAATAATAATTTAATGTATATTTATATACATTTATTACAGTTGTATTATGTTAATTATTATATATTAAACTTGAATTTATTATTTATTATTTATTATTTATTATTATTTATTATTTATTATTTATTATTTATTATTTATTATTTATTATTTATTTATTATTTATTTATTATTTATTATTTATTATTTATTATCTATTATTCAATTATTTAATTATTCAATTTTGTATTATTTATTATTTATTATTTATTATTTATTATCTATTATTCAATTATTTAATTATTCAATTTTGTATTATTTATTATTTATTATTTAATTATTATTTATTTATAAAAATAATGAAAACAATATTAAAAAGCATATTACATAAAAACATTTAAAAAAAAAATTATTCTATTTAAATATAGTCATAAAATAGACATAAAATTGAAAAATTGAACGATAGAAAAAAAAAAAGTTCTTGCTTATATATTAAAATCCGTATTTTTTTTTTTCCTTTAAAAATATAAACTAATTTATATAATATTTAGTTTAAAAAAAGTATTTAAATAATAAAAAAAGTATTTAAATAATAAAAAAAGTATTTAAATAATTTATATAATATTTTTTTAGATACTTTTTTTTATTTTTTTTTAAAAAAAAAAAAAAAGGATGGATTATTTTTATCTTTAGTCTTCTTATATATAATATATATTAATATATTTAAAAAAAAAAATTCTAAGAAAAAAAAATTAAATAATAAAATAAATAAATTTAATAATAGTTTTTCTTTTTTATTATTATTAAAATTATACTATTCTAATGTAATATTATATTTTAATTAATTATGATTATTTTTATTATATATATATATCTTTTATTTTATATTATTTTTTATTTTTATTTTTATTTTTATTTTTTTCTAACTGATATCATAAATTATAAAAAAAAAAAAAAAATGTCAATTTTAAAAAAAAAAAAGTTTATCTGTATATCTGTATTGTTGGTAAATTGGGTACCAACAATACAGATATACAGATAAACTTTTTTTTTTTAAAATGGGTAATTTAATGTTCTTAAATTATGGGATATAAATAATTAAATAAATAAAAATTATATATATGTATAATTATACATTTTTTTTATCTTTATTTTATTTTATTTTTTATTTTTTATTTTTATTTTTATTTTATTTTTTTTTTTTTTTATAAGAATTTTAAAAATGAATAAAGATTAAATAAATATATATATATATATTTTCTAAAAATAAATAGTAATATTTTTTTTTTTTTTATTTTTTTTTTTATTTTTATTTTGTTTTATTTTGCTTTTCGTTTTATTTTATTTTATAATTTTATTAATTTTTTTTTTTAAGGAGAATAGTTCGATTTAACAAATATATAAATTGGGGAATATAAATAAAAATAATAATAAAAATAAAATAATTTGAAATAATAATAATAATAATAATAATAATAAAAAGGTTATAATATAATAGTATAAAAAAATATTAATAATGGATATGATTTATTTATTGTAATAATAAAGAAAAAAAAAATTTTTTTATCAATTATTTTAGATAAATTAATAATAAATACATAACTAAAAAAAAAAAAAAAATCTTTATATTTTTTTTTTCTAGTTGAAAATATTTATAATAGGGATTTTTACTTAATTTAATAATAATATATATATACTAATTTTTTTTTTTTTTTTTTTTTTTTTCATTGAAAATATTTATAAAAGGGTTTTTTCTACTTAATTTAATAACAATAATATATATATATTATATAACTTTTTTTTTTTTTTTTATCTGTGTTTAAAAAAAAAAAATAAAAAATAAACATAGTTTTGGAATATAAAAGAAGAAAAAGAGAAAAAAAAAAAAAAAAAAAAAAAACTATTTTTGTAATAACAAATATATAAATTATTTAATAATATTATAAAATAATAATATTATTTTTACTATATAACAATATAACTTTTTTTTTTTTTTTATAATTTTTTTCTTTTTTCTAAATACGTTTCGTATATTGGCTCGTTCGTTTTATGTGTTTATTTTATCATTATCATTATCATTATTATTTTTTAAATTTTATTTTTATATTTATTTTTATATTTATTTTTATGTTCAATTTTTTTTTTTTTTATGTATTTATATTTATTTCTACTTTTATAAACTTCTTAAACAGCAAGACCTAATTCAGCACAAATTAACCACATAGCATTAGCAGCAGCTAACTTTGGGAATGGATGCTTTAATTTAGTACTTAAGAAAGTTTTAGGGAATGGTTGGAAAGCTAAATCCCAATGATGAGCATTAACATAAGCAAGATGAATATTCTGTAATTAAAAAAATAAAAAAAAAAATATTTAATTTATAGTTAAATAAAAATAATAATATGATATTAATACCAGATAAATAAATTAACATTTTTAATTAATTATTATTATAATAATAATTATTCAATATTTAAAATAACAATTTTAATTAATTATTATAATAATAATTATAATAATAATTATTTTATATTTAAAACATAAACTAAATTTTTTTTTTTAAATAAATAAATATTATTTATTTATTCATTTTACCATATCACATGGGAATTGGGCTTGTTCTGTAATTAATTGCATATCATTATTGATATCATATTTTTCAAGAGAACGAGTAGAAGATTCTTGGAAGTAGGGTACATCTTTTGGAGTGACACTACCTGTAATAGTAAAAATGGGTATGTTATTCCAGGCTTCAGATTCAAAATAGGCTTTATTATCACGAATAAATTTAGCTCTATATTCTGTAGTTAAGGAGTTAATAGCGGTAGATGGACTACTTTCCATTTCATCTAAACGATTATAATTACTTCCAAATTTTTCTGATAGTTTATCTAAATCAATAAATGGACACATAGTACTAATTATTTTATCGAAATATTTATCAGCTTTATCTTCATCTACAAGAGAATCGACAACATTATTAATACTATCGGCTAAATAGGAACCTCCAATGGCACCAGCATAAGAAAAGATGGCCTTTATTTTTTTTGTTTTTTCTGGATTGTGAGCCATATAAGTCATGAGATCTGGCATACCTTTAGAATAACCAATAGCAATCATATTTTCTTTGAAAGCAGCATTACTTCTCATTTCACCATTAGCATCTCTACCTTCTCCTTTCGTTAAAAGTCTATCAAAATCAACCATATTCTCTTCACAACCACGAAGAGGATGACTATCAACTCTATATATAATTAATCCCTTATATCTATCTTCTAAAATTGGAAAAACTTCTTCAAAAGCTCTAACAGGTAATAAACCATTAAATAAACCTGGACAAAAAACTAAATCTGTTTTAGTAAATTGAGCTGGAATTTGTGGTGGTGGAAGTTTCTTATAACGTCTCTTTAATTTTGGTGTGACAATATTTCCTTCTTCTTCTAAATCTACAAAACCATTAATTGGTACATCAGCATATAACCAATCTTTTGTACCTAAACCTTTAAAGAAGTATTCAGCAATACGCTGTTATTATTTATTATTAAAGTAATAATAATAATAATAACAATAATAATTGAAAAAAAAAAAAAAAAAATAGTAATTATATATATAATTTTATAAATAATATATATATGTAAAGTTTATGAATATTATAAAAAAATTTTTAAATAAATATTTAAATTATTGAAATATTTTGATTAGTATTCAGTGAATGATTATTTATTTAGATTGATTATTATTATTATTTTTTTTTTTTTTGAAATGAATTGAATTGAATTGTTAGTATTGTATTGTATTACAATATATGAAAATAATAAAAGTAAATATATTGATAATTTCCAATTAATGAGTTAATACATAATGATAATTATATAAATATTTTTAAATAATAATGAATAATCCAAATATTGTAATTATATTCATAGATTAAAAAATATTGTTATATTTTTAAATAATATTGAATAATCCAAATATTGTAATTATATTCATAGATTAAAAAATATTGTTATGTAGAGAATATATTTTATATTAAAATGATTGATATTTATATAATTAATAATATATATATAATATATATAATAATATCATTCAAGAATATTTAGTAATATATATATTTTTAATTAAAAAAAATATTTAAAAAAAAAAAAAAAAAAAAAAAAAAAAAAAAAAAAAAAAACAGAATAATTCAAAAAATCAAGAATATTTTTTTTTTTTTCATTAATATAATAAATTAATTTAAAAATGTTAATTCATCTATTCACTCACCTGAGCATGAGGTCTTTCATCATTAATCTTTAATTTAACAAAAGCTAATTTTTCTCTTCTTGACGCAACTTTAACTGCCTTAACTTCTTTACAAGCTTCTACAATGAAGAAATTTCTCCAACGTTTTCCAACCCATAATTTTACCCATGTATGGGAAAGAATATGAACATCTTCCGAGACGAGTTCTCTTAATCTTCTAATAAGAGTAGTATATTCACCTCTCTTTTCATATTTTTGAAGTTCATTCACTGCTTTATATTGTTCTGAAGTTAAACGATATGGCATTCTTAAAACAGGCATATTATTTGAAATAATATAACATTCATCACAAACTAATACTTGGTCAAAGTAACCATATTGTGGTAAAGTTTGTTTTTTTGTAATACAATTTGAACAGAAAGAGTTACCACAACTTCTACAGTGATGTCTTGGAAGAATAAACTTTATAAATGTTTTACCACATTTACAACAGGTACTTTCTCTTTTCCATTCTGGAGGCTAATTTTTTAATATATAATAAATTTATAAAATAATTAAATTTAATAAAATTTTAAAATTACAAAAAATTAATCAAAACTATTATATATACTATTAAAATTAATAAAATTAATGATAAAATAATAATAATTATAAAATGAAATTATTTTTTAATTTTCAGTAATAATTATTTCTTCAATTTCTACTATTTAAAAAATAATTTTAAATAATAATCATATAATATTTATTTTTTTTTTAAAAAAAAAAAAGAAAAAGATAAAAGAAAAAATAATAATAACTAAGATAACTATATATTAAAATAAATATAAATTTTTGAAAAAAATAAAAAAAAAAAAAAAAAATAAAAATTTTTGTATATCTTTTTATTTACGTTTGCTAAAGAAAATGTTGGTTTTGGCTTTTCATATTGATAGTTCTGTTCAATTTCATGTTCATGTTCATCTTCGTTAAATAATGTACGATTTGAATCAATGTACTTTTTCTTTAAGTTTTGTAAGGTCTCCATTTTTATTTTATTTATTATTATTATTATTTTTAATAATGATTTCAATTACTTTATAATTTATTTTACGTTTTTTTTTTTAATTTATGTTTCTATTAAAAAATGTTTTAATATATATTTAATATTTCCTTTAAATTTAGATAATAATAATATATATATATATTTTATTATTGTTAATTTTAAAAATATTTTTAAAATTTATTTAATTTGTTTTGATATAAATTTATTTCTTGTTTTTGTTTTATTTTACTTTTATTTATTTCTTTTATTTTTATTTTTATTTTTATTTTTTATTTTTTTTTTTTAAAATATATATATATATACTGTTTTCTGTTTTTTTACTACTTTTTAATAATTTTTATATTTATTCAAAGTTTTGCATTTTCTTAGTTTTAGAAGAGTAATTAAAAAAAAAAAGTTTATAAACGTTTTAAAATAAAAGCTAGTATTATCTTTTTTCTTATTTTTTTTTAAAATATTATAATTAAAAGATACTTTTATTTTAAAATGTTTTCTACTTTTTTTTTTTTTTGCTTGCTTTATTTCTTTTCAAATTTAATTTATTTTATTTTCTTAAATACAAAAATTATATTTCTTCCTCTATTTACACAACATATATAAATATTTTCTTTTTTGATGACAAATAATATACGTTAATACGAATAATTTTTTTAAACAAAATATGTAAAATACTTATATATGTTTTAAGATTCTGTTCTATTCACTATATAACTTTTAAAAAGAATAATGAGGAGAATAAAAATAAAAATATATATAAAAAAATATTCTATAATAAATATATAAATAGTAATTCAATTATTGTTTAATATTTATAATTATTAAGAATTTATCTATTTATTATTTATTTATTTATTATTTATTTATTATTTATTTATTTATTTATTTATTTATTATTTATTATTTATTTATTTATTATTTATTTATTATTTATTTATTATTTATTTATTATTTATTTATTATTTATTTATTTATTTATTTATTTATTTATTATTTGTTATTTATTTATTTATTATTTATTTATTTATTATTTATTATTTATTATTTATTTATTTATTATTTATTATTTATTTATTTATTTATTATATAATATTATTATTAATTAATTAATAATTAATTAATTATTAATTAATTATTATTTATTTATTTATTCATTTATTTATTTTGAAAATCATCCTATCATAATCTTTATATTTAATTTGTTTGGGAATAATTTTTATTTTTATAACTCTTTTTATTCGTAAATAAATTAAATATCATATGCCAATTAATAAATAAAAAAAATATATATATATTAATAATTAATATTAAATAATTCTAAATATTAAATATTTATTATTAATTATAAGATATTAAAAAAAAAAATCATATGGAATCCTTTTAATTATTAAATATTTAATAAATAGTAAATTAGAAAAAACAGATATATATATAAATAAATAAATAGATAGATAAATAAATAAATAAATAGATAAATAAATAAATAAATAAATAAATATATATAATACTATATAATACTATAGGATGATTTTTGATATTTAAATTCAAAACAAATTAAATTGATTTAATAATATTATAGAATAAATAATTAAATAATTAAATAATTAAATGATAAATAAATAATAAATAATAAATAATAAATAATAAATAATAAATAATAAATAATAAATAATAAATAATAAATAATAAATAATAAATAATAAATAATAAATAATTATTAATAAATAATAAATAATAAATAATAAATAATAAATAATAAATAATAAATAATAAATAATAAATAATAAATAATAAATAAATAAATAATAAATAATTAATAATAAATAATAAATAAATAAATAATAAATAATAAATAAATAATAAATAATAAATAATTGAATAATAAATAATAAATAATAAATAATTGAATAATTGAATAATAAATAATAAATAAATATTAAGTATTAAATATTAAATATTACAAAAAAAAAAGAATAATAATCAATAAATAATATTCAAAATATGGTGATTTTTTTATTTTTTTATTTATTTATTATTTATTTATTTATTCATTTATATATTAAATAATAATATATAAATATATATTATAGTTTTATTTACATAAGCAATATCAAATAATATATAATTATATATCAAACAATATTAATAATTAATATATAATATAAATATTATTTATTAAAAATTAAATTTGATCATTTTTTTTTAAACTTTAATATTGTTTATATTTTAAAATAGAAATTTAGCATATATTATCAATTTAGTATAATATATATATAATTATTTTTTTAATTTTTTATATTTATTTTTAAAAAATTTTAATATAAAATCAATATATTCAAATAATTTATTTACTTATATTATAATATATATTAAATATTATTATTTCCATATATTATTTAATTTAAAATATATTAATAATTTTGAAGTAAATAAAAAGAATTATTCATCTATCTATTTATTTGTTTATCAATATATTTATATATTTATTCATTTAACAATATATTTATCTATTTATTTATTTATCTTATTTATTTATCTTATTTATTTATCTTATTTATTTATTTTTTTATCTATTTATTTATTTATTTATTAATGTATTCCAATAAAATACAAAAAGCATCCAAGCTAATATTAAAATTTTATTGGATGAAAATAAAAACTTTATATGGGTTAGAACTACTAAATGGAGTGATTATTTTAATATATTTCAAATATATTAAAGTATTTAAAAACAATTGATTAATTAAAAATGGTTAAATTGAAAAAAAAATTTTTTTCTTGGTATTATCTAAAAACTTTCGCTTGGAAATGTGGAAGGCTAAAATTTATATATAATATTTTTTATATTATATATGAAATATTAATTAATTAACTTCATTATAAATAATTAAATAAATGATTAAATAAATTAATGTAAATAAATACATAATATATAAATAAATAAATATATTAATAAATAATAAATTAACATTAGTTCATTATAAATAAATTAAAAATTATAATTATTTGGAAAATTTAGATTATATTTCATCTTTTTCATTTCTATTAATAAAATTTTGAAAAATATTGGATGACTTAGATTATTTAAATTATTTTTATATTTTATAAAAAAGTAAAATGAATATAATAAGAAACAATAAATATATAAAATTATTAATCTTTTTATTAATAAAATATTGAATCTAAATGATAAGAAAAATAATAAAAAATAAAAATAAAAATAAGAGGATGATAAAGATAAGGATTATTTCATTATTTTTAAATGTATCATCCTAGATAAATATAAATAACTAATCTAATCAAAGCAATTTATTATCAAAAAAAATTTTTAATAATAATATTAAATAATAATTATTAATATGATAAAACTTTACCTAATAAAGATTTAATAATTAACAGTAGAAACTATAAATTTCGAAATTCTTTATATCTTTTCTTTTTATTCATTATTATATATATATATATATATGAAAGTTCTTATGTAAAAGACTTAAGTATTAATATAAATGAACTTTTTGTTTTATTTTATTATATCTTTTCTTTTTATTCATTATTATATATGAAAGTTTTTATGTAAAAGACTTTTTAAGTATTAATATAAATGAACTTTTTTTTTTATTTTATTTTAATTATTATTTTTTTTTTTTAATATTTTATAATACTTTTTAAGTATTATTAACAAATATATATAAATATATTTGTTATAAAAATTACATATTAAATATTAATATATTTATTATTTATGAATATTTGTCATATATATTCCCTTTTTTTTTTTTAAAAAAAAAAAAAAAAGAAAATTAAAAGAAATATATTTCAAAATATCATGACTTTGGCCCTCATGTTCACTTCATCTCCTTTTTTTTTTTTTTTTTTTTTTTTTTACTCGTATTTTAAATTATCTTTTCTTGAAATAAATAAATAATAAAAGAAAAAAAAAAATTTTAATAAGCTTAAATTTTTTTTTTTTTTTTTTTTTTTTTTTTTTTTTTTTTTTTTTAGACAGGGAAGAGAATACACTTCCAAGACTTTATTAAATTTTATTTTAAAAATACATGTAGGTGAAAAGTACATTTGAAATTAAAAATAAAAAAATTAAAAAATAAAAAAATAAAAAAGCTCGAAAATACTATGTATTTCGGCAAGTTGTACTATGCGGGAATTTTTCCCTTCCTAACAAATAAAAAAGAAATAAAACCTAGAAGTAACATTTTTAAAATAGATAGTGTGGTGTCCACTAAACTCTCCCCGGATTCATCATTTATTGAACTACTAGGGCAAGATTCGTCCTTCGTAGAAATAGATGACGATCCTGTATTATCATTATGCCTTATCGGTACGACGTCGACGCTCTTGGATAAGTTTGGTATTTTGCAATACCTATCAAATAATAGCTCAAACGAACTACTAATGATAGGTATTGCACTTGTTAAGAATTCCGCCAAGCCCACAATTTTTGGAACAGGTGACTCAGATGAACCTTTGAAAAGTAGTTCATTCAATTGTCTCTGTTCCCCACTATCGAAATGTAGCTCATTTAAAACTAAAGTCCCACCAAGAAGGAACAAGTATATATAATGATTGATATAATCTTCAAAATTAGAAATAGAGTCATAGGAAGAAAGAGGATTAAACGCTCTAATCTTCCTAAGGAATAAAACATAGAGATCATCGATGAAATTTAAAGAATTCCATCTAAAAGATGCAAGAGCATCGCATTTAAAAATCCAATGTTCAAAAGATTGTTTATCTTCGCCACAACAGGGGCAAGACTTGGGACAATCTTCTGAAACTCTACCCATTCTAATAGCAATAGTAGTATTGTATTTATAACCACAGCTTAAACGAATAATCCACGAAAACCCTAAGTTGAATTGGGGATATTTTAAACTAAGCATAATTATAGCTTTATTGTTTGAGAACTTATTACAATCGTAATTTTGACCTTTAATACCTTGAAATTTGGCAACTGATTTCCAGTAATGTTCTAAAATATCGTCATATTTTTCACATTTGTATTTTTTGTTAATAAGCTTAAAACACTACTAAATCAAAATTTTTATTTATATTTTAAAAATTTAAAAAAACTCATTATTCTACTTACATATTATATATATAATTATTTTTTTTATAATTTTGAAATTTAATAAATAACTACAAAAAAGAATTTAAATTAAATAAAAAAAAAAAAAAAAAACGAACAATTTAGAGCAATATATCATTATAAAATTTAACGTCCATTCTTTTAATAAAATATTTTATATTTTTAAACACTTCAAATCAATTTTTTTTTTTTAAATTTCATTTATATTTTAAAAATCAAAAATTTTATTATATATATAAATATATTTTTTTTTTTATTTTTTAAAAAAAATTTTTTTTTCTCTTTAAAATTAGAAAGTAAGTATTATTACTATTACTAAAATTATAATAAAGAATAATAATATTTACTTAAGTTAATTAATTAAAAAAAAAACGAACAATTTAGAGCAATATATCATTATAAAATTTAACGTCCATTCTTTTAATAAAATATTTTATATTTTTAAACACTTCAAATCAATTTTTTTTTTAAATTTCATTTATATTTTAAAAATCAAAAATTTTATTATATATATAAATATATTTTTTTTTTATTTTTTAAAAAAAAAATTTTTTTTTCTCTTTAAAATTAGAAAGTAAGTATTATTACTATTACTAAAATTATAATAAAGAATAATAATATTTACTTAAGTTAATTAATTACCTATTAAATAAAAATAAATAAAGAATTAAACAATCCCTTATCTTTTTAATCAATTTAATAATTAATTACTTAATCTCTAAAATAGAAACATTCTCACTATATTTATAAAATATTTCAATATATAACATCTACATATTTTATAACTAAAATGAGATGTTTTAACCATCCTTATTGATTTTTCCTTTTTTAATAAAATTTTATATTCAAGTGAAATTATCATATTCATAAACTATTTGGTTTCTCTACTAATTAACATAACAATATTTTATTAATGAACCAAAATAATATTAGCTTATTTCTTTTAGATAAGATAAATGAACTATAGTAATTAATTCGATAATTTTACTTATTATATTTTCCAACAGTAAGTAACCATCAAAAATTATAGTAAATAAAAAATTATGAAAACTGCTATTTTTCATTTCTTAAATAGAAGAAGTCCTCTAATATTATTTCTTCATCATTATTTTAATCCTCGATAAATACACCAAAAAGTTTCTGTAGATAATACTTCATCTAAAAATAAACTTTCATTTTTTCACTAGATAGATGTATTAATAGCAATAATTAAATTAAACTAATATTATTTTAGAGTTTTAGTCTTTTCCTTCGTACGATTCTCAATTAATCAAGCAACATTTTCAAAAGTAATATTTTGTTTACAATATCCTTACTACAAACAGATCGTGTTTCAACTAAAATTTCCTGATATTTCCATTGATCTCCATAGATATATTTTCCCTATTTCAAATTATTTCCGTTAATATCAATTAATATCTATTATCATAAAAATATTTCATTTCCATCATATATCATTTTTTTAATTATTATTTTTTATAATTAAGTAATTATACTTACATTTTTTCTCCTTTCTTTTTTTTTTTTTTTTTATTTACTACTAGAACTTTCACCTTTGTTCTTTTTTTTTTCAAAATATAATTAGAACTTTTAACATCGTACGACTTTACTTCTTTTATTATTTCTTTTTTTTTTTTTTTTTTTTGAAGTATGAAAATTCGTAAAATCTTTTCTTTTATATACTTTTGAAAAATTATTTATTATTTAGTATATATGTTCAGAATAAAATATATTTTTATTTTATTATAAACAAATATAATAAATGATAAATAATTATTATTAATAAAAAAAATAATTATTAATAAAAAATACTAAATACTAAGTAATTAATAATATATAATAAAACAATTTATAAAACTTATTTTAAATAATCCTTTATGGCTAATATTACACAAATATTATGTTGGTAGTACAATCAAAAATATTATAATTAAAGATATATTAAAATATATTTTTATATTATCAACCAACATATTACATATTAAATTATTTATTTATTTTTGATTTTTTATAAAAATTTTATTAAATTTTTAAAAATATTTTTATTAATTATTATTTATATAATTAATAACATTATTTTATAATTATTTTTATTTCAATGTTAACATTCATCAAAATTCGGAAACTTCCATTTTAATTTTCATATATATAAATATTTATTTGATCACTATTTATTTTTATTTATTATTTATATTTATTTTTTAATATATATAAATATTTATTTGATTACTATTTTTTTTTATTTATTATTTATATTTATTTTTTAATATATATAAATATTTATTTGATCACTATTATTTTTATTTATTATTTATATTTATTATTGTGTTATATTTATTGTATTATATTGCATTTATTATTGTTTTATATTTTATTTTTATTTATTTTTATTTATTTTTATTTTTTTATATATATATATTAATTATTTTTATTTTTATTGGTTTTACATATATTTTCCCCCTTTTTTTTTTCTATTTTTTCCCTTCTTCAATAATGCTGATTTATTAAATAATAATACTAATAATAATAAATCTGCTATTTATCCATTAAATTCATTGAATTAATTCTCATTATTTATTGATATTTTAAACATTCAAAGTTGTCAATATATATTATTTAACCAATTGTTTATATTTATGATATAAATATTTAAATCTTATTAATATAAAATAATTTTTATTATTCAAACATAAATTAATGTTAGATCTAATTTAAATCCTATGATTTTATAGTGTTCTTTTTATATGGCTTTGATTTCTAAATATTATATATTTTTTATTTTTATCTTTATATAGTTAAATATTAATTTTGTAATACTTATCAATAAAGAAAATGAAAGTTTTCAATCTTGATCAACTTATCACCCACGTATTAACAGTCGCCAATGGTTTGATATCTATCATCTTTGAATTCTACCTTGGCTTGGATTAGCCTAGAAGAATAACATATTAAATAGTTTATTTTGAAAACAAGAAAAACTAAATATAAAAGTAATTAGTTTTAAATGCATAATCAAGTATAATTATTTTTACTCCAATAAATATATGAAGTCATAATAAAAATTTGAATAAATAATTTAATAATACTATAAATAAATTTAATAAATTAATCCAAACATTACTTCCTCGAACTAAGGTTATATTACTTATTATTCTGTTTTATTGATAACTTAGTATTATCTTTTTTCTTAAAATAAAAGAAATTAGATTAACCTTTAATTTATTTATTTATTTATTTATTACATTATAAATGATTTATTATTTTATTTATTGATTTATTGATTTATTGATTTATTGAGTTAATTGATATTATATTTAATTATTACATTTATTTATTATTATATTTATTTTATACTTTTTTATTTATTTTCCTTTAATGAATATTTGGTAATTCCTATAAATCTTTGTTTTTAAATAATTTAATATATATATATATATTGAAATTAAATAAAAATAAATATAATTTAAAAATATAATAGTAGAACAAAATAAAGAAAAAAAAAGTATAAAAAAAGTCTTTTTTTATATTTTTTTTAGATCCTTTTTTTTATTATTATTATTAGTTATGTCTATTTATTTTATTTTTTTTTTTTTTTAAATTTTTACTTCCATTTTTTATTGTTAAAATTTTTTTTATTTATTTAATTAAAAAATTTTATTATTTAATTTAATTTAATTAAAATATTTAATTTATGTCTTTTTTTTTTTTTTTTTTTTTTTTTTTTTTTTATTTTTCATTTTTTCATTTTTTTACTTCCATTTTTTATTATTAAAATTTATTATTGAAATAAAAACAATATATTTCGAAAATCAAAAACTTCATATAATATTATTTATATTATAAATAATGAATAATAGATAATAAATATTAATAATATTAAATAAATGTTATTAAATAAGTAAATAAATAATAAATAATTAAATCACAAAAAAATAAATAATAAATTATAATAAATAGTTTATATTACAAAGATAAGAATATCTATATAATAAATTATAAATTTTAAATAATTAAATCACAAAAAAATAAATAATAAATTATAATAAATAGTTTATATTACAAAGATAAGAATATCTATATAATAAATTATAAATTTTAAATAATAATAATAATAAATAGTAAATAATTAAACAATAAATAATTAAAATAATAATAAATAATAATAAATAATTAAACAATAAATAATTAAATAATTAATTAATAATTATAATCAGTAATTTATTTCAAAAATTAAAAATTTTTATTAATACTTTAAAAATTAAAAACTCTATATAAGTAAAAAAAAAAAAATTTAAAACTTTATAAATAATAATAATAATAATAATAATAAATAAATAATAAATAATTAAACAAAAATTAAAAAATTTATACATAATAATAAATAAAAACTTTATACATAATAATAATAATAAGTAAATAATAAATAATTAAACAATAAATAATTAAATAATTAAAATAATAAATTATAATCATCAATTTATATTTCAAAAATCAAAAATTTTATAAATATTACATTTATTTTAAAAATCATAAATTTATTAATATCTTTTATATTTTAAAAATCATAAATTTAACTAATATTATTATTTCAAAAATTAAAAGCTTTACTTATACTATTTTGTTTTTCTACTAATTAACATTTTAATAATGATCCAAAAAAATATTAGCTTATTTCTTTAAGAAAGCATATGAATAATAGTAATTAATTCATTAACTAAATTTATCATATCTTCCAATAGTTAACATCAAAACATATTTTAAACAAAGAATAATGAAAGCCACTATTCTTCATTTCTTACTTAGAGAAATCCTCTAATATCATTTCTTACTCATTATTTGAATCGTCGAAAAATACTCCAAAAAAGTCTCTGAAAATAATATTGCTTTTAAAACTTGATTTTTATGCCTTCATTAAATAGATGTATTAATAGCAATAGTTGAAATATTAATCTAATACTATTTTAGAACTTTTATCTTTTCTTTTTGTGATTCTTAATCAATTAAACAAGCAATAGCTGGACGGGTATCATTTTGTTAATAATATTTTATCTTTTCTTTGTATGATTCTTAATTAATTTAACAAGCAATAGCTGGAAGAGTAACATTTTGTTAATAATATTCTTTCTTTAAACAACAGACTATATTTAATCAAATATTTCCTGATATATCCAATAAGATCTCCATTGATATAATCTCTATTGATGCAAATTTTCTTCAACTATAATTTACTTCCATAAGTATTAATTATTATTTATTATTATAAAAATAAATCATTTCTATAATAATTTATCCTTATATAGTGAGTATCCATCTCCCATTGAGACAATAACAATTAACAGTTATAACTGTTAACTGGTAAGTGTGATATTTACTGATATACTGGTACAGCGTCACACCCCTCCACACTTCGTATCATGTCTATCTGGGGCGGTATTCCTTATACTTTCCTTCCTATAGATCCATTGACCACGAACATCAGTATGATAACCATTTATCCTTCTTGTGAATATAATCATTGGCATGAAGACATAACTTCATAAATGCCGATGATAGAGAGATAGTGTAGTTTCGTAGAGTTTGATCCCAACATATAGACAAGAGAAATCCTTTTGAATACTACAGTGGTTTTATCACACATCATAATATAGAAACATTTATGAAATGATTTCTATAAAATGTACATAATATATTTTAAATATTTATATTACAATTATTTTACATATTATGTTTTTTTTATATTTTTTCAAACTTTAAAAAATTTTGAAAAATCTTTTTTCTTATATACTTACAAAATTATAAATATTTTAAACATATTTCATAAATAATAAATAATAATTAATAGATAAAAAATAATAAATAATATTAATTAATTAATAATAAAAAATAAATAATAAATAATAAATAATAATAAATTAAAAATTTTAATTATAATTTATAAATAATAAATTATATAAATAATAAATAATAAATAATAAATAATAAATAATAAATAATAAATAATAATAAATTAAAAATTTTAATTATAATTTATAAATAATTATATTTAATAAACTTTTTTATTACTAATAATATTACACAGATGTTGGTAGTACAATCAAAAATATTATAATTAAAGATATATTAAAATATATTTTTATATTATCAACCAACATATTACATATTAAATTATTTATTTATTTTTTTATTTTTTGATAAAAATTTTATTAAATTTTTAAAAATATTTTATTAATTATTATTTATATAATTAATAACATTATACATTATTTTATAATTATTTTTATTTCAATGTTAACATTCATCAAAATTCGGAAACTTCTATTTTAATTTTTTTTATTTTTTTCAATGTTACATTTATTAACAAATTTCTAATTTATATATTTTTTTTTTAATTTATTTATATCTTATGATGCAAACAATAATTTATTTATTTATTTTAATTTTTATTTATTTTATATTTATATATTCATTTATTTTTTATATTTTAATGACAGGTGTTAATATAATGAATATAATAATTTATATACATAATTATGTAAAATTATTAATCCATATTTTTAATAATTTATCATAAATATTAAAATTGATTTTATCAATTATATTAATAGTTTTAATATATTTTATATTAGAAAAATATTTTTTAGATCAATATTTATCTTATTTATTACTTATTATTGTATTGTTTTATATTTTGTTTATTTTATTTTTATTATATATATATGATATTCACTAATTATTTTTATTTTAATTTGTTTTACATATGTTTTCTCCCTTTTAATTTTTTTTATTTAAAAATAAATAGCAAGATTAATAATTTTTTTTTAAAAAAAATATTCCATAGAAAAAACTTTTTTTTATTTATATTTTACAGAAAAATAGTAAAAAAAAGTATTAGAGAAATTTTAATTTAATGAAAATAATAATTTCTTAATGTACCAAATATAAAAAAAAAAAAAAAAAAAATATTAGTAGTAATGTTAATTAATAATAATATTAATAATAAATACTTAAAATTAAATAATTCATTTCCTTTTTAAAAAACAAAAATAAAATAAAAATAAAAATATAAAATAAAAAGGTGTAAAAGGTGTCTATATAATATATAATATATTTCCTTCTTTTAATAAATTTATAGTTTTTATAAAGTGATCAGTAGTATGTCAAAATAATAAACATTTGATCATTTATATAAATCTAATGTTCATATAGACTTAATAAAATATACAAAAAAATGAAAACTAAAAATAAATTAATACAAAAAAAAAAAAAAGAAAATAAAAAATAAATTAATAAAATATACAAAAAAATTAAAATTAAAATTAAATTAATAAATATATATATTTTATATATGTATATGTGCTAGAGTATGTGAAATATATGAAAATTATGAAAAATAAGCTTTAAATTGCAATATAAATAATGTATAAGCCACAATGTATTAATATAAAGCATTTAATTTTGAATAATTAAATAACTTTTTATCATATTATATATTAATAAAATTGACATAATTATAAACTACAAATTCATGACTCTTAACAATATATATCAATAATTTCTTTTCTTTTAAAAAATCAATACAAAAAAAAAAAAAAAATAGAAAAAATTAGTATTTTACATAAACAACTTTTTTTTTTAATAATATCTAATTTGTTAAGAAAAAAAATTATTAAAATTTTTAAAATTAATAGACATAGAAAAGGAGAAATTAGTATATTATTATTAGATAAAACAAATAAATCAATAATTTTATAGAACACTAGTAAATAATAATAAATAATAAGTAAAAAATAATACTAAGAATAATTAAATAAATATAAATAATTACTAATAATTAAATATTAAACATTTAATAAGTTAATAACAAAATTATAATAATTAATTTATATTTCAAAATTCAAAAATCATAAATTTTTAATTCATTTATATTTTAAATTTAATAAATTTTATTAATATTATTTATTTTTCAAAAACAATAAGTTTTATTAATATTATTTATTTTTCAAATAATTAAAAACTTTATTTTTTATTAATATCTTGTATTAACTATTTGGTTTTTTCTACTAATTTACATTTTAATGATCCAAAAAGACGTTAGTTTATTCCTTTAAGAAAGAAAATGAACAATAGTAATTAATTCATTAACTAGATTTATAATATCTTCCAATAGTTAACATCAAAACATATTATAAACAAAGAATAATGAAAACCACTATTCTTCATTTCTTACATAGAGAAATCCTCTAATATCATTTCTTATTCATTATTTGAATCCTCGAAAAATGCTCCAAAAAAGTCTCTGAAAATAATATTGCTTTTAAAACTTTATTTTTATGCTTTCATTAAATAGATGTATTAATAGCAATAGTTGAAATATTAATCTAATACTATTTTAGAACTTTTATCTTTTCTTTATGTGATTCTTAATCAATTAAACAAGCAATAGCTGGACGGGTATCATTTTGTTAATAATATTCTTTCTTTAAACAACAGACTGTATTTAATCAAATCTTTCCTGATATATCCAATAAGATCTCCATTGATATAATCTCTATTGATGCAAATTTTCTTCAACTATAATTTACTTCCATAAGTATTAATTATTATTTATTATTATAAAAATAAATCATCTCTATAATAATTTATCCTTATATAGTGAGTATCCATCTCCCATTGAGACAATAACAATTAACAGTTATAACTGTTAACTGTTAAGTGTGATATTTATTGATATACTGGTACAGCGTCACACCCCTCCACACTTCGTATCATGTCTATCTGGGGCGGTATTCCTTATACTTTCCTTCCTATAGATCCATTGACCACGAACATCAGTATGATAACCATTTATCCTTCTTGTGAATATAATCATTGGCATGAAGACATAACTTCATAAATGCCGATGATAGAGAGGTAGTGTAGTTTTGTAGAGTTTGATCCCAACATATAGCCAAGATAAATCCTTTGGAATACTACAGTGGTTTTATCACACATCATAATATAGAAACATTTATGAAATGATTTCTATAAAATGTATATTATATTTTTTAAATATTTATATTACAATTATTTTACATATTATGTTTTTTTTTTATTTTTTTTCGAACTTTAAAAATTTTGAAAAATCTTTTTTCTTATATACTTACAAAATTATAAATATTTTAAACATATTTAATAAATAATAAATAATAATTAATAGATAAAAAATAATAAATTATTAATTAATTAATAAATAAATAATAAATAATAAATAATAATAAATTAAAAATTTTAATTATAATTTATAAATAATAAATTATATAAATAATAAATAATAAATAATAAATAATAAATAATAAATAATTAATAATAATAAATTAAAAATTTTAATTATAATTTATAAATAATTATATTTAATAAACTTTTTTATTACTAATAATATTACACAGATGTTGGTAGTACAATCAAAAATATTATAATTAAAGATATATTAAAATATATTTCTATATTATCAACCAACATATTACATATTAAATTATTTATTTATTTTTTTATTTTTTGATAAAAATTTTATTAAATTTTTAAAAATATTTTTATTAATTATTATTTATATAATTAATAACATTATCAATGTTAACATTCATCAAAATTCGGAAACTTCCATTTTAATTTTTTTTGTTTTTTTCAATGTTACATTTATTACTATTTTTTTTTTTTATTTTTATTTTTGTTTTTTCAATGTTACATTTATTAACAAATTTCTAATTTATATATTTTTTTTTTTAATTTATATATATCTTATGATGCAAACAATAATTTATTTATTTATTTAAATTTTTATTTATTTTATATTTATATATTCATTTATTTTTTATATTTTAATGACAGGTGTTAATATAATGCATATAATAATTTATATATTTAATTATGTAAAATTATTAATCCATATTTTTAATAAGTTATCATAATTACTAAAATTGATTTTATCAATTATATTAATAGTTTTAATATATTTTATATTAGAAAAATATTTTTAAGATCAACTTTTATTACATTTATTATATATTATATTTATTATTGTATTGTTTTATATTTTGTTTATTTTATTTTTATTATATATATATGATATTCACTAATTATTTTTATTTTAATTTGTTTTACATATGTTTTCTCCCTTTTAATTTTTTTCATTTAAAAATAAATAATCAGTATAAAGAAAAAAAGTATTAATAAAATAAAATATAAAAAAATAAAAATAAAAAATAAAAAAAATAAAATTATTTAAAAATAAAAATATAAAAGAATATTTAAATTTATATATATATATATAAATATACATTATGAATATATTTAACTCTCCATTTTATATTGTATCAAATAACATGAAGTAAAGTAAAGAAGGATAAATGAGATTAATAATTTTTTTTAAAAAAAAATATTCCATAGAAAAACTTTTTTTTATTTATATTTTACAGAAAAATAGTAAAAAAAAGAATTATAGAAATTTTAATTTAATGAAAATAATAATTTCTTAATGTACCAATTATAAAAAAAGAAAAAAAATATTAGTAGAAATGTTAATTAATAATAATATTAATAATAAATACTTTAAAAAAAAAATAAAATAAAAATAAAAATAAAAAATAAAAAATAAAAAGGTGTAAAAGGTGTTTATATAATATATAATATATTTCCTTATTTTAACAAAAGTATGTCAATATAATAAACATTAATTATTTTTATTTTTATTTGTTTTAGATATGTCTTCTCCCTTTTAATTTTTTTTAATTAAAAATAAATAGTCAGTATAAAGAAAAAAAGTATTGATAAAATAAAATATAAAAATATAAAAATAAAAATAAAAAAATAAAATTATTTAAAAATAAAAATATAAAATAATATTTAAATTTATATATATATATATATATATATATATATATATATTATGAATATATTTAACTCTCCATTTTATATTGTATCAAATAACATGAAGTAAAGTAAAGTAAAATAGAAAGATAAATGAGATTAATAATTTTTTTTTTAAAAAAAATATTCCATAGAAAAACTTTTTTTTATTTATATTTTACAGAAAAATAGTAAAAATAAGTATTATAGAAATTATAATTAAATAAAAATAATAAATTCTTAATATACCAAATATATAAAAAGAAAAAAAATATATTAGTAGTAATGTTAATTAATAATAATATTAATAATAAATACTTTAAATTAAATAATTCATTTCCTTTTTAAAAAACAAGAATAAAATAAAAATAAAAATAAAAATAAAAAATAAAAAATAAAAAGGTGTATTGAAACATATTTTAATATAAATATGTATAAGCCATAATGTATTAATATAAAGCATTTAATTTTGAATAATTAATTTAACTAATAAAATATATTAATAAAATTTATAAACCATAAATCTTAATAATATTTATCAATAAGTAACTTTTTTTTTTTTTTTTAAAAATAAAAACAAGAATAAAAAAAATTATTTTTCACATAAAAAACTTTTTTTGTAATAACAGCTAATTTGTTAATAATAATTATTAATTTATATTTCAAAATTCAAAAAATCAAAAATTTTATAAATATTACTTATATTTTAAAAATCATAAATTTTTAATATCATTTATATTTTAAAATTAATAAATTTTATAAATATTATTTGTTTTTCAAAAATTAAAAACTTTATTTTTTATTAATATTTTTTATTAACTATTTGGTATTTTCTACTAATTAACATTTTAATAATGATCCAAAAAGATGTTAGTTTATTCCTTTAAGAAAGTAAATGAACAATAGAAATTAATTCATTAACTAAATTTATAATATCTTCTAACAGTTACTATCAGAACATATTATAAATAAAGAATAATGAAAACTACTATTCCTCATTTCTTATTTAAAGAAATACTCTAATATTATTTCTTACTCATTATTTGAATCATCGAAAAATACCCCAAAATAGTCTCTGAATATAATACTACTTTTAAAACTTGATTTTTATGCTTTCACTAGATGGACGTATTATTTGCAATAACTGTAACATAAATTTAATTTTAGAGTTTTCGTCTTTTCTTTTTATGATTCTTAACTAATCAAGCAGCGATTGGAATAGTAGCATTTTGTTAATAATGTTCTTACTTCAAACAACGGACAGCATGACAACAAAGCTTTCTTGATATATCCAATAAGGCCTCCACTAATAGAAATTTACATTACAACAAAACTTTCTTGATGTATCTAATAAGATTTTCAATAAGACTTCCTTTGATAGATATTTTCTTTAACATCAAAATACTTTCTACTAATATTAAATATTAAAAAAATTATTATTATAAAAATAAATCATTTCTATAATAATTTAGCCTTACATAGTGAGCACGAGCATCATTATGGTAACCATTTACTCAGTCCAGTGGGTACAATCATTGGCATAAGGACATAATTTTATAAATACCGTAGATAAAGATGTAAGGTAACTTTGTAGAGTTCGAGACTAACATGTTGCCAAGGGAAAGCCTTTTGGATACCGCTGTAGTTTTTTCGTACCCTATAATATATAATATATAAACCTTAATGAAATGATTTTTATAATAAAACATATTACTTTTTAAATCTTTATATTATAATTAATATTACAATTCACGTTTTTTTTTTTTTACTTTTTTTTTCGAATTTTATAAATTGTGAAAAACCTTTTCTCTTATATACTTTTAAAATTATAAATATTTTAAACATATTTAATAAATAATAAATAATAATTACTAATTAAAAAATAAAAATAATAAATAATAATAAATTAAAAATTTGAATTATAATTTATAAAGAATTATTTTAAAATAACCTTTTTTATTACTAATAAAATTACACAGATATAATATAATGTTGGTAATACAAACAAATTTATTTTAAAATATATATATTAAAATATATTTTTATATTATCAATCAACATTGTAAATATTAAATTATTTATTTTTTATTTTTTTTTTATAAGAATATTACTTTTATTAATTATTATTTATATAATTAATAACTTTATTTTATATTATTTTACATTGATTATAATATAAAAATATTTTTAATATATAAATAAAATATTTTTAATATATTTTGATCAATATTTATGTTATTTTTTATTTTTTATTTTATTATTGTATTGTTTTATATTTTATTTATTTTTTATTTTTATTAATATATATATAAAATTCACTAATTATTTTTATTTTCATTTATTTTATATATATATATTTTCCCTTCTTCAATAATGCTGATTTATTAAATAATAATACTAATAATAATAAATCTGCAATTTATCCATAAAATTCATTCAATTAATTATCATTATTTATTGATATTTTAAACATTCAAAGTTGTCAATATATAATATTTAACCAATTGTTTATGATTTAACCAATTGTTTATATTTATGATATAAATATTTAAACCTTATTAAAATAATTTTTATTATTCAAACATAAATTAATGTCAGATCGAATTTAAATCTAATGATTTTATAATGTTCTTAATATGTGGTTATAATTATAAATATTAATTATATTTGATTATTCATAGTAAATCTTAGTAAATCTTTAATATAAATTTTTAAAATAAAAAAAAAAAATATTTAATATAAATCTTTAAAATAAAAAAAAAAAAAATATATAATTGAAACATTGATTTATATTATACTTAACGTTATATAGTTATTAAATATCGTTAATAAAAATTCTTTATATAGTTATTAAATATTATTAATAAAAATTCATTCATTAAATAGTTTATTTTAATCACAAGAAAAGAACTACTTATTAAATAGTTATTTAATTATATTGTATAATCAAGTATAATTATTTTAATCAAGCAATTTTTATTTGATAAACTAATATTATCTTTTTAATATTAATTTATTAATAATAATATTATTATTATTACTTAAATAATAAATTCATATTACTAATATTATTAAACAATTTTAAATAAAATTAATTAAGTAAAATAAATAATGAATATAAAAGAGTAAAGTATTTAAAAAACAATAAAACAAAAAATTATAAAAATAAAAATAAAAAAATTAAAATTTTTTAAAAATAAAATTATATAAGAATTTTTAATTATATATAAAATATAAAAATATATATTATGAATATATTTAACTCTTTTATATTGTATCAAATAACATGAAGTAAAGTAAAGTAAAGTAAAATAGAGGGATGAATGAGATTAATAATTTTTTTTAAAAAAAAAAATTGCTATAAAAAAGCTTTTTTTATCTATATTCCATAATGAATAAATTTTACAGAAAAAACAGTAAAAAAAAAAAAAAAAAAAAAAAAAAATTATGGAAATTTTAATTTAATGAATATAATAATTTCTTAATGTACCAAATATAAAAAAAAAGAAAAAAAAATATTATTAGAAATTTTATTTCTTCCATTATTCATATAACTTGTTTATTTAATTCTAAAATAACAATAAGTAAAAAAAATAACATAAAAAAATAAAAATAAATGATAATAACTAAATAAAATAGAAATGAAAAAAACAAAACATAGACTTGCACATATGGGTACCCATTTCCCATATGGCCATACAGTTATTAATTAACTGTAAGGTGATGAGTTATTGGCATACTGTATCAGCTTCGCCGCTCTCAATCGTCGTTACACACTGCCCGGAGATGCATTCCTAACGTTCCTACATATATCTCTAATGACCACGAGCATCAGAACGGAACCATTAACTCCTCCCTAGTGGGTGTAATCATTGGCGATTGGAAATTTTACAATCATCAAGGTCTATGCTTCAATTCAAAGCGTAGTATCAGGGTTGGGTGAAATAATCATCTGAGGGAAAGCCTTATGGACATCACGATAGAAATGAAAAAAAAACCTTTTTTTTTTTTTCCTCTTTTTTCATTCCTTTATTTTCAATTTATTTATTCTTTAATGATAATTAAATTAAGCCTCAAATGTATTTAAAATATATCAATTTTATTAATATATTTTTTGAAAGGATCGTGCACATATAATATTTTTTAAATAAAGCCATACATTTTTAAGATATTCTATACAATCATAAATAAATATATAAATAATTATTATTTTAAAAGAAATAATAATATATTTTTTCAATTAAATATTATTAAATAACTATTTCAAAAGAAATAATAATATATTCTATTAATAAAGAATTATAAAAAATTATTTTTATAATTGAATATTAATAAATTATATATATATAAAAAAAAGAATATCTATTATTTATTTAATTATTAAAAAAACAATCCACATACTAAAATACGCCACATTGAGAAATGCACGAAACGCACTAGATTCTTTTTTGACAGCTATTCTAATTTAATTATTCCAAATTAAATACTTTAATGATAATAAATATGTATATAAATAATATATAATTAAATAATAAATAATTAAATAATATATAATTAAATAATAAATAATTAAATAATACTACATATATAAATGTATTTTCAACGATTTGATGTCCGTCATCTATGAATTCGATCTTGGCTTGGATTAAATTAGAAGTAAAAACTAAAAACTTATTAAATAGTTTATTTTAATTACAATAAAAACTAATTAAATAGTTAATTAGTTTTAAATGTATAATCAAATATAATTATTATTACTTGAACAAATATATATAATCATAATTAAAAAAAAAAGTTAAAAAAATAATTTTAATAATTGTTTAATAAATTTAATAAATTAATCCAAGCAATATTTCCTTGAACCATGGTTATATCATTTAGTAGTCTAATTTTATTTATTTATTTACTCATTTATTTACTTTTTAATTGATTGATTTTATTTTATTTATTTACTTTATAATTGATTTACTTAAGTGTTAATTTATTATTATGTTTATTTATTTATTGATTTATTTAATATTATATTTAATTATTAAATTTATTTATTATTATATTTATTTCTTTACTTTGTTTTTTTTTTTATTTTCCTTTTATTGAATATTTGGTAATTTCCATAAATCTTTGTTTTAAAATAATTTAATAAAGTACAGATTGAATAAAACAAAATAAATAAACAATAGAAATATTAATATAAAGTACAGATTAATTAAAATAAAATAAAATAAATAGTAGAAATATTAATATAAAGTACTGATTGATTGAATTAAATAAAATAAAATAGAGTAGAATAAATAGTGAGTATAAAAGAGAAAAGTATTAATAAAATAAAATAAATAGTGAGTATAAAAGAGTAAAGTATTAATAATATAAAGTAAAAATAAAATAGAATAAAAGAATAATAGAAAAATGAAAAATAAAAAAAATAAAAAAATATGAAAATAAAAAAATAAAATTATATAAAAATATATACATATAAATATAAATATATTAATATATATATTATATGTATATATTTTTCTCTCCATTTTATATTATATCAAAAAAAAAACATGAAGTAAAGTAAAGTAAAAACAGAGGTATGAATGAGAATAATAATATTTTTTTAAAAAAAAAAAAAAAATTCTGTAAAAAAATTTCTATTATTTTTATTCCATCATGAATATATTTTTATAGAAATAAAAAAAAAAAAAAAAAAAAACTATTATAGAAATTTTAATTTATATTCATGTGATAAAAACTCTTCAGGTTCGAAAATGACTGACAGCCCAGAATATTTCTTACAAGGCTTTCAACTTCAAAATGTGTAAGAAAAAAGTTAACTTATTAATAATTTTTTTTTTTAAAAGCTTAAAGACCTCTCTCATTACGTTACTTCCAAGATTTTTTAATGAAACCGATAAAGACCATGAAAACTTTAAAGAAATTGAAAAGAAAAAAAAAACAATTCGAAAATGGTTGCTATCATCATCAAGTCTATGGATGAATCAATTTATTAAGATATTAAGGATTTGGAATCTGCTTATGACATGATCAAGAGATTGGAAGAAGATAAACCAAGAATCATATGAATTTATTGTTGAAAAATTAATGAAAGCCAACTGAAAAATTATGAAGCCTCGAAAACTCTATGGAAGTTTAAAAAAGTTTTATCTGATATGTTAAAACATTTTTAAACAAACTTAAAAACCGCCACTGATGTTAATACGTGAAAATGACAAGCATCCAGTATATGTTTAAGGCACTACCAAAGGAACTACAAATTGCTTTCCTGCCCGAACCTGGTAAAACAGCTGACGATTAGTATGATTTTATCAAATCCAGAAATTAGATTTATTAGATGTATGAATGAACAAAGGATAATCAAGCCACAAATTAATCATAATAATCATAATAATTAAAATAACTACAATGATCCCATGGACTTAGACCATGGATTTTATGATTCTGGTGCATCTGTACACATTACTAATGACAGAAGTCTATTAACTAACAATAAAAAAATACAAAATCAATTTAACTTGAGTCCAACAATTCTGAAATGGAATTCGAGGGATTTGGTACGTACATAGGCTCAATTAACGGTTACAACACTATTACTTTAAGAAAAAGTATTCCATTCAAAAGCACAAAGCACGTAAGTAAATAAAAATTTGATTGGTGGAATGCAATTTGCTTATTACCGAACTAATTTCAATAACTAAACATATTAACAATGAGCCACACCTTATCATTTGCAGACAAGGATAACAATATAATTATTAATACTTAATAGGTCAATTTGATAGAAAAACTACTTTTAGAATTAAAAAAATAATAAATCATAAATCATAAATCATATATCATAAATCATATATCATAAATCATAAATCATAAATCATAAATCATAAATCATAAATCATAAATCATAAATCATAAATCATAAATCATAAATCATAAATCATAAATCATAAATCATAAATCATAATAATTTAATTATGAACACTGAAAATGATAACCAATGGCCTAGAAGTCTTGGTCACTTCTACCACAAAGATTTTATCAAAATTTCTTAAAAAAAAAAAAAAAAAAGATACTACTAGTTATAATAAAAAAACAATGACAATAATTGCATTTACCTGTGGAATATCTAAAATGAAAAAAAAAAAAAAAAAAGATTACCTCACAATAGAGTAACTTCTAAAGCCAAAGCCACCAAACTACTAGATGTTATCCACTCCAACATTATTGGTCCTTTCCCGGATTCAATTTTATGGTATTTAAATTCATCATTACTTTTTATTGATGAATTCTCTGGGAAGGCTTGGATTTTTTTTACTATGAAAAAAAAAAAAAAAAATTTTTTTATGTAATTGATATTATTATTAATTTTTTTTTTTAAAATATTTAAATAACCTTTTTCCAAATTTTTTTTTTTAAAAAAAAAAAAAAATAACTAACTTAAAATCAGAATCAAGGTAAAGAATACTATAGTAGAAAAGTCAATAAATTCTTCAAAAAAAAAAAAAAAAAAAAAGAAAGGTATTTAAGAAAATTCTATTCTCCTTTAAGAAATCTCCCCCAAAAAAAAATAATGGCATTACTGAACGTTTTAATCAAACCATTCTTTATTCTTTTAAAAATGTTTATTAAGCTGGAGTAAATGTAACCTCAGGATTTTTGGGACTTTGCAAATCCATTATTCCAAATAGCTTTTATAATCTTACTCCTCATTCTAGAATTAATAATTAATCAAATTCCAAATTGAACTATTTTATGGTACTCCACGTTCATGTCAATCATGTTAAAGTTTTTGTTGGATGTATTGCATATTATAAGGAATTTCTCTACCCCCCCAAAAAAAAAAAAAAAAAAAAAAACAATTAAAACCTAATGCTAAAAAAGGTTTTTTTTTTTTTTTTTTTTTTTTATTTTTCTTAGGATTCAGTAATGATTCAAACTCTTATTTAATCATGGACTATAATAATTTTTCTTTTCACCAAGTAGGAGAAGTTTTGTTTCAAAAAGACACCCCTGCCTGTATAACTAAGGATATTACAAAAAGAATTTCACCTTATATTAAAGACAATAATAATAAATTAAATTTATGTTTAGATTTATCTTTTATTAATAAATTATTAAGCAATTATATAAATAATACTGTATATATATAATAATAATAATAATAATAATATTAACAATGATTATAACAATAATGACTATAATTATTTTATTCCTGATAATCAACCTATTAATAATAATATTTCTAATAATAATATTCCTAATAATAATTATAATAGTAATATTCTGATATCTTTTTTAATGTTAATAATAATAACCTTAACGATATTTTAATATTGATAATTATAATATTTCAGATCAAAATAATAATAATAATAATAATAATAATAATAATAATAATAATAATAATAATAATAATAATAATAATAATTTTAATAATAATAATATTTTATATGATAAAAAATTTTTCAAATAATTTCAACAATTTTATTAGCCCATAAAATTCAAAACCATGGTAAAAAATTTTTCAGATACATTAAATTCAAGGTTTTAATCAAAATTTAAAAAATTTTTAATCAAAGTCCAAAATACCAATACAATAACCAATGAAAATTTTTCAAACACCGAAAATTTTACTGATTTAAATTATGTACAAAATTCTAATATTAAAAAAATTTTTAATTTATGAAAATTTAAATTAAAAAAAATGATCAAATTTTTATTAATAAAAATTTTTTATCATTAATAATTTTATTAACAATAGTTCTAATAATAATTATCTAAATATTAATAGAAATAATAAAAGAAAGTCTAATTTTACCAACAATAATATTATAAAACATTTCAAACCTAATATTAATAATAATAAACCTAATAATATATTAATAATAATAATCCTAAAAATTTTAATTATAACAATGATAATTTCATTAATACTATTGAAACCGAAAATGAAGAAGTTCCGAAAACTTATTAAAAAAAAAAAGCTCTCAGTTGTGATCATGCCGATGAATGGAATATATTGCCATTCAAGAAGAACTCAGAAATTTATATGATAATAATACAATGACTTTTGTTGAAAAACCACCAAGAGGAAAACGACCAATTTCTACAAGGTGGGTTTTTTTTTTTTTTTTTTTTTTTTTTTTTTTTTACAATAAATAAAAAAAAAAAGATGCAAATAATAAAAATTATTATAAAAGAAAAGCCAGATTTGTTGTAAGAGGTTCCGCCTAAAGATACGATATTGATTATGAGCTTACATATCGTCCAACCTTTAAAACATTGAATTTTATTATAAAAAATTACTTCTCACTTATACTGCCAAACTTCAATGGACTGTTTACCAATTAGATTTTAAAAATCAGCCTACCTAAAAGCCGCCTTAGACAAAGAAATTTTACACCGAAATTCCATACGGTGATGAAAACTACGGTAAAAGGCTTATTGGATACTAAAATTAAGCATTATACGGTCTTAAACAGTCAGGCCCACCAATGGAATAAAACCAAACGATAGAAAATCTACTTCAGGATCCATTTATCTTAATGGGTATAAATCCTACTTCATAGTATTCAAAAAAAAAAAAAAAACTGTCGCAACATCTACCGCCGAAGCTGAATATTTAAGAACTACAGAATGTATCAAGAAATTTTTGCAAATTAAAAAAATCTACTTTATGAATTATTTGGAAAAACAGAAACTAAAGACATATACACAGATAATGAAGCAAACAAAAGTAGCATTGAAGCAGGTCATTTAAACCCAAAACTTAGACATATTAGTGTTCACTACCATTTCAACAATAAAAATATATTAAATAAAAATGTTCAAATAAAATATATTAATACAAAGGATATGCTGGGCCATTCATTAACCAAAAAACTTTAATGGAAGCAAAATAATTGATTTTACAAATAAAATTTTTATAAAATAAAAAAATATAAAATTTTATCTAATGGGAATTGTTAACTTTATTAATATAAATTTAACATTAATATGATATATTTATTCATTTATTAATCTTATAACTTCAATTTATTTAATTAACTACTAAACGTTTTTTAAAAGTTTATATGACTAATATTATTAAACTACTTTTATATAATAAAAATAAATATATTTGATTATGGGAATAATGTTTTTGTTGTTTCAATTGCAAAGAATAAATATTGAGAAAAAGTATTCTATATATAATACTCTTTAATTATAAACTATTTTAAAATAATAAGAATTAATTATTTAGATAAATATTAAAAAAAGTATTAATATAAATACTAAAATATTTATAATTAACAATTATAACCTATAAAAATATAATAAAATATTTATAATTGTTAAAATAATCACATTTTATTTTATATTTTTATATTATTAATATTATTCTTTTATATTCTTATATTATTATCAATATTATATTCTTATATTAATATTATATTCTTATATTAATATTTTATTATTATATTTTTATGTTGTGTAACATTTATCTATGTGTATTAATTCATAGAATTATCACATGATTAAATATGTAGTTTTTACGGGGAAGTTGCATTACGCCAATTTTTTTCACGTGATATATATAAATTTGTGGCTATAGCTATATTATACTACATAATATTATTTTATTGTATTATTTTGTTATTTCAATTTTTAAATTAATTATTAAGTGAATAATTAAATAAATCATATAATGGTTAGATTTTATGATTTTAATTTTTTTTTTTTAATAATTCTTTTATTTAAATGTTATTAAAAATATAAATATTATTAATTATTTTACTTAAATGTTATTAATAAAAAAAACACATAAAAATATAAATGCTATTAATAATAATTCTTTTACTTAAATGTTATTAAAAATATAAAACTAATAATAATAATTTTTTTATTTAAATTTTATTAATAAAAAAATTATATAAAATTACAAATGTTATTAAAAATATAAATTTTATTAATAATAATTTTTTTTTTTTTAAAAAATTATTAAACGAAATAATAATTATAATGATAAAACTATAAATTATACATTGTATTTGAATATTTATTAAAACTGTATAAATTTAATATGCTTTATAAATTAAATTATTGAATGACAGAATTCTGATTATTTCATTTGGTCATTCCTCATTTCTTAATTATTTATTATAAAGTAATATTTATATTATATTATTTAAATTAGTTAAACAATCAAACCACAAATTAATAATTTTATTTCTATCACATTTAGCATCAATTAACTTAGCTTCAATACTTTTGAAGCGTTCAATTAAGACACTGATTTCGTTAGCTTTATTTATTGCTCTTTTTTTTATTTTCCAAATTCCTCTTATTTTTCTTTGATAATCATAATATGATAAATGTTCAAGTTCATTTAATTTATCTATTAATTCATAAAAAGATGGTTTTGTTGGAAATAAATTATTTAAATAATTATTGAGTGAT
>JACVTC010000122.1:367500-380000 GCA_016946835.1 Neocallimastix lanati (nom. inval.)
ATAATATATAAAAGAATTATGTATTTTTAATATAAACTTTAAAATAAATAAGAATATTTTATACAATAATAATATTATTATTATATATTTAGAAGAAATTAATTATTTAATAAAATATATTTAATATTATAATGAATAATAAAATTATTTCAAATATTATTATTGACAGAAGATATTAATATTTAATAATTATTATAATTAATATTAAATATACAGAATATGCTACACCTAATTTGTTTTATATCATAGATAAGCTTACAAATCATATGATAATTAATTAAATGACGAATTAAATGATTTATTAATTTATTTTTATGTAATTATTAATAAAATATATATGTTATTAATAAAATATATATTTTATTTTCCTTTTTTTATATCACATGGAAATAATATTTTTTTTTTAATGTATCAATTGTTACAAAAAAAAAAAAAAAAAAAAAAAAAAAAATATTATCTTTATTGATAATTAAATAATTATTTTTATCTACACACCAAATTGATTTTAATTATAATTATTATTTTCGTAGATAGTTTAAATTATAAAATAAAACAGAAAGAAAACAGAAAGACGTTATCATTGATAGTCAATTATTATTTTTCTTTTAACTCTAATAAAGTATTTATTATTAATATTATTATTGATAATAATTTGTGTATTTTTTTTACTCTTATTAAAATGCATATTAATATCATTATTGATAACAATTTGAGTATATTTTCATATAACTTTTTTATTATTATAATGTTTTTTTCTCTAAAAAAAAAAAAAAAAAAGAAATTATTAGTATCTAAATTTAGGATTAAATAATTTATTTCCTTTTTTGAAAAAAAATAAAAAATAAAAAATAAAAATAAAAATAAAAGGTGTCTATATAATAAATAATATGTTTCCTTTATTTAACCATTTTATAATATTTTATATCAAATTAAATTATAAAAAAAATACATGTGATCAATAGTATGATAAAACAATAACCATGTGATCATTATCAAGAAAAAAATGAAAATAATGAATAAATAAATAAATTTATATATATATATATATGTATTATAATTTTTTATACATATAAAATTTAATTAAAAAAACTTAATAAATAAACATGTGATCAATAGTATTCCAAAACAATAACCATGTGATCATTGAATATGATATAATTTTTATGTGCAATAATTTATAAGCAGTGGGTTTTTAAAATAATGGTTGTTTAGTAACTTTTATTAATAAAATTATAATATTCTTACAATTAAAATAATAATTCTAATTCCTAAAAATTTACAAGAAAGTCTTCTATTTCTAATATAAATAATTTAAACTATTTATAAGAAATAGGTAATATATTAATTATATATTCTAATATATAGGTATATATAAATTTTATATGAATTAAAGTATTATAATTATTATAATTATAATAATACATATTGAAATAAAATAAAATAAAATAATTATAATCAAAAAGATATAAATTTAATAATATTTAATAATTATTATTAAATATACTAATATGTTAACTACACCTATTTGTTTTATAATCAATATAAGTTTAATAAAATATTCATAAAAAAATGAAAATAAAGAATACATTAATAAATTTATATATGTTATCTACGTATATTTTATTTTTTTTCGAAGACTTTTCTTCTTTAATATTCAATAAATTTTTTTGTTTTTAGAAAAAAGAAAAAAATTATTGTTTTTTTTACATAAACAACTTTTTTTTTTAATAATAGTAAATTTGTTAAGAAGTGATTAATCTACTATTATTTTATAAAAATATATATAAAAATAATATAAAAAACCAGTAAATAATAATAATGTAAAAGAAAAAACATTAACGATAATAACATTCTAACATTCATATATTTATCTATTTTTTTTTCTTTTTCTTTTTTGAATATACATCTCTTTATAATAATAATGAATAATTAAATATTAATAAATAATAAATAATAAATAATAAATAATAAATAATAAATAATAAATAATAAATAATAAATAATAAATAATAAATAATAAATAATAAATAATAAATAATAAATAATAAATAATAAATAATGAATAATTAAATAATAAATAATAAATAATAAATAATAAATAATAAATAATAAATAATAAATAATGAATAATTAAATAATTGAATAATTAAATAATTGAATAATAAATAATTGAATAATAAATAATAAATAATAAATAATAAATAATAAATAATTGAATAATAAATAATTGAATAATAAATAATTGAATAATAAATAATAAATAATAAATAATAAATAATTGAATAATAAATAATAAATAATAAATAATAAATAATAAATAATAAATAATAAATAATAAATAATTAAATAATAAATAATTAAATAATAAATAATAAATAATAAATAATAAATAATAAATAATAAATAATAAATAATAAATAATAAATAATGAATAATTAAATAATAAATAATGAATAATTAAATAATAAATAATGAATAATTAAATAATTAAATAATAAATAATAAAAAGAGTATTTATTAATAAATAAATAATAGTATTTATGAATTAAATAATAATAAAAATAAGTTATCAAATAAATAGATAAATAAATAAAAAATAAATAATTAATTAATTAATTAATTAATTAAATATATCATATAAATAAAAATAAAAAATATAGAATTTATCAATTTTTAATTTATTTTCTGTTAAATCCCAAACTTTTAAAAAAAAAAAAAATTTATAAATAAAAAAAAAGATAAAATAAAAAATTTCAGATGATAAAAAAAATTTTTTTTTTTTTCTTTCTTTCTTTCGATAATTTAAATTTTTAAAAAAATGATAAAAAATTAAAAAAAAAATTTTTTTCTGTAAAAAATTCAATTCTATTTAATATATACAAACAATATATTATAATTAATTTATAATATATGAATGCATCCATGAATTATTTAATTTTATTAATAAATAAAGTTTTTATATTTAATTTTAACATTTTTTTTATACCATAAAAATTTTTAAATTTTTTCTGCTTTTTTTCTGTATATTGGATATGTCATATTTTATTATTATTATTATTATTATTAATATTATTATTATTATTATTATTTATTTATTTATTTATTATTAATATTATTATTAATATTATTATTATTATTATTATTTATTTATTTATTTATTATTAATATTATTATTATTATTATTATTATTATTATTATTATTATTATTATTATTATTATTATTATTATTATTATTATTATTATTCATTATTCATTATTATTATTATTATTCATTATTATTATTATTATTATTATTATTATTATTATTATTATTATTATTATTCATTATTCATTATTATTATTATTATTATTCATTATTATTATTATTATTATTATTATTATTATTATTATTATTATTATTATTATGATTATTATTATTATTATTATTATTATTATTATTATTATTATTATTATTATTATTATTATTATTATTTATTATTATTTTATTTTAAATTTTATTTTATTTTTCATTCTTATAATGAAAAGTCTCTAATCAATAGAATTATAATTATTAAATGTCAACCTTTAATGATTAAAGAAAACAATAATTTCTTTTTTTTTTTTTCTTTATTTCATTATTATTTCATAATTTTTTGATGTTTTTTTTTTTTTTTTTTTTTTTTTTTTACAATTTATGAACTTTTAAAAATAAAATATAAAAATTATCAAAAATATAAAAATTATATATAAATAAAATATAAAATATATAAAAATATATAAAATATATAAAAATATAAAATATAAAAATATATAAAAATTTTAATTTTTTAAATTTTAATTAATTTTTAAATAAATTTAATATGAATTAAAATATATAAAATATATAAAATATATAAAAATATATAAAATTTTTTTTTAATTCTTGTCAAATCACCTATAAATAGACGATTCTTTTTCCAGTAAAAAAAAAAAAAATTTTTTTTTGAAATTTCGAAAAAAAAAATATAATAAAAAAAAAAAAAAATTAAAAGTTACTATATTATTTAAAGTTTAAAATATAAAAATATTTAAAATATATATATAAAAAAAAATTATACTAAAAAAAAAAAAAATAAAATATATGTATCTTATTATTAAATATTAGATATTTATATAAAATAATTTTTTTTTTTAATTATTTATTTAGAATAGAATAAAGTATAAAAAAGAATTCATTCATAAATAAAAATAATAATAATAAAAGTACGAATTAGAAAAACAAACAAACAAATAAATAAAAAAAA
Source organism: Neocallimastix lanati (nom. inval.) (assembly GCA_016946835.1). Taxonomy (NCBI): domain Eukaryota; kingdom Fungi; phylum Neocallimastigomycota; class Neocallimastigomycetes; order Neocallimastigales; family Neocallimastigaceae; genus Neocallimastix; species Neocallimastix lanati (nom. inval.). Next base: position 371,763 of record JACVTC010000122.1, read on the forward strand.
TATTTTAAAAAGAATAATTAAAGAACAATTAACAATTAACAATTAACAAATAATCAACAAGTAATTAATAATATAAACAAATAAAAAGTTAATTTTTATAATGAATTTTAAGAATTGTAATTTTAAAAAATTAGAAAAGGAACTCATTATTGATTTAAAAATTAATAATGAAAAAAATATTATGGATAAAATAAATAGAAATAGTGAAGTAATTCAAACCTATCTAAGTATAAATGGTGATTTAAAAGCAATAAAAAATTTTGTTTTTTCTCTAAACACTATTATTCTTGATGCTAAAAAAAATAAATATAATTTAATTAAAAAAATACTGAAACATAAAGCATTTACTGACGTCTTAAAAGTATTTCAAAATAGTGATATTTTAGTTAGAGCCTGTAAGGAAGAAAATAAGTCTGCTATAAAATGGCTATTAACTATGAAAATAAATTCTTGTGTTCAAGATGAATATGGAAAAACTGCTTTAATGTATGCTGCTGAAAATTCTAAATTATTATTTGCTGTAAAAAAATTAGTTTTGGAGAAAGAGAGTTTAAACATACTAGATTTTAATAATGAAAATGCTTTATTTCATGCCACTTCCAATAAACCTGCTTTTAAGGTCATATTGAATTCTAAGATGATTAATCTTTCTCAGTTAAATTTAAAAAATGAATCTATTTTAGTTTACTGTTGTAAATACAAACACTTTGATTTAATAAAGTATCTCATCAGAAATGAAAGGATTGATATAAATACCCCTGATAATAAAGAAAAAACAGCTGTCATGTATTTAGCTGAGAATGGAAGATATTCTGAACTGCAATCTATAGGTACAAGAAATAGTTGTGATATAATAAATTATAGAAATAGGTTCAATGAAACTGCATTATCCTTACTTATTAAAAATTTATACCAACCTGAACATGTATCCCAATGCTCTGATTATTATCAAACGTTGATTGAATTAGTAGAATTGGGATGTGATTTTAATGTACCTATCGATGAGGATGGAAATACTGCTATTATGGTTTTTATTATGGTTCAAGACTTTAATACATTAAACTATGTTTTAAAGTATGGTAATGATCTCGATTTATCTGTTCAAAACTATTTTGGTGATGATGCCTGTTCTCTCTATTTTAACATTCCATTAAATTATCAATGTAAATTTGTTATAGAGTATTCCGATAAGCAATGTATAACGGTGGACAATGATGATGATAGTAGTATTAGAATGTTAATTCTTTCCTCTCTATCCCAATCTAAAAGGAAAGGAATTCTTCATTATGGGAATGAAGAAAAGATTCTTGATGAAGATTGTTGTGATTATAAATCCATAAAGTATAATTTGTATTCGGATTATAAAATGATGAGTAGATTAGAATCAGAAGCAGAATCTATTTATAATAAAAAAATAAAATCGATGGGGAAAAAAGATTTTTCAGATCAATTTAGTTTATTATTTATTCTTGGTCTAACAGTAACTATCTCAATTTTAGCAGCATAAAAAAAAAAAAAAAAAAAAAAAAAACATTTCAAATGGAATTATCTGTAAATATAAAAATATTTAAATTGAATAATTAAAACTTTAAAAACTCAAAAAAAAAATTATTCGAAACAAATAAAAAAAAAAAAAAAAAAGAATTAAAATAGAATAAAAATAATAATTATAAATCATTATATATAAATATTTATATAGGTAAAGTAAAAGGATATATATATATTATTTATTATTTTTTTTTTATTTTTTAAAAAAAAGAGGTTATAAATATATATATATATATTATTTTATTTTTAATATATAATTATAAATAATAAGTATTATAATTTTATTTTTATTTTTATTATATATATATATATATATATATATATATTTTTTTGAGTATATATTTTTTATCATTGTAATTATTATTATTATTATTATTATTTTTTTTATCAAAGTACTATTATTTTAAAATAATAATATATTAATATAGGTGTTTAAAGATGGTAAGGTTAATTAATCTTGTAAATTTTTAATATCTATATTTAATATAAAAATTTTTAAAGTAAAAAAAAAAAAAAAAAAAAAATGAAGAATAGAAAAGCAGAACAAAATAAAGAAAAAATAAAAAGAAAAAAGAAAATAATAATAACAAAATAATAACATAATCAGAAAAAAAAATATAAAAAGTTAAAAAAAAGTTTTATTCATTTCAATATACCACATTAAATATATACATATTATAATTATTATATATTTATTAAAAATCACTAAACTATTTATAAATTATATACCAAAATTGTATCTATACCTAAATTATTTTAAATTAAATTATTTTTAAACTATTTAAGTTATCTTTTTTTTTTTTTTTTTAAAAAAAAAAAAAAAATAACATAAATTGAATTGATTCACAACTTATTTATTCCTTTTTAATATATTTAGATTTTTTTTTATAATATATTTCTTTTCTAATTTAAATAGGTATTTCTTTTTAAAATAAATAAATAAAAAAAGAATAACAAAATATATTAAAAAAATTTTTAAATTGTTAATAAATTAACAAATAAATAAATAATAAATAAATATTATATTTTATCAATAATTGAAAAAAAGGTTAATGAATATAACAATATTATTATTATTATTATTATTATTATTATTATTATTATTATTATTATTATTATTATTATTATTATTATTATTATTATTATTATTATTATTATTATTATTATTATTATTATTATTATTATTATTAATTTAACATTTCATCCTTTTAATGTTATATTATCTTTTTACATATTAATCTTAAATAAAATTTTGTCATTTCCCAAGATCATATTTTGGTTTAGGATAATGATGAAGAAGCTTTATGTAAATATTTTATTTTAATTAATTTTAATAAGTTGACTTTTATAAAGTTAACTTATTAATTCTATAATTAAATATATTATATAATAATAATTATAATAATAATAATAATAATAGTTATAATAAATATTCATAATGAACAATGCATAATAATAATAATAATATTAATTTGGTGGTTAATAAATTGATATTAACTGATTTTATAAATGATATTAAAGTAAAATAAGTTTATTATAATTAGAGAATGTTTAAAATCTTTTATTATTATTATTATTATTATTAATATTATTATTTTTTTTTTTATTATTAATGTATATTAAATAATGAATAATTAAAATAGATTTTATTATAAATTGGTATTATTTATTACTTATTATTATTTATTATTATTTAATACTTATTATTACTTATTATTATTTATTATTTAATTATTTATTATTTAATTATTTAATTATTTAATTATTTATTTAATTATTTATTATTTATTATTTATTATTTAAATATTGGAAGAAAAAAGTGTTGTGGTGGACTCTTTTCTGATAATATTGTTCTCTCATTGCTCCGAGTGCAAAAAAAATTTAGAAAAATTATTAAAAAAAAAAAAAAAAAAAAAAAAAGGTACATAAATGGGCTAATTTAAATGAAATGACTTTTGGTATTGAGAAATGTGAAACTATGGTTATAAAACTAGTGAACTTCCAATCTCCTCCAAATTATAATGACCCAACCTTCTATTTAGGAATGAATTCTATAATGAATTCTATTCTTAAAGTTTTTAGTTATATTTATCTAGGTATTCCCTTTTTCAGATGATCTTTTATTAGAACACATTATATCTCATATACATTTTAAAGTTAGAAAATCCCTTCCTTCTTTCATTTACATGTTTTTTTTTTTTTTTTTTTTTTTTTTTTTTTTTTTTTTTTTTTTTTCAAATAAACTTATTCCTATTATATACAAGAAAAAAAGTTCTTCAATCCTTTGGCATTAGTAAAGCTATTTATTATTTTTCTCTACTTGGTTCAAACAAATCTAGAACTGCTAGAATTCAAACATTAATTAATTACTGGTCTATTTTGGTAATCAATCTTTTGAAGTATTGGATTTTTTTTAAATGCAATACTCTTGCCTCTTTTTGATGGAATTCTTTAACTTTCATTGATGATCTCTACGTTTTAGGTTCCGTTAGGAAGATTTAGAGAGTTTTTTTTTTTTTTATCCCTCTTTCTTCCTATGACTCTATTTCTGATTTTGAAAATTTTATCAATCATTATATATAACATGTTCCTTCTTTGGTGGAACTTTATATAGTTTTAAATGTGCTACATTTCGATAGAGGGGAACAGAGACAGTTAAATGAACTACTTTTTCAAAGGTTCATCTGAGTCACCTATTCCAAATATTGTGGGCTTGGCAGAACTCTTAAACTAGTACAATACCTATCCTATGTAGTTCGTTAGAGCTATTATTTGAATAGGTATTGCCAAAAAAAAATACCCAAACTTAACCAAGAGCATCGACGTCCTTACTGATAAGGTATAATGATAATACAGGATCATCATCTATTTCTATGAAGGGGTGAATCTCGCCTTAGTTGGTAGTTCAATAAATGATGAATCCCCGGGGGAGAGTTTAGTGAACACCACACTATCTATTTTAAAGGATTTACTTCTATAGGTTTTATTATTATTATTATTATTATTTTTTTTTTTTCTGGAAGGAAGGGAGAATTCCCGAATAGTACAACTTGCCGAAATACATAGTATTTTTGAGCTTTTTTTATTTTTTTATTTTATTTTTTTTTTTTTTTTTTTTTTTTTTGTAACTTTTATTTTTATTTTTATTTTTAATTTCAAATGTACTTTTTTTTACCTACATGTATTTTTTTTGTTATAATAAAATTATTAAAATTATGGAAGTGTATTCTCTTCCCTTCCCTGTCTAAAAAAAAAAAATTATTATTCAATTATTTATTATTTATTATTTATTTATTATTTATTATTTATTATTTATTATTTATTATTTATTATTTATTATTTATTATTTATTATTTATTATTCAATTATTTATTATTTATTATTTATTCAATTATTTATTATTTATTATTTATTATTCAATTATTTATTATTTATTATTTATTATTTAATTATTTATTATTTAATTATTTATTATTTAATTATTTATTATTTAATTATTTATTATTTAATTATTTATTATTTAATTATTTATTATTTATTAATTATTTATTATTCAATTATATATTATTCAATTATTTATTATTTATTTATTTATTATTCAATTATTTATTATTTATTTATTGTTTATTATTTATTTGTTAAATTTCAATTTCGTGTATAATCAATAATTAATAAATTTTTAATAAACAATAATAAATAATAAAAAGAGTATTTATTAATAAATAATAAATAATAAATAATTGAATAATAAATAATTGAATAATAAATAAATAAATAATAAATAATTGAATAATATATAATTGAATAATAAATAATTAATAAATAATAAATAATTAAATAATAAATAATTAAATAATAAATAATTAAATAATAAATAATTAAATAATAAATAATAAATGAATAATAAATAATAAATAATTAAATAATAAACCTATTTTAATTAATATATAAATATCAAATAAAAATATTTAGATTATTAATAATAAAATATTATAAAAAAAAATTTTTTTTTATATATTAAAACTACTTTAAATAAGGGAAATAAAAAGAAAAGAAAAAAAGAAAGAAGATAAAAAAAAGAAGATAAAAGGCTATTATTATCGAATAATAATAATAATAAATAAATAAATAAACAAGAAAAAAAAAAAAAAAAAATGAATGATTGAAATTTTAATAATAAAAAAAAAAAAAAAAAAAAAACTAGAAATAATAAAAAAATAATATTTTAAAAATACTAAATAATTAATTTCATTTTATCTTTTTTTTTTTTTTTTATCCTCATATTACAATCCTTTCAATTATTTTAAACTAATAATATATATTAAAAGAAATAAATAGAAAATTTATATTCATAACACATATATTGAAAAGTAGAAGAATTAAACTTTATAAATTTTATCAAAAAAGATAAAGCACTTTTTTTTAGTAAACATATAAAATTTAAAAAATTTCAATAATAGAGAAAAGAAAAGAAAAAAGAAAAAAAAAAAAAAAAAAGCAAAAATAAAAAAAGAAAAAGAAAGATAAAAATAAAGTAAAGGAAATATATAGAGTTATTTTCGTATTTATTAAATTAAATATAAAGAAAAAAGTATTTTATTTTAATTTTTTTTCAATTTTATAGAATTTGTTCCAATTTTTCAAAATTTTATTTATTTTTTTTTTTTTTTTTTTTTTTTTAGAAAAAAAGTTTAAATTTTTATAACAATTCTTTATTACTTGTAAAACATTTTATCGTATTTTTATGTTTATTTTTTTTTTCTAAAAATAATATAACACAAAATAAAAACAGAAATTATTAATAATTATTAATAAAAAAAAAAAAAAAAAAAAAGAGGTAATATTATATATATATATGAATATATTTATCACTTTTATTTAATTATTAATTATTAATTATATAAATATAGATATAAATATTTCTATTTCATATTAGAAGATTATACACCAATCTAATATTATATTAAAATAAAATTAACATTAATTATTATTATTATTATTATTATTATTTTAATATATTATTATTATTATAAATATGTATTGTAAATTTTAATATTTATTTTTTAATATATATATATATATATATATACAACATTTGTGTTTACTATTTTTTTTTTTATTGTAATAGTAATCAAAGATGAGTGGTACAGAGGTTACAATTGAATTAGATAATATAAATGATAATTATAATGATGATAAAGATAAAAAACCATTACTTCCAGTAACAAATACGGTTCATCAAGGAAGAAATGATGAACAAACGGATACTATGATAATTGCCTTGGTCATTGGTTTCTATTGGATTTGTTCTATGTCAGTTGTATTTTTAAATAAATATATATTTACTTATGCTGAATATGAATTTCCTTTCCCATTATTTGTTACTTGGTAAAGAATATTAAATTTATTATTATATTTTTTTTTTATATTAAATTTATATATATAATTTTATGTATATATTTCAATAAAATAATTTAAATATTTTTTTCTTTTTTTTTAAAATATATATATATATATATATATATTTATATAAAAGAAAAAAAAATACTATCATATATTTTAAATGATAATATAATTATAATTATTAATTTAATTAATATGATATTATGTTTTGAACATTAGGTATCAATTTCTGGTAGCTTTAATTCTTTTAATTTTAACCGGTTACTCTAAATCAAAGTAAATATATAAATATTTAAATTAATATTTAAATAAATTAAAAAAAAAAAAAAAAAAAAAAAAAAAAAGTAATAAAAAATAACATAAAGTAATTATATATATATCAATATATATAAGTAAATATATATATACTTTTTTTTTTTTTTTTTTTTTTTTTTTTTTTTTTTTTTAATTTTTTCAATATATAAAATAATAAAAATAAATATGACATATGTTTTATTATTTCTCATTGCTTAAAAATTTATTGATTGATTGATTTTATTATAAATATTATTATTATTATAATTATTATTATTATTATTATTATTATTATTTTATTAATAATTTTTCAATTTTTTTTACTAAAATATAACTAGAGTATTTACTATTGTTCCTCCATATGAATTTAAATTAAGTACTGCTTTAAATATTTTACCATTGACAGCTATTTATGTTGGAATGTTAACTTTCAATAATTTATGTTTAGCTTTTGTTGAAGTTTCCTTCTATCAAGTAAGAAAAAAAAAAAAAAAATCATAATTTTTTAATTTAATAATAATAAAAAAAAAATACAACTTAACAAAATTATTTAAATTATTTATGACTAATGATATATATATATATATATATATACATACATAAAAATTTATTTATTTATTTTGTAGGTTGCTAGATCTTTAACTATTGTATTCAACATTGTTTTTACCTATCTTATTCTTCATAATAAAACTTCTCCAGCTGCTATGGGTGCATGTGCCGTTGTTTTCTTCGGTTTTATTTTGGGCTCTTATGGTGAATCACACTTTTCATTTCCTGGTTTAGTCTTTGGTATTTGTTCTAGTATATTTGTTGCTTTATATGGTATTTATGTTAAAAAGAAGCTTCAAGTTGTTGATAATAATGAATGGTAAGTTAATAAAAAAATATATATATATATATATATTAATATATAATAATAACAATAATAATAATAATAACTGATAATAATAATAAATGATAATAATAATAATAATAACTGATAATAATAATAAA
>JACVTC010000122.1:382500-385000 GCA_016946835.1 Neocallimastix lanati (nom. inval.)
TATTATTTATTTATTTATTATTTATATATTCAATTATTTATTATTTATTTATTTATTATTTATATATTCAATTATTTATTATTTATTTATTTATTATTTATATATTCAATTATTTATTATTTATTTATTTATTATTTATATATTCAATTATTTATTTATTTATTTATTTATTTATTTATTATTTTTAATTAATATTAATTTATTTATCAAAAATTTTTTAAAATAAATTATTTATCAAATAATTGAAATTAGTTTAATTTGTATATATATATATATTTTTATAAAAAAAAAAAAAAATAAAATAAAATAAAATAAAAAATAAAAGGAATGAAATAAATTAAAATAAAAAAAAAAGAAACTAAAATTACAATATCAATATTTGAATAATTGATATTATAAAATAAAATAAAAATAAAAAATAAATATAAATATAAATATAAATATAAATATAAATATAAATATAAATATAAATATAAATATAAATATAAATATATAATTATTTATTATTTAATAAAAATAAAAATTCTTTTTCTTTTTCTTTTTTTTTATTTTTTTTTTTTTTTTTTAAGAATTATTTAGAAATTTCAAAATTGATTATTGAATTCAATAATAGCAATAATAATAAAGGAAAGAAATTACTCGAGAAAAAAATAAAAAATAAAAAAAAGTCAATTTTGAAATAAATAAAATAAATAAAATATATATATATATATAATTGAAGAAAAATAAACATAAATAATAAATATATATATGTAATATTAGAATAATAAAGTAAAATATAATAAAATAAAAATAAATCTTTTTTTTTAAAAAAAAAAAAAAAAAAAAAAAAACATAATTCTTAATATAAACTATTTCAAAAAACGAGAAAAAAAAAATGTCAAACGAAGAACAAGATTTAAACATTCTCTTTCAAGAAATTTCTTCAATTATTTCAAGAAATATATATAATGTGACTGGAGGTATTTTAAGAATGATTAGCCATGAATTCTTTTATGAAATTTATTTATATATATATGAATATTTATATATTATAAAATTTAATAGTTACAATGATATACATATATGTATAAACAATGATATTATTAATTTATTAATATTTATTTTCTTATATTAATTATTGATTAATAAAAGAAAAGAAAAAACAACTTTTAAATAGAGCTGAAAATTATATTGCTGAGGCTCAAGACATTGTAAATAATAGTTTATTATTTATGTAATAATAAATGGATTAAGTCAGAAATAATTAAAATCAGAAGAAAAAAAAAAAATATATATATATATATATATATATATATATATTTATATATTAATAAATAAAAATATATTATTTCTTTTTTTAATTATATATATTAACATAAAAAGGTTAATAAAATGAAAAAAGAAGCCAGTCAAAATAATAATGTTCAACTTGATAATAAAATCAAAAATGCCCAAAATAACATCACAAAATTTAAATCTTTAGTGGTAAGGACAATCAAAAAAAAAAAAAAAAAAATACTAATTTTGATTTATGAATATTAAATATATATTTAAAAATTGTATTTTTTATTCAAAATTTCAATTTACTAATGTTAATAAAATTTATTTTTTTTTATTATAAATAATAACAATACAATAAAATAAAATAAAATAAAATAAAATAGTCTCAAGAGAAAAGAAATCAAAGAGTAAATGAAAGAACTCAATTACTCGGTAATCCTGAAGATTTTGATTATAACATTTCAGATATGGACCAACGTACAAGACTTTTATATGGTACCCAAAGATTACACGATATGAATTCAAGATTTGAGGATACTATTAGAATATCACAAGAGGCTGGTATATATCTTTAAAAAAAAATAAAAATAAAAATAAAAATAAAAATAAAAAAATAAGATTATCTTTTATTATAAAATAAAAGCATTAAAAATATTGTTCGATAGAGAAAAAAAAAAAAAAAACTAAATTATTTCAATAAATTCTCGATAGATTACTCCAATTCTCAATAAATTCTTAATATAATTTTCTCTCTATTTTAAAAATTTTATTATAGAACAAGCTGGTATTAATACTTTACAAATGCTTCATCAACAAAGACAACAAATCATAAGGGCTAATGATACTGTAAATATATTATTAAATATATATATATATATTTATTAATTTCAGAATTAGAAATTTATTTTTAAAATGTTTCTTTTGAAATTTAAAATTTCTTATAATAATATATAAATTTTATATTTAATAATGACCGTATTATAATATACATATTTTATATATAAACATTAAAACTAAAAACAAAAATATATATAAAAAAAAAAAAAAAAAAAAGTTAAATCAAACTCATGACGAAGTTGGAAGAAGTGGAAGACTTTTAAGTCAAATTCAAAGAAAGTAAGTTTAAAAAAAAAAAAAAAAAAAATTATATATTTTTTTTATATTATATTAAATTATATATATTTAGTATATATACATTAAATACAAAAATGGTATATATATTTATATACATATATAA
>JACVTC010000122.1:387500-422500 GCA_016946835.1 Neocallimastix lanati (nom. inval.)
AAAAAAAAAAAGTTATGAATTTGAATAAAAATTTTAAAAAAAAATTTCAAATATAAAAAATGAATTAAAAATTTCAAATCTTAATAATTATAAAAATTTACCTAAATCAAACCTAAATAATTATGAAATTGTAAACCGGAAACTGATTGAAAATAAAATTGAAAGCAATCATAAGAATCTGGTTAATACAGAAGATGAATGGAAAATTAAAATTTGGAAAATAATAATAATAGTATAAAAAAATATTAAAATTAATTTATGACGATAATTCAGAAAATGAATCTGAGGAAAGTTTAAGTGATCTGGAAACTTTAGATGAAAGAAAAAAGAAAATTAAGGGAAAACCAAAGAAAAGAGGATATTAAATTTAATATTAATAAAGGATTAATAAAATTTTTCAATAAGCAAGTAAACAAAAATAATAAAATTGAATAACAAAAAAAAAACTATCAAAAAAAAGAGGAAAAATTATTAATCGAATGAAGAAAGAAAAAAAATGAAGGGTAGAATACCTACATTAAATCAATCTTTTTTTATTTTTCTGTTAAGGTTTTAGAGAATTAAATAAAAATAAAGTAAGGAAACACAAATTTTATTTATTTATTTATTATTTTTATTTATAAATTTATTTTATTTTATTTGATTTGATGATATTTAAAAATTAGTAGCAAAATTTACAACTATTTATACTTTTTTTTTCAAGGCATAAAAGTTGTTCTTGCCACTAAATTACATTTTATTATTATTTTTCTTTTTATATATAAAAACTATTAAATTTAAATTGATTTTTATAATCAATTATATAAAATTTAATTATAACAATATAAATAAAATACATTTATAATATTAATAAAACTTTTTTTTTTTTTTTTTTTTTTTTTTTTTTTTTTTTTTTTTTTTATAATCTATCTAAAATATTACTAATAAGAATTTATTTAATTGGCTAAAATTTTTATTACAATCTGTTAAAATATTCAAATAAAAATAAAAATACTATTCTAATATAAAGGTTTTTAATAAAATAAAATATTTTTCAATATAAAATAAAACATTTCGATATAAAATTTTATAATAAAAGTTAAAATATAATATATAAATTTTTAATTATCAATATATAAAAATATTATTAATACAAATTTTCATTATTAATATAAAAATAAAAAAATAAGATTTATTATTAAAATTGTTAATATAAGTTTTAAATATATAAAAATATTACTATTAATATAAGATTTAATATAAAAATTATAAAGTTTAATATAATTTTTGATCTAATTTTTAATCTTTGAATTTAAAAATTTATTAAAGTACAAAAATAATAATGTACACATAATGTATTAGAAATAAATCGTAGATTTAATTAAGAATGCATTATTTAGTACATTCTTATCAAGATGCCCCGACGAAGACTCAAGCTTCTCTGTAAGCGGAGTTAAACTTTACTAAATTTTTAAAATGAACATTCCTATCGAGTTGTTTCCCAGTTTTCTGATCGATTAAGGTTGCCGTGTTGAATTGAATTTTTAAAATTTTAAATGGTCCATTGTAATATGGTTCTAGCTTAGTGCGGCTAAAGTTTCTAACAAGAACAAGATCACCAGCTTTTAATTCTTTTCCTTTTTTCATACTTATTTGTTCTTCTCGTCTTGTTGCCCAATACTTGTTAGCATTCTTCACATTTTCGCATGCTTCTCTAGTCCATTGATAATGACGAACAAATTTTTCCATTAAAATTTCATCATACGATTTACCTGCATTTTCAATTGTTCTTATGGCTATATCATAAGGCTGTTGGTCTTCTCTTCCATATACTAATTCAAAACTAGAATGTCCGGTAGCTGTGTTTTTGGTAGTTCGAAGTGCCCATAAAGCAGAAGGTAAAACTTCATCCCAATCTTGATTTTTCCTTCCTAATAAACGAAGTAATTTTCCAATTTCTTTATTTCGGTTTTCAGTGAGACCATTGGATTCAGGGTGATAGGTAGCTATGAATTTTACATAAACATCATAAAGATCAAGAAAGATTTTAGTCATATCAGAAGTGAATTGGACTCCATTATCTGTAGTAATAACTTGAGGCACACCATGTCTTGCAAAAACGTTTATTAAAAATTTAATTATATCAGAGGAAGTTATGTTTTCAGTGGGTTCGGCTTCAACCCATTTGGTAAAGTAATCAACAGTTACTATAATATATTGATTATTATTTCTTGTTTTTGGTAACGGTCCTATAATATCTAATCCTAAATGCACAAAGGGACCCTCCACTTTAGTTGGATGGTTTTCGGTTGGTTCTGGATATGGTTGAGGACGATTTAATTGGCATTTTTCACAATTACTAACAATTCTTTTGATATCTTTAATCATATGATTCCAATAAAAGTTTTTCTTAAGTCTTTGATATGTTTTGTAATATCCTTCGTGGCCAATATTATGAGCTTCTAAAATTAATTTAAACCTTTCATTTTCGTCCGTTATTAATTTTCTATAATTTCCATTGTCGATAAAGTAATCTTCACCATCAATAACAGTAAACTTTTCATTAATAAATTCCTTTATAACCTTAGATAATAATTCTTCATTATTTCCATTAGTAATTTTTGTTAATAATATCTTTCTCTCTTCCTTACTTTTCATTCTTGAAAGAGCATCAGCTAACACATTCTTTTTGCCTGATTCATATTTTATATTAATTCCAAGCATACTAGCGGTTAGACACCATCTTGTTTGCCTTGCATTCAAAGGTTCTTTATTCTTAAATAAACCAACTAATGGTTTATGATCTGTGTAAATAGTTGTAGGTAATGGATTTCCTTCAATATAAGATTTAAATTTAGTCATACAGTAAAATAAAGCTGTTCCTTCCAAATCTGTGATACCATAATTCTTTTCAGTTTTCTTCAAACTTCTACTTATAAAGTGTATTGGATGCTCCTTACCGGTTTCTTCTTCTTTTTGTAAAAGAACTCCACCAATTCCATTATACGAAGCATCAGTTCTAATGATAAAAGGTTTGTCAAATGACGGAAATTTTAGAATAGGTGCATTGATTAATTTTTCTTTTAGGAGTTCAAAGCTTTCTTGTTGTTCTTTATTCCATTCATATTTAGTATTCTTTTTCAATAATTTACATAAAGGTGAGGTAATTTGAGCATATTTAGGGATAAAGTCACGATAATACCCTATTGCTCCTAGAAATGATCTTAATTCATGAATTGATGAAGGGGCTTCCCACTTCTTAATAGCTGTTATTTTACTTTCCATGGGACTTAATCCTTTAGTAGTAAGTTTGTGACCTAATACATCAACTTCAGTTTGAAGAAAATGGCACTTTTCAATATTAATTTTTAACTTGTTTTCTTTAAATACTTCTAATACTTGTTTAATATGAATTAAATGTTCTTCGATACTTTTTGAATAGATCAAAACATCATCAATAAATACATAAACAAATTCACCAATAAAAGGGAATAAAATTTTATTCATTTCTCTTTGGAAGGTTGAGGGAGCTCCAGTAAGTCCAAAAGGCATAACCTTAAATTGATAATTTCCAAACTTAGTAGTGAAAGTGGTTACTTCAACGCTTTCTTCATCCATTAAGATTTGGTGAAAACCAGAAAATAAATCAAGAGTTGTAAATATTTTAGATCCTCCGAGACTATCAAAAATTTCATCTATATATGGAACTGAATAAGAATCTTTTTCTGTCATATCATTGACTTTTCGGTAGTCAATACACAAGCGCCACTTTCCATTGTGTTTTAGAATGAGTACTACTGGAGATGACCATTCTGAACAGGATGGTTCTATCAATCCTTTCTTAATAAGCTTTGTAAGTTCTTCTTTTAAGATATCTGATTTTAATTTAGTTAACCTATAACTTCTTAATTTTACTGGCTTTGCATTTGCTTTCAAACGGATCTTATGTGGTGAAAGTTTAGAAGGAGTTAGTTCTTCTGTTGAAGTGGCAACTATGTCAATCATTTCTTTGAGAATTTTAATAATTTGTTCTTTATAATCTTTATTTAAGGTACTTAAAAATTCATCACTCTCAATAAATTCCATTGGAGTTAATTCCTTTATAATTTCCTTTTCATTATTCGTTTCTTTAACTTTTCTAATAGTGCAAATTATACTTTCTTCATCATAATATTGATTATTTATTTTAGCTATTTCTTCGTATTCACTTTCTGACAAAAGTTTACATAAACTGTTTAAGGTCGGATGAATAAATAAACAATGATCGATTTGAGTTTTAAAGTTTATTAACATATCATAAAATGAGTCTTCTTTCTCAATAATTCTAAAGTCCGCATTAAATTCATAATTATTAATTTTTACTGGTAATTGAACAATAATTCCTTCCGAGTATTCTTCATCTTGTGTTGCTAGTTGGATTCTTCCACGACTTTTTCCAACTGTTTCATATTCACCAGGTAATTTATCAAAATACTGCTTAGTAACGATGCTTAGGTTACTACAAGAATCAATTAAAAGTTTTCCTAGTACTCCGTCAACACTTGCATCAACCATTGCTAAGTCTTCTTCGGCTACTTCATTACTTTTACTTATGTAGCTATGATCATAGTTATTCACTAATAAAGTTCGTGCTATTACATTGTCTACAGTTCCAATTATTTTAGATTTTTCTAACTTTAAACCTTGAGTTAATTGTGAACGAATTTTCGGACATGCATTCAAGAGTTGACCTATCGTAATACTGGATTTAAGATTATTTAAATCATCCATAATATTGTAAGGTTCTTTATTATTCATCATTTTGATATTCCTTTTTACTAACTGAGTATTTTCATTATTAGTTTCTTTAGTTTTTGTTGAAATTAATTTTTCCAAAGTATTAGTTTTATTTTGTTGATTATCTTTATTCATTTCTATATCTTCTATTTCATTATCGATTACAAGTATATCTTCAGATTCAACTTTTTTCTTTCCTTTTGATGAATAATTGTTGTTTTCTTCTTTACTTTCTCTTACTCTTGTTATATTTCTTAATTCCTTTTCTTTTTGTTTTTCTTTGTTAATATTTGGTTGAGTTAAAATTGAAGGAAGTATTTGATTTTTATAAACTTTATTTGGTTTATTATGTAGCTCATTTTCTTTCTTCTTTCTTAAAGCAGGAGTTGCGAAAGGACG
Source organism: Neocallimastix lanati (nom. inval.) (assembly GCA_016946835.1). NCBI lineage: Eukaryota > Fungi > Neocallimastigomycota > Neocallimastigomycetes > Neocallimastigales > Neocallimastigaceae > Neocallimastix > Neocallimastix lanati (nom. inval.). Next base: position 392,655 of record JACVTC010000122.1, read on the forward strand.
TGGATTATCTTTTAAACTTTTATGTACTTTCTTGGAATTATTTTCTTCCTTTTCGCTGTTATTATCATTCATTTTTCTTTTTATAGCATTTATAATGATATTATCCTCACTTTCAGTTGTGTCACTAAAATCAGATTCTTCAGATTCTTTATTAAAGGAATTATTATCAATTGGGGTATTCTTGGTAAAAGTATTATTTTGTAAATTATTTAATGAAGCTATTGTTTTGTCATTGGGAGTGCTTCTGCTCCCATTTAGAAGTTTAAAGACTTTTTGGAATATATTTCTTTTTTATTTTTTTCCATAATCTTATTTAATTGAGGGCAATAGTATGAGTAATGACCTTCTTCCTTACAGAAGAAGCAAGTTTTAACAGATAAATTTCTCATTTTCTGGGTTGATTCTTCTATAATATCTTGAGGTTTCAGTTTATTATTTGTTTGACTTGTTTGGAAAGTTTCGTTTCTTCTTTTAGGATAAAGTCTTGAAGTAGTACTGTTTTGATTATTTTGATTATGCTGGGAATTATTAACATTATAGGTATTAATATTATTGTTCCTTACAGAAAGTCTATCTACTTTCTCGGCAATTTTGAAAGCTTTCTCCATACTTATATCATCTTTAAGGGATAATTTCTTCCAGGCTTCATAATTATTTTGAATAGAGTCAATATAATCTAGTACACCAATGCGCTTTCTTCTCTTTTTATCAAGTTTAGTGTACAAAGTTCTATATCTTACATTAAAGTCTTTAATCTTTTCGTTTCTTTTAATTCGCATTGCACGAAGTTCTTTAAGAAGTAAATTTTGGTCTTCTTTAATACCGTAAAAATTTTCAAGACTTGAAATAATTTTTTCAAGAGAAGGAAATTTATCATCATCAACATTTTCTTCTTCATCATCTTCTTCTTCATCTGATGAATCATCACTTTCATCATCACTATCTTCTCCCAAATCTTCAATAACGCGTTGTACTTCACCAGAGCTGGTAAGTAAACAAGCATTAAATATTGTTTCCGGATCTGTGATACCTTGTATCTTGATCCAAAGTTTTAATTCAGTAGCCCAGGACTTTATATCTAAATTGTCCTTGCTAAGCTTCACTATGTCTCGTAATTCTTTCTTTAATTCTTTAAAACTTAAAGTACTTTTAGTAGACATTTCGTTTTTAGTTAATAATTTTTTTATTGTAAATTAACGAGGTTATTAAATACGAATAAATTTGAAAGTCCAACTTTAAAAATATAATTTAACAAGTAATTTAATATCGAATCAAATTTTAAAACAATATATCTTAGTAATTTTTGAAAATAATAATTTTATTTGCTTTCTTTAGTAAGTATAAGCTCGAAATCCTTATCGACAACTTAGTAGAAATTATAAAGCACGAGGTTCTTTTCGACTACTTTTTTAAGAATAATTTTAAGTTCGAAATCTTTATCGACAACTTAATAGAATAATTTTAAGTTCGAAATCTTTATCGACAACTTAATAGAATATTTTTCAAGCTCGAAATCTTTATCGACCACTTGAATTTTGTAATTTAGTATATTTGTAGTAATAAATTTAGAAGCAAAGTTTTATTTATTATTTTCACCTTTCAAAAATTTTTCTTTTTAAACGATAAATATTGTATTGTTATAGCTAATAAAATTATTAATTAATTATAATTATTAAATACAAAAAAATAATCTTTATTGTCGTACAATCTGATAGTACACACTGTCTGACGTGCAGCTTACCTAATGGTGTCATGCCACGCGTGTGCCACGATTACTATATTCAATATAAAATATAGCAGTTCAGAGCCCACTAGCCCAATTACTATGTAGGATAAACTTAATCCGATAATCTATGTACGGAATAAAAAAATTTTAAAAGTATTCAATAATATTTTTATTAACTAATAAAAATTAACTAAAAACACAATATTTTCAAAGTAAATTAAGATTCTATTACAGGAATTATATAACAAATAAAGTACCAGTAATAAAAAAAAATAAAAAAAATTTAAATGGCGAAGTTAGCCAAAGTCTGATACTTTATATAATAAAGTGCCTTATAACTAGCACAAAGAAAAGTAAAAAAAATTATATAAAAAAAACAATCTTACGCCTTCGGTGACGTAAGCTCCTTATTCGCCAGTGCTTGGAAAGTACCCGCACCTTCGTGTGTTGAAACGTTGAAGGTTGAACTATTATTACCGGGTCGGTAACCAAATACCTTCGTCTACTTTCCAATTAATCTCCAAATTAACTACTATTCAATAACCTACTATGAATAGAGTTAATTTGTTGCTATCTGAGAATACACTGTGTATGAGCTCTATCCGCTCCTTGTTATAATTTTACAAAATTTGTTTTTTTAGAATCTTAATTTTACTTATTTAAAAAAAATTTTTTTTATATATATATATCAAACAAGCGCCATGGGTTAATCAAAGGATTAACGACTTACTTGTTTATCAATATAAAATAAAAAAAAAATTAAAAAAAAATCTATGTTATTTACTATTATTTCTATTTAATTCCCCGATATCTCCACCATATAAATGTTAAGGTTTTAGAGAATTAAATAAAAATAAAGTAAGGAAACACAAATTTTATTTATTTATTTATTATTTTTATTTATAAATTTATTTTATTTTATTTGATTTGATGATATTTAAAAATTAGTAGCAAAATTTACAACTATTTATACTTTTTTTTTTAAGGCATAAAAGTTGTTCTTGCCACTAAATTACATTTTATTATTATTTTTCTTTTTATATATAAAAACTATTAAATTTAAATTGATTTTTATAATCAATTATATAAAATTTAATTATAACAATATAAATAAAATACATTTATAATATTAATAAAACTTTTTTTTTTTTTTTTTTTTTTTTTTTTTTTTTTTTTTTTTATAATCTATCTAAAATATTACTAATAAGAATTTATTTAATTGGCTAAAATTTTTATTACAATCTGTTAAAATATTCAAATAAAAATAAAAATACTATTCTAATATAAAGGTTTTTAATAAAATAAAATATTTTTCAATATAAAATAAAACATTTCGATATAAAATTTTATAATAAAAGTTAAAATATAATATATAAATTTTTAATTATCAATATATAAAAATATTATTAATACAAATTTTCATTATTAATATAAAAATAAAAAAATAAGATTTATTATTAAAATTGTTAATATAAGTTTTAAATATATAAAAATATTACTATTAATATAAGATTTAATATAAAAATTATAAAGTTTAATATAATTTTTGATCTAATTTTTAATCTTTGAATTTAAAAATTTATTAAAGTACAAAAATAATAATGTACACATAATGTATTAGAAATAAATCGTAGATTTAATTAAGAATGCATTATTTAGTACATTCTTATCATTTCTTTAAGAGGAAGCCATGTTGGTCCAGACGGTTAGGACGATACAGGTCACTGTAGAGGGCGGGGTTCGAATCCTCGGCATGGCACCAAATAATCGGATGAGGTTTCTATCCTGGGATATCATGAGACCACACGTGATGTCCATAAGGCTTTCCCTCAGATGATTATTTCACCCAACCCTGATACTACGCTTTGAATTGAAGCATAGACCTTGATGATTGTAAAATTTCCAATCGCCAATGATTACACCCACTAGGGAGGAGTTAATGGTTCCGTTCTGATGCTCGTGGTCATTAGAGATATATGTAGGAACGTTAGGAATGCATCTCCGGGCAGTGTGTAACGACGATTGAGAGCGGCGAAGCTGATACAGTATGCCAATAACTCATCACCTTACAGTTAATTAATAACTGTATGGCCATATGGGAGATGGGTACCCATATGTGCAAGTCTATGTTGGTTTTGTATCTTTAAGAGGAAAACAGATTAAGTTGAAAAAATGAAAAGATACAAGAGAAATAGAGTTAATAATATTAATAAAATGATTCAATTCATTATAACGGTAAGAGCTTATTAATGATGCAGATTTCACTGGTGATGAGATTATAAGATTAAAAGAAGATCCACTTCAGGATATATTTTTGTATTAGGAAATATTAGGAAATAGTCCAAATATCATGGAAATCAACTACTCAGAAAAATATAGCCTTATTAACCACAGAAGCCGAATACTCAAGCTTAATAGAATGTATCAAGCAAGCTATATGAATAAGAAGATTAGTAAAATGAAACATTCAACAGAAATATTAGATTTAATATTAGAATAGATAATAAACCATGAAAGGATATAGCTGAAAAAGGAAACCAAAAATGGACGATTCAAATATATGAATATAAAATACAAATATGTTCAAGATGAAATTAAAAAAAAAAAAATGAAAATAAAATTAACATTCATTGGTTCTAACTCAATGATGGCGGATTCATTAGCTAAAAGTATTTCTGGACCCAAGCTTAAACACTTTGCTGATTTCATCATGGAAATGTAGAAAGTGCCAATGTAGAGGGGGGGAAGGGAATCTTAAATATCATAGTTATGTGTATAATCACATTGTACATTATACTACATTATTAAGTGTAAAAATATTTTTATTCGATAATATAATATAACGTAACGTTAAATGCTACTAATAGTGTTAAGACTTAATATAGAAAATAATTATAAATAACATGTAATGGCATATTCTTATATGAAATATGAAGTAGGTCTTTTTTAATGTAAAAGCAATAAAATAAAAAATAAATAATCACATAATAAAACATAAATATCATTTCTGACTTTTTTTTAAGTGTTATATTTAACATTATCAATAGCAGTGTAATAAATTAGTCATAAATTTTTTTTTTATATTTAAATATTATTTTTTTTTTTTTTTTTATAGTATTTTTTTTTTTTTTTTTTTTTTTTTTTTTTTTTTTTTTTTAATCTATAAAATATTTAAAAAAAAAGAAAACTTTATATCACATTTATTATTATTTTTAATTTTTTTATAATATTTAATAATAAATTATTTAATAATACTAATAAATTTATAAAAATTCCATTGTAAAAAATGTTATAATATATATATAAAGAAAGGTATTTTCTATAACTTTTAAATAGTTTATCAATTTCATAAAAAAAAAAAAATTCATAATTTAAAGAGTATACTATTGATCTAAATGATTTATAATTTTTAAAAAAAAAATATTATTATTATATATATTATTTTTAAACTTTTATATTCTATTAAAAAAAAAATTTTTTTAAAATCTTATTTATAATCTTTAAATTATTTATTACCACTACTATTATTAATTATTAATTATTATTTATTATTTATTATTTATTATTTATTATTTATTATTTATTATTTATTATTTATTATTTATTATTTATTATTTATTATTTATTATTTATTATTTATTATTTATTATTTATTATTTATTATTTATTATTTATTATTTATTATTTATTATTTATTATTTATTATTTATTATTTATTATTTATTATTTATTATTTATTATTTATTATTTATTATTTATTATTTATTATTTATTATTTATTATTATTTATTATTTATTATTTAATATTTATTATTTATTATTTATTATTTAATATTTATTATTTATTATTTATTATTTATTATTTATTATTTATTATTTATTATTTATTATTTATTATTATTTATTATTTATTATTTATTATTTAATATTTATTATTTATTATTTATTATTTATTATTTATTATTTAATTATTTATTATTTATTATTTATTATTATTGATTATTATTTATTTAATTATTATTTATTATTTATTATTTATTATTTATTATTAAATTATTTATTATTTATTATTTATTATTTATTATTTATTATTTATTATTTATTATTTATTATTTATTATTTATTATTTATTATTTATTATTTATTATTTATTATTTATTATTTATTATTTATTATTTATTATTTATTATTTATTATTTATTATTATTGATTATTATTTATTTAATTATTATTTATTATTTATTATTTATTATTTATTATTTATTATTTATTATTTATTATTTATTATTTATTATTTATTATTTATTATTTATTATTTATTATTTATTATTTATTATTTATTATTTATTATTTATTATTTATTATTTATTATTTATTATTTATTATTTATTATTTATTATTTATTATTTATTATTTATTATTTATTATTTATTATTATTTATTATTTATTATTTATTATTTAATATTTAATATTTATTATTTATTATTTAATATTTATTATTTATTATTAAATTATTTATTATTTATTATTTATTATTTATTATTTATTATTTATTATTTATTATTTATTATTTATTATTTATTATTTATTATTTATTATTTATTATTTATTATTTATTATTTATTATTTATTATTTATTATTTATTATTAAATTATTTATTATTTATTATTTATTATTTATTATTTATTATTTATTATTTATTATTTATTATTTAATTATTTATTATTATTATTTCGAAATAATAAAATAAACTTTTTTAAGAACATCATTAATCTGAATAAAAAAAATATTTATATTAAAACATCGTGTATAAATTTCTATTTGATAATAATTTATACTTTTACGATGTTGTTATCATAATAATAAATCCTTACAAATATTAAGGTTTTAACAATATTAGAATAAATAACAATCTTAATATATTTATTTTAATATTTTTAAAATCCATAAATTTTTAAAATATTAAATTATTTAGGAAAACATTAACCTATAGTTAATATATAGTATAAAATTTAAAATATATTTATTATTTTTATTTAATGGTTAAACATATCTGTCTTAGCTAATTAAAAATAATATTCAGTTAGCTATAGCTTTTTTTCCTATAAATAATTTTTTTTCTTCTAAAGATATTATTTAATTCATATTATTTATTATTATATATTAATTCAATAATAAAATTATTTAATTTTTTGTTATTTTATTTTATTTCATTTCTTATATATTTGATTTATGTTTTTCATACAGGGTTTATTATTTATTATTTATTATTTATTATTATTATATATATATTTATTATTTATTTATTATTATTATTATTATTATTAGTAGTAGTATTAGTATTATAGTTATTATAATTATCATGTTTTATTTTCAATGCATTCATATGAATGCAATCCTAAAAAAAAAAAAATTGATACATTTTGATAAAAAAAAAAAATAATATGAAAATATTTATTTAAGGGTTTCAAAATAAAATGAATAATTGAATAATTAATTAGCAATTTAAAAAAAAATATCATTGTAGTTTATCATTGCCCTACTACTACAAATATATATATATGTATTAACCATAAATAAATAAATAAAATAAAGATGCATATACATATATTCTTAACCATATTAAAGTTTGTATAAATATTTATAATTTTTTTTTTTTTTTGAATTATAAAATAAACTTTGTTTTTATTTATACAATATTTATATATTTTTACTAAAAAAAAAAAAAAAAAAAAAAGGTTAATAATTTTCTTGCCTATTTTCAATGATAAAGTTATATATATATATATATTTGAGTGTCGTTTTATTATAAATTATTCATAATTTCAATACCAAAAAAAAAAAAAAAAATATTATAATTAATTATTTTTTTATTTATTTATTACTATTTATTAATTATTAATTGTTAATTATTATTTATTAATTATTTATTAATTATTTATTATTTATTATTTATTATTTATTTATTTATTTATTATTTATTTATTATTTATTTATTATTTATTTATTTATTATTTATTTATTTATTATTTATTTATTTATTTATTATATTTATGAATTAATTAAAAAAAAAAAAAAAAAAAAAAAAAAACTTTATAAAACTATAAGTAAATAATATTTTTAATAATCTTGTTATATATATATGTGCATAATCGTTATCAATTTTTATTGCTCATTTAAAAAGCTATTAAAAAAAAATAACTACTTTTAGTTTAGTAATATGACAAATATGACGAATGCTAAAAAATAAAAAATATATAAAAATAAATAAATTTTTTTTTTATTCTGCATATTATTTAGATATTATATAATATATATAAGTCATTTTATTAAAAATATCAACAACGAATGCATTCAAGTAATTTTTTATTTTATAATTGAATCTCATTGGACTTGAATAATAAGGTTTATATTCCTTATTTTTTTTTTCTTTTTTCATTTGCAAAAAAAAATAAAAAAAAATAAAAAATGAAATAAAAAAAAAATAAAATTAAATAAAATAATAAAATAATATAAAATAAAATAAAAATTCGAAATTTAAATATAAAATAAAAAAGTTTTTATTGGCAAGGATAATTAGAATGATAAAATAAATATAAAATTATTATAATTATTATTAAATATTTATTATTAATAATTATTATTTTTTTTTTTTTTTTTTTTTTTTTTTTTTAATGGAAATTTTTTTACATTTGAAATATATTTTTCAAAGTTTACATATAAAATTTTTTAAAATTTATATATTAATATATAAATAAGATAAGCTATTTAAAAAATATATATATATATATTTTATTATATTTTTAGTGTTAAAGTTTAAATTATAAAATTTTAAAGTTCAAAATATTATAATTATATAAATTCTTTTAAATGTTTAATAATTTATAAAATCTTTATTATACTTTTTTATAAATTTTATTTAATAATTATTTTTAAATTTAACAAATAATATAAATTAAAAAAATTTCCAAAAAAAAAAAAATCATCATAATTATATAAAATCATTTTTTTATATAAACAATCAAAAAAAAAAAGAAAGAAGATTTTATTTTATATTTTATAAAATAAAAAAGATAATATAAATATTAAAAATGAAATTCGTTACTGCTTTATTATTCGCTGCTGCTGCCATTGTTGGTATTAATGCCAAGTGTGTTGAAGAAGCTAATGAAGAATTCTTCCTTCTTCCAGCTACTACAAAGGCTAATGCTGAAGAACGTTGTATTGCTAGTGGTGGTGTTTTAGCTGAAATTAATGACGCTAACCAAAACAACGCTGCTTCTGCTGTTGCTGCTTGTACTGAAGGTAAATATTTAAAAAAAAAAAATAAAAATAGAATAATAATAATCATTTAAAAAAAAAAAATAAAAATAAAAAAAATAAAAAAGAAATAAAATATTAAAAAAGGACTATTTTATAAACAAAATAAAATAAAAAATATATATATGTACTATTTGAAATAATACTAAGAATGAAATTTATATATATATATATATATAATTTACAATTTTAATAATAAAAATATTTAAAAACATGAAAAATTAACAAAAAAATCAAACGAACGAAAATATAATAAATAAAATTTAACCAAATTTAAAATAATAATAATATTAATAATAATAAAAAAGCCGAAGATGGTTCCGTTGATGTTTGGATTAAGTCATGGAATACTGATACTTACAACAATGTTGGTATTTTAATGAATGTTAACAAGGAAAGTAAGGGTTTCACTATTCACCAATACTTTGAAAACCTCCAAAAGAGAGATGAAATCTTTGAAATTGAAGAAGAATCAGAAGTTGCTCCAGCTCCAACTGCTACTGATGCTCCTGAACCAACCGCTACTGATGCTCCTGAAGAAACTGAATTTGTTGATGATGGTGCTGGTTCCAAATACGAAGTTTTATGCCAAGTCGCATAAGTTATTTTAATAAACTTGGAAAAAAAAAATAGAAAAAAAATAATAACCATTCAATCATAAATATTTGAAATATAAAAAAAAAAAATCCATAATTATACATATAATATTATACATATGAAATTTTTTTTTTAAAAAAAAAAAAAAAAAAAAAGAAAAAAGAAATCGGAAAATATAAAATATTTAATTATATGAAAATAGTTTTTTATATTTTGTGATTTTCGGAAATGTAAATAATATAATTTATGAACAAATTGTAATATGAACACAAAAGTTATACATATTTCTGATTTTTTTTCTTTTTTTTTTTTTTTGTAAATAAAAAGAAATAAAAAAAAAAATGAAACATTCTTATAATAAAAAAAAAAAAAAATAAAACATATAAAAAAAAAATTCTTATTGAAATATATAAAAAGAAAGTAAATTTTATATAATAATATGTATATATTTTATAAAGTTTAAAAGTTTTAAATGACAATATTATATAGAAATTAAATACCATATATATTTATTTTTTATAAAAAAAAAAAAAAAAAACAATATGGAAAAAGTATACGAAAGTAATTAAATTTTTTTATACGAAGGTTTTTAAAATTACTTAAAAAATATATTCTAAATGGAAATTAATGACAAAATATATACATCAAAAATTTCTTGAAAATTGAATATATTATCAATTTATTTTTACTACTATTTATATTATTCTTATTTATAAATATATATTTTTATGTTTAATTTATATTATTTATATTTTATTTTTATATAATTTCATTATTATTACATCAAAATTTATAAAACTTTGTTATGACTATCCTGATCTTTCATATGGTTTCTATTGGCTATTGAGAGCACGAAGCGGATATAGATTAGATGCTAGAATTGCTAAAGCTGCAAAAATAGTGGACCAAATGTGTCCTAATTTTTGTCCCTGTTGTAAAAGTAATAAACAATGGATAAGTCATTGGTTAATTGATTGTCCCTTTTTCAATCATACTCGTAGTAAAGTTAATGATAAAATTTTATTTTTATATAATGCTTTTTACCGTGGCAACCTAACAAATGATATTGTTAATAGTAATAATGATAATAGTAATAGTAATAATAGTAATAGTTATAATAGTAATAATAATATTAGTAATAGTATTTTTAGTAATGTTAGTAATAGTATTGAAAATAATGTGTATATTGATTCTAGTGTGTGTGAAAAAGTGTTTAATTTCCTTCTTGGAGGTCGAAGTATTAATAACAGTACAAGGGAATGGAAGGATCTATTTAAGTGCCAGATGAAATCAGGTGCTTATTCTGATACTCCGTTCTTAGTGGTTACTGCGGCACTTCTCCAATCGATTATACCTATTGCTATTGGCCAGCAATGGTCTTTGTTCAATAGGTTCAAATCGAATCGTACTACTACTACCAAGAGCGTCAATGCTGAAGAAACAGTAAGACAGGCCAGCAGGGCTAGCGCAACCAATGAAGATCATAATTTTGTATCTTAAAATTATGATTAACATTGCGAAGTCAAAGTTAATTATTATACTTCAGTATAATAATGCCCTTGTGAAGTCTTACAAATATTAATTAAATGAAACTAGAATATATTATACCATTATTTTATTTTTATTTTGTGTTTTATTTTTTGTTTATTTTTTTATCTTTTTTTTTTATTATTTTATTACATGTATTTTATCAAATATTTAATTAATAAAGATGAAACAAGTTTGCTGCCGTTAAAAAAAAAAAAAAAAAAAAAAAAATTCATTATTTTTAAATTTAGTATAAATTTATATATTTATATTTATTTTTTATTTTTAAAGAATTCAAAAGAAGAAAGGCTCACAACTAAAGAAGAATATATTATGTAAAAATCTCTTTAAAGATATTTTTAAAAAAATATTTATGTGTATTCTATTTCAAAAGATTTAAATATTCCTCCATTGTCAGCTAAGTGTGCTTTGTCTCAAGTCAAATGTTTTGATAAATGGAAAGATTCAAATTGTATTATTTCCTATTTAGTTAATAATATTCCAAAGTCTAGAAAATATACATGGACGAAAGAAAGTAGAGCTCTTAAACGTAAACTAGAGAAAAGGGGTAATAACGATAATAAAATCAAGGATTTTTATTGGAAAAGAAATATGAAAATTAATTCTATTAAAGCTGAATTTGATGACAAAAACAGATTCGAAGAAACATCAAATTTTATAAAACTTTGTTATGAATATCCTGATCTTTCATATGGTTTCTATTGTCTATTGAGAGCACGAAGCGGAAATAGATTAAATGCTAGAATTGCTAAAGGTGCAAAAATAATAGATCAAATGTGTCTTAATTTTTGTCCCTGTTGTAAAAGTAATAAACAATGGATAAGGCATTGGTTTATTGATTGTCCATTTTTCAATCATATCCCTAGTAAAGTTAATGATAAAATTTTATTTTTATATAATGCTTTTAACCGTGGCAACCTAACAAATGATATTGTTAATAGTAATAATGATAATAGTAATAGTAATAATAGTAATAGTAATAGTAATAATAGTAATAATGATAATAGCAACAGTAATAATAGTAATAGTAATATTAGTAATAGTATTTTTAGTAATATTAGTAATAGTATTGAAAATAATGTGTATATTGATTCTAGTGTGTGTGAAAAAGTGTTTAATTTCCTTCTTGGAGGTCGAAGAATTAATAACAGTACAAGGGAATAGAAGGATCTATTTAAGTGCCAGATGAAATCAGGTGCTTATTCTGATACTCCATTTTTAGTGGTTACTGCGGCTCTTTTTCAATCGATTATACCTATTGCTATTGGCCAGCAATGGTCTTTGTTCAATAGGTTCAAATCGAATTGTACTACTACTACCAATGCTGAAGAAACAGTAAGACAGGCCAGCAGGGCTAGCGCAACCAATGAAAATCATAATTTTGTATCTTAAAATTATGATTAACATTGTGAAGTCAAAATTAATTATTATACTACAGTATAATAATACCCTTATGAAGTCTTACAGATATTAAATGAAACTAGAATATTTTATACCATTATTTTATTTTTTAATTTTTTTTTGTTTATTTTTTATCTTTTTTTCTTTTTATTACATGTATTTTATCAAATATTTAATTAATAAAGATGAAACAAGTTTGCTGCAGTTAAAAAAAAAAAAAAAAAAAAACACAATGCCATTATTGTTCATATTATATATATATGCTATATGGTTTAATTAGTTAATTATATTAGCTATATAGTTTATATAAATATTATGCTAAATATATATATAATAGTGATATAAAACAAATACGTGTAGTAACATATTTGTATATTTAATAATAATTATTAAATATTATTAAATTTATATCTTTTTGATTATAATTATTTTATTTTATTTTATTTCAATATGTATTATTATAATTATAATAATTTTAATATTTTAATTCATATAAAATTTATATAGTTCTATATATTAGAATATATAATTAATATATTACCTATTTCTTATAAATAGATTGAATTATTTATATTAAGAAATAGAAGACTTTCTTGTAAATTTTAGGAATTAGAATTATTATTTTAATTGTACGAATATTATAATTTTATTAATAAATTTTTCTAAACCATCATTATTTTAAAAACCCACTGCTTATATATATTATTGCACATAAAAGTCCCGCATATCAATAGTGTGATCACGTGAGTTTTTATATTGGTTGTTGAATGCTCAAACATACCTAAAACTAGTACAAAACTAGTATCAAATTAACTGGTGAAATTTTTAAATCGCTTTTTTTTTTTTTTTTTTTTTTTGGGAAAATGTTTTTTTTTTTTTTTTTTTTTTCTTCACTCAAAATAATTATTTAAACAATAGTATAGCTTTTAATTATATATGGTAAAAATAAGTACTAATTTGTAATTATCAAAAGCATTATTAATAAATAACAATATATAATTTTCTTTTTTATAAAAATATTGCTAGTTAATAGATTTTAAACAAACAAAAAAAAAAAAAAAAAAAAAAAAGTATAAAGTTTTTAATAAATATTTTTTTTTAAAATATAGAGTAATAATAATAGTAATTATATATATTATAAATAAAACAATAATTGATGTAAACTTATATATAAGTGTTAATTTAAAAGAATATAAAATTGATTAAAGATGAAAAAATTCTTTAATTTGAAATGATTAGGCTATGAAAACAATTTACTCTTTTTATTTAGTACAATTATTGATAAAAAAAAAAACTGTAATAATTTTGTTAATAAAATATTATTAATGTGGTACAAATCAGGGAAAATTCTTATAAAAATTAAATCAAAATATTTTTAAAGTTTTTATTTCATTTTTTTTTTTTTTTTTTTTTTTTTTTGTATTTTAATAAATACTAATATTAAAGTATTTTTTTTTTTTACTTTATTTTTCATATTAATAATAATTTATATTAATAGAAATTTTATATAATATATATATAGTTATAAAATAATAAATATAAAAATTATTCATATAGTATATATATATATAAAATATATATAATAATCATTAATGTAATAATATATATATATATATATAAAATTCATGAATATTACTATTCTATTATTTATTTTTAAATATAATACATGTATATATATAATTCATATAATAATAGTTTTTCTTTATAAAAAAATAATTAATATAAAATAAATAGTAGAAATAAAATAAAATAAAATAAATAGTAAAGTTTTATAAAATATTAAAGTATTAATAAAAAAAATAAATAGTAGTATTATAAAATATTAAAATTTTAATAAAAATAAAATAAAATAAATAGTAGAATATGAATAAAAAGAATATAAAGTGCAGATTGAATAAAATAAAATAAAGTAAAATAAAATAAAATTAAGTAAAATAAAGTAAAATAAAATAAATAGTAGAAATATAAATGTAAAGTACAGATTAATAAAATAATAAATAATGAGACAATATGGTCGAAATTTTATATTTAACAATATGCTTTTTTTTTAAAAAAAAAAAAATAATTGTGACCATTGAGAATGATTTTTAACTTTACTATAATGAAATTGTTAATTTTACAAAAAATATAATGGATAAAATTTTTTATTCAATATTTTAATAAAAATAAACTATTTTACTGGTAGAAAAAAATTAAGTATCTTTAAATAAAATATTATTAAATAGAGTTTGATACCACAGAAGAAGATATTTTTTTAAAGATATTTTTATAAATCAATATATATATATATATAGATTTAATTAAAATTTTATAGATAAGTAAAAGAAAAATAACATATTATTAAATGCAGCAGTTAAAAAAAAGACAAAAAAAAAAAAAAAAAAAAAAAAAAATAAAGTATATTTTAAATTTCTGTATTAATAAGATTGCTATATTATTATTATTATTTATTATTACTGCTATATATAAACATATAACTTTTATTTAATATTATTCTATATATATTACTTATAATTATTAAACAATTTAAATAGTATAATCTAAAAATTGTATATGATTAAAAAAAAAAAAAAAAAAAAAAAAAAAAAGAGTAAATCATTTTATTTCTTTTTCATTAAACAAAAAAAATTTTTAATAAAATTAAAATAAAACTCATTAAATAATTTTTAAATAGAAATAAAAAAAATTTTTTTTTTTGTATAAAATATTTTGTAAAAATATATTGTAAATACATCATTAATAAATCATAATGAGTGAAGAAAATAATAATAGTAACGATATAAATAATAATAATAATACCTTAAATAATAAAAATAATATAAGTAGTAGTAATAATAATGAAAATAATAATGAAAATTCACCTTTTAAAGATAATAATTCAGTTTTAAGTAATGATAATGATATATCATCAAAAGCTAGTAGTAGTAAAGGATCTCGTCCTTCAAGTTCTGAAACAAATGAATCGAAAAATGATTCAACCTCAGCCGACAATAATGTAAATAATTCCAAAGATAGTAACCAAAAAGCTGAAATATTATATAATATAAATTCTTTAGAGGATGTATCCGATATAAATGGAATAAATGAAATAACAAAGCCCTTTAACACCAAAAGTCATGAAAATTTATCCAAATTAAATAATGAAATGCAAAATAGTATTGATAATGATTTGTATGTAGAGAGGAATATAAAGACCATTGTAAGAGATCTTTCTGGTTTTTTAAATACTAAATCTATTGAAAAATTAGATAAAGAACCTGTAAAATCAATAGGTGATATTATAGAGGAAATTAATGAAGATGATCAAACAAATTTAGAAAAAATTGTGGAAAAAATTAAAAATGAATATATTCGTATATCAAGCATTTTAGTCGATACTCGAATAAATGAAAAATCCCTTTATAATAAATGTGTAGATCTTTCTCGATTCTTAAATAGTTGTATTATAAAAGTTCAAAGTGTATTAAGTGCATCAAAAAATGATAAAATTAATATAATTAATTTAAAGTTAGAATTAGAGAAAGCATGGACTCGAATTGAAGAAGAAGAGAACAATAAAGATGTACTTCGTGATACCCTTGATCTTCTAAAAAAAGAAATTGTTAAGTATAGAAAGAGAGTTAGAACTAAATTGGATAATTTACCTGATAATCTAATTGATGAATATGAAATTCCTGAGTCTGAATTGAAAAATGCAGATTTTATTAAAGAAATGGAAGACGTAAAATTAAAAACTATTATTAATAGATAATTATAAAAATTAAATTTATAAAAATTAAACTATATATAAATAATAATTATATTAAATAATAATAATGATAATAATAATAGTAACAGAGTTGTAGTATATTAATTATAATAATAATATTAATAATATTAGTTATTAGAAAAATAATTATAGTACTGATAATTAGTAATAATAATAATAATAATAATAATAATAATAATGACAATAATCATTTAGAAAAATAATAATAGTAATAATAACAATAATGTTTATAATAATAATATTTATAATAATGATGTTTATAATAATAATGTTTATAATAATAATGCTAAAAATAATTATTATAGAAATTATATTAATATATAAATACAAAAAAATATTAAATTTTTATAAATATTGAAATATTTATATTTATTAAATATATTATAATAGAAAATAACAAATTTAACAAATCAAATTACAAAACAAAATCAAGAAATATTGAAGTTAGAAGGTGATTCAAGTAAAAAGGAGGTAGATTATATGTTGATGAGTGATAAAAATAAAGAATTAACTGATCAAATAACAGAATTGCATGGAAATTTCGCAAAAATGAAATTGGAAAAAGAGCGAGAAACAAGAGAAAAACGAAAAGTAGAAACTCAACTGAAGAAATTGAATGAAACCATAGAGGAAAAAGATAAAGATTCCGAAAGAAAAGACATTGAATTATCTTCTTGTAAAGATATGATTGAAAAATATAAAGATGAATTATCTATGGAACAAATAAAATGTAAAAATTCTATTCAAGAAAAAGAATGCATTGAAGAAACCGCTAATAGACAACAAACTGAATTAGATGAACAAAATGTAAAAATTAATTTATTAGTAACTGAAAATTATAAAAATGAATCTATAATTAGAAAACTTGAGTCCCAAATCAACAGTTTTCAAAATAAATATGAAAAACTTATGCGAGTCAATGAACAATTAATTAAAAAACAAAAAATGTTGGAAGAATGCATAGCATCCAAAGATGAAGAAGAAGAAAACTTGAATGTTAGTAATAAATATATATATATATATAATTCTTTATATTATTACAGTATATTTAAATATGTTAATTAACATATATATATATATATATTATTTATTATCAATCTATATCGTATTTGTGTATGTAAAATATTAAAATAAAAAAAATTATATAAATTTTAATTTAATTTTTCTTATTAATACTTAAGAAACAAATTGAATCATTACATAAAGCAGAAGAAGAAAAAGCTAAAGAATTTGAACAAATGAAAAAAAGAATTGGTGAATTAACGAGAGAAAGAGAAATATTAAGTAAAAATTATATTCGTTCATTAAATAGTAATAATAAACAAAATGGTATTATTAAAACAAATGAGCAAACTTTAAAAAATACTGAACGTGAAATTCAGTCTTACAGAGATGAAGCATCAAAAATGAGAAAAGTAAAATATAATATATTTATATCATTTTAGTCTATTTTTTTTTTTTTTTTTTTACTTTATTTTTTCATGCTTAATTGTAATTTTTTTCAAAAAAAAATATTTTAAAGATTATTTTTGCATTGGAAAAAGAAAGAGATTTACAGGTTATGATTCAATCAAATGTAAAAAATGAATTAAATGAAAAGTTAACATATATTAACTCGTTAAAAAGAAAAATCAATGAAGGCAGAAAGAATTACAAATTATTGGAAAAAAAATATGAAGATTGCATTGTAAAATATAATAAATTATAATTATTATTAATATTATTTTTTTTAAATAACTTATATATGAAATTAATATAAATACACAATTATTTGTATATAATTTTAAATAAAAAATTTATAATATAAACTTCCAACTGTATGGTAAATTATTATTAAAGAAACTTTATGAAGAAATCAAAGCTGATAGAAATAATTATTCAAAAAAACTTTTAGATTCAAATGAAGAAATTTTAGAATTAAAGAGAAAATATAATTCAAATTCACATTCGATTGATAATATGAAAGAAGAAGTTAAAATGAAAGACATAGGTATTCAAATTAAAACTAATAAAATTTATTATTATTATTATTATTATTATTATTATTAATTTGGTGAAAACATGAAAAAATAGATACATTTATAATTATTAAATAATAATAATAATGAATAGTAATAAATAATAATAATAATAATAATAATAATGAATAGTAATAAATAATAATAATAATAATGAATAGTAATAAATAATAATAATAATAATAATGAATAGTAATAAATAATAATAATAATAATGAATAGTAATAAATAATAATAATAATAATAATGAATAGTAATAAATAATAATAATAATAATAATGAATAGTAATAAATAATAATAATAATAATAATGAATAGTAATAAATAATAATAATAATAATAATAATAATGAATAGTAATAAATAATAATAATAATAATAATAATGAATAGTAATAAATAATAATAATAATGAATAGTAATAAATAATAATAATAATAATAATAATAATGAAAAGTAATAAATAATAATAATAATAATGAATAGTAATAAATAATAATAATAATAATAATAATAATAATGAAAAGTAATAAATAATAATAATAATAATGAATAGTAATAAATAATAATAATAATAATAATGAAAAGTAATAAATAATAATAATAATAATGAATAGTAATAAATAATAATAATGATGAATAGTAATAAATAATAATAATAATAATAATGAATAGTAATAAATAATAATAATAATAATGAATAGTAATAAATAATAATAATAATGAATAGTAATAAATAATAATAATAATAATAATGAATAGTAATAAATAATAATAATAATAATAATGAATAGTAATAAATAATAATAATAATGAATAGTAATAAATAATAATAATAATAATAATGAATAGTAATAAATAATAATAATAATAATAATGAATAGTAATAAATAATAATAATAATAATAATGAATAGTAATAAATAATAATAATAATAATAATGAATAGTAATAAATAATAATAATAATAATGAATAGTAATAAATAATAATAATAATAATAATGAATAGTAATAAATAATAATAATAATAATAATGAATAGTAATAAATAATAATAATAATAATGGATACATTTATAATTATTAAATAATAATAATAATAATAATAATAATAATAATAATAAATAATAAAAATAATAATTATATTAATAATAATGATAATAATAATTATATTTTTATTAATATCTCAAAAAAATAATAAAAACAACGACAATACTTTTTTTAGCTATTGCGAAAACACATTTTGAAAAAATAAAATTAGAAAAAGAAAAAGAATATTTATTGAATCAAATTTCAAGTCAACAGAATGAACTTCAAGATAATAAAATGTTTATTAAAAATATGGTAATAATATATATATATAAAATTAATTTTAAATTTTGTATGGAAAAAGTATATATTATAACTTATCCATATATCAATAAATATATATATATATTTTTTAGCAATCATCTGAAGAAAATATGAGAAATACGTTGATTAAAATGGAAAAAGAAAGAAAAAATTTAATACATGATTATGAAAATATAGTAAAAGAAAGAGTAAATAAAAAATTTTTAAATTAATAATTACATTTTTAATGTTTTTTTTTTTTAATAATATATTATATTATTTCAATAAATTTATATTTTTATTAACTGTTTTTTTTAAATCCTTTTTAATTGAAATATAGGACTTAATGCAAAATCAAATTATATTAAGAAATGATGAAATAGTCTTATTATATGAAAAGTTGAAATTACTAAATTCTGCATTAACAAAAGGTGAATTTTTCTATAATGAACGAATTGAAGATATTAGAGTTTTAAAATTAGAAGTTAAAAAATTAAGAAGAGAAAAAAGTGTACTGTCCACTGAAGCTAAGATTAATATGGATTTAAGGAAGGAAATATTAGATTTAAAAAATCAAGCCATTGTTAACGATACAAAGATGAAAGTATTAGAAGATGAATTATCAAATCCATTGAATATTCACCGTTGGCGAAAATTAAGTGGTAGTGACCCGGAAAGTTATGAATTAATCTTAAAAATTCAAACCTTACAAAGGCTTTTAATAAAGAAGACAGAAGATCTAATACAAAAAGAACAAGAATTAAAAGATAAAGATATATTGTATGAAAAACTGAAAAAAATACTACAGAGACAACCTGGTATAAAAACTATGGAACAATTAAGATATTATAGGGATTCATTGAAATCAAAAATAAATGAAAGCAAAGTAATTTTTTTTTTTTTTTAATTAAAAATATAATAGTAAGAAATAGATAAAAAGTGATTTGAATTAATATTTTTTTTTTTTTTTGTATTTATATAATTTATATTATTATTATTATCCTATAACGTAAATTACGTTAGAGTCTTGCTTCTGAATTAAATATGTATCATGCTCAAATTGAAGATTATAAAATTGAAATCGTAAGATTAAATGGAGAAATTCAACATCATAAAGTAAAGTATTATAATCAGAAAAAGAAATATGAAAATCTAAGTAGAAAGTGTGAAAAGAATAATAAGTATATATCAAAATTTGTATATATATATATATTATATAAATAAAAACATTTTAGTAATTAATAAATATACACTTTTTTTTTTCCTTGGAAATTAAAATAATAGAATAAGAAGTTATCCAATAAAAAGAAGAAAAAACCTTTATCCCGATATTAACAAAGTTAATAGTGGAGCTTTAGCTAAAGTTTAAAGCAAAATACATTTTGTAATTCAAAAGTACAGATAATGAAAAAAAAAAAAATTTATCAATCTCATTTGATTATTACGTAGTATTATATTGTTAATTACTTTTTTTTTTTTTTTTTTTTTTGTTTCTGTTTTAAATCTTTGTAGTATATTTATAATTATTTTTTTTTTTTAATATTCATATTTTACAATTCATATAATTTTTTTATATATCAAATATATGCAACTCATTACAATTATACCAAGCATTAAATTTAATATTTATATTTTTATTAATAAATTATATTATGTATATTAAATATAAAAATTTTATTAATTTCCTTTAATGATTATAATGTTCATAATAAAAAAATTTTAAAATAATTAATAATTTTTTTTTTTTATTATTAAATAATTTTGGTGATACAAAAAATAAATTAAAAAAAATATATTTATTTTTATAATTTTCTTTCTTTGTTATTATTTATTTTCTTTTTAAATTTTATTAATAATATTGTTTTTAAAGCAAACTATATAAAGTCCATTTATAATTATACATAAAATTATAAATATTATAAATAAGAATAATATTTTAAATTATAGAAATAAAAAAAAATTAGAATAAATTAAATTAAAAAAAAGAAAAGGATAAATAAAAGATTTATATGTATATCTTATATGTATATATTTAATAATTAAAATTATAATTTAATATGTATAAATTTAATATAAATGGATAGAAAACAATATTATTAATGTTAAATTAGAAAAGATAAAAAAAAAAAAAAATAAAAAAAAAAAATAAAAATAAAAATAAAAAATAAAAAATAAAAAATAAAAAATAAAAAATAATAATATAATAAGAAAATAACAAAGAAAAAAAAAATAAAATAATAAAAATATATATTTTTTCCCTTGGAAATTAATTTTTAAATTTATCATATATTAATAATTGTGGTAATTATTAATTTAAATTTTTATAAATGTAATTTCATTGTAATGAAAATAAAAATTTTTATTTTAAAACAAAGAAAAAAAAAATAATAATAAATATATAATTAATTATAATAAATACATCAATTAATAAATCAAATTTAGAAATTTCTAAAATGGTAAATGTAAATCAAAAAAATACATCAGCAATAAATTCAGCATCATCTTCAACAATATATCAATCACTATCTATTCATTTTGAGCAACCTGTTACAAGTATTAGTATATCGCCTAATGAGCAAGATGTTGTTCTAGCAGCGTAAATATTTATATATATATATATTTTTATTTTCAGAATAATATAAATTTTATTGTATATATATAAATGAAATTTTAATTAATTTTATTTTTAATTATATTTGTGAAATTAATATAAAATTAATTTTACTTGCAATTCAAAATAAATAAATATTTAATATATAATAACATAATCAACATTCAATATATTTAAAATATATAATTAAAATGTGTACTAAAAGTAAAAAAGGAATGTTTATATTGGATCTCGAAACTCCATATGAAATGCCTAGAGTGTTACAACATATAACGAAATGGGAAGTTGCAGATGTTCAATGGAACCCTCATATTGAAAGGCAAAACTGGATTGCTTCATCAGTAATATATATATATATTTTTTTAATTTAAATAAACCAAAATAAAAATGTAAAATAAAAGTCTCAAAAAAAAAAAGAGAAAAAAGCAGAAATTAAATTTAAATGTCTATAATTTTAATTTAAATTATATATTATTTATTTGTACATTATTAATTAAAATAAAAAGTCAAATCAAAAAGTATTAATTTGGAATTTAGCATTAAATTCAAATTCAAATTCTTCTTCGTCGAAACATGTTGAAATGGTATTAACATCACATACTCGTGCAGTTAGTGATATTAATTGGAGTGTTTTTAGACCGGATATGTTAGCAACATGTTCTTTAGATAGTTATATTCATTTATGGGATTTAAAAAGTTCAAATAAAAAACCGGTAAATTCATTTTGTGCATGGACAGGTACATTGAAATTTAGTATTTATGTTTTTTTCGATTTTTATAAAAAAAAAAAAAAAAAAAAAAAAAAAAAAGATAATTAATTCACCCATTTTATATTTTATATTAAATATATGTAATATTATTAAATTTATATATATTGACCTTTCATAATAGCTGGTGCTAATCAAGTTAAATGGAATAAAAAAAATGAATGGCTACTTGCATCATCACATGATTCCGATTTAAGAATATGGGATATAAGAGTAATAACTTAATTTTTCTTTTGAATTAAATAATAATGATACTAATAATATCATTAATAACTATTAATTATAAAAATTATACAGAAAGGATCGACTCCAGTAACTGTAATTACAGCTCATATGAATAAGGTATATGGTATTGATTGGCATAATACTAAAGAAAATGAAATATTAACATGTAGTCAGGATAAACTTGTTAAGGTATTAATAATTAAATAAACAGTTGAATAATTATAAAATGATTAATTAAATAGTTATAAAATAAATCAATGAATAATAATAATAATAATAATACATTTATTTATAGTTTTGGGATATCAATGATCCAAAAACATGTCAAGGTGTTATAACTACTAATACTCCTGTATGGAGAGCTCGTTATACGGTATTTTTTCTTTTTTTTTTTTTTTTTTTTTTTTTTTTTTAAACCATTATAAATAAAATAATTAAAAAAAAAATCAATAAATATATGTATATATATAATAATTTGTATGTATAAAAAATATTTTTTTAATAATTAATTACTACATTATATATAATTTTATTTTTCAGCCATTTGGTGAAGCTGTTATAACAATGCCTCAAAGAAATGACTCACAACTCTTGATGTGGAGTTGTAACGATTTAACTACCCCTATTTATTCATTTAATGGTCATAATGATGTTGTTCGCGAATTTTTATGGAGATCTAAAAAGGATTCATCAAATGATACAAGTATTTTTTTTTTTTTTATTTTTTATTTTTTATTTTTGTTCTTTTTCTTATAAATAATATAATTAATGAAAAAAAATCAATGTAATAAATTTTAGTATTATTTAATTACTAATTTACAATTATAAAAATTATTATTAGTTAATTATCAATTAATCACATGGTCAAAGGATAAAACGTTAAAGTTATGGCCAGTTAGTCCAAAACATTTAAAGGTAAAATTTTTAAAGTTATCTGTTTTAATTTTTTTTTATTATTATTATTATTTAAAATAATAATAATAATAACAATAATAATAATAATAATAATAATAATATGTAAATAATTTTATATTTACTTCATAATAAATTATAATATTATATATAATAGATTTTAAATAATAAAGATTCTGAATCAGATAATTCCAAAGATGATGATTTAATATTAATAACAAACGATAGTTTGTTGGAGGATTCAAAGAATAGCAATGAATCTTCTTTCCAAATAAAACAATTAGATACCCCAAGTCAAATAAATCCAAATATTGATTCATTTTCATCTTCATTATCAATGTCATTTTCTATATCAGAAACAAAACCTCCTACTTTACCAAAATTAAATGTTGATTCTTCGGATATAGCATTAGCAATGAGTAGAAATAAACCATTAAATAATATATCAGTAATAAAAGAAGAGGATTTTGATGGTTCATATTTCCAAGAAGATGATGATATTTTCACTGGAATATCAAATGAAATCGAAAGAAAGGAACAAATAAGAGAATCTTATATTCCAACAAGTTTAGAAGATGAAATCGAGTGGATATCAAAAAGATTCCCTAGTGTTAGATTTGAAAAAGTATGATTTTATATATTATTTATATATATATTATTTATAATTTAAAATAATGATAAAAAAAAAATTATAATACTAATGTAATAATAATTAATAATTAATAATTAATATATATATATTAATTTATTTATTTATTTATTTATTTATTTATTTATTTATTTATTTATTTAAAAATTATTTTATTTATAATAAAAATATTTAATATATTTAGGTTAACTTTACCTATCGTACTTGCACTATAACATTACATCATTTTGAGAACTATGTTAAATCTGGAATTCCGGCTGTTTTCTTAAAAGTAAATATTCAATTTCCACCACAATATCCAAATAAAGCACCACCAACATTCCAAATCCAAAAAACAGGAATGATTTCAATGGCTAATAGAAATTTCATGACAAGTGTATTTATTTAACTATTTATTTATTTATTTATATAAAATTATTTTTCTATCTATTCATATATATCATGGAAATTTTTTAAATAAATTTAAAAATTTATCATTTGATACATAAAAATATATTAATAAATTGTATATTATATATTTGAATTTTTAATAGAAACTCGAAGAAATTGCAAGTACTTACGCTGAAAAATCATTACCATGTTTAGAAGCTAGTATACAATTTTTATTATCAGGTGATGCTTCTTCAACATTAAGAATTTCTACTGACAACGATGAAGTGTCTTATCCAAGAAATATTAGTTTCTATGATGATTTTTCTTTCACAAATAATCAAGATGATTTAGATAATTTATCTTCTTCTTCATCTGAAAATATATCAACTATTGAAAACTTTAATAAACAGTCATTTAAAAAGAAGAAGAGTAATAATGATGGTCGTTTTAACTATTCAAGCACTCAAAATGTTCCATATCCATGTTTATGCGGAGCTCGTTTTTCTCCTACTGGAAAATTAATTGTATTCTTTTCCCCACTTCCACATCCATCTGAAACGAAATTTACTACACATACCTTAGGATCTCATAATCAACAACCAATTTTACAAACTACCCAATTCACCACCCAACCAAAGACATTTGATTTATATGATAGTTATAGAAATTTTATATTAGTTAGATACCCAAAAGTTGTTTTAACTGGCAGTGGAGTGAATCAAGATCCAATTAGAACAGAAGAACCATTAATTACCTCAAATAATAATATTAATCAAAATATATTAAATGAAAAATTAGATGATGGAAATGATGGTAAATTGAATTTATGGTTTGATATGGATGAAGAAGATCAAGAAGAAACACCAATGCCAAGTTTATTCTATAAACCAAAGGTAATATTAACCATCGCACTAATTAATAATAATAATTATAATAATAATAATAATATATTTCGAGTTTTAAATTAATAATAAATTATATTATTTTTATAATAATGTTCTTTTTAAAAAAAAATTTTTTTTATTAGCCAAATACAACTATTCAACCTGCTTTAGCTTCAACGTCCAACTTCTTAAGAAGAATAAGACAATATACTAAAGTAAAACCAGATATAGGGTCATCATTAGCTCCAGGTTCCTTAATTACTTCAATATTAGATCAAAAATTAGATTCTGATCCTATGATTAGTAATGAAAATTTCCCAATTGAAACAAATTCACAATTAAATACACCATTAGATCAACAATCTAATCATCCAACTTTTCTTAATGATGATATAATAAGTACTGATGAAGAAGTGAAAAATAACCTTAAAAATAAAAAATCTAATGAAAAAGTTTCTTCAGAAAATCAAAGTGATGATATTATTGTAGAGAGTGATAACTTAAGTATTATATCTCAGCCTCCATCATCACATGAAACTGAAGAAAATGAAGATAGTGAATCAACAACTCCTATTGTCATGAATAAAAGATACCATGGTTACCAATATTCTGGTGTTATTAATTTATCTACTTCAAAATCATCCAATGGTTTAGTGGAATCTTTTACTCATTCAACCTTAAGTAGTTACAATGAATCTATTAAATCAGAAGTAGAAATTATAAGAGAAGTAATAGACGATGATGTGAATTATAATGATGTTCCAGTATTTACAAGAGAAGATGAAGAAAAAAGAAATGAAAATGAAAATAGTAAAAAAGAGGATGATTCTGGATATTTTGGAGCGTCTATCTTTATTAAAGATGTACAAAGTTTACTTCCTATTAATAGGAAATTAGCTAAAGATTATACGTAAGTTTAACTTTTATTATATAAGATTAAAGATTTAATTAGAAGCAATTAAAAAGTTAAAAAAAAAATTAAAAAAAAAAAAAAAATAAGATAAAATAAAATTTTTATTACTTATTATTTATTTGTTTTAATTTATTTATTTCTTTTTATTTATTTATTTATTATTATTATTATTATTATTATTATTATTATTATTATTATTATTATTACTTACACATATAGTTTACATGGAGATGATGCTGTTGTTATTTGTATGAAAAATTGTAGAGCTGCTAAAAAGAATAATAGACCAGATCTAGTTAAAATTTGGGGTATTATTGGTTTAATTCTTTCAAAATATAGAAAAGCTATTATATCAAATAATGATATAAATGGACAACATGTTCTTGAAGAAAAAACTTCAATATCATGGAAATTGCATCCATTTGGAAAACGTTTAGTTAATGCAATGTAAATAATAATTTTTTTTTTTTTTAATCAATTTTTAAAAATTATGAATAATAGTAAATAATAACACTATATATTATTAATTATTAATAATAAATTGATAAAATAAAATTATTATTTTTATATATTTATTTTAATTCTTTGGAAAATAAAGTTTTTCTTACTTAGAAAAACAAGGTGATGTTCAAACATTGGCTCTTTTATCTTGTGTATTTACTATTCCATATAAAAATGAAAATACTCCATCACAAGTATGAATTATATATTTTTTCTTTTTATTAAAAAAAATTTTTCTCTTTTTTTTTTAATATTTTAAAAAATTTAAATTTTAAAAACAAATTTTTATTTAAAATAAATAAATATATATATATATATTAAAATCAATAGATATCTGATATGGAAATTCGTAAAATTCAATTAAAAGGATATTCAAATGAGCAAGTAAATCAATCAAAATTAAGGAATTCCTTATTATTAAATAGTCAACTTGATTATGAAGGCAGCTATAGTCCATTAAGTGGTAATATGGTTGATGGTCATCCAGCAACCACATTTACACCAAATGGAATAATAAAACCTAAAAATGTAAAAATAATTAATTATTTATATATTGAAATAAAATATATATAATAAATAATTATTCTTAATAATTAATTATTAATTAATCGTTAAACAAGATTAAAAAATTTATACTAATAATATTATTAATAACATTAATAATAAATAAATATAAGCTCTTTTTATTTTTTTATAATTATTATTATTATTATTTATTTATTTATTTATTTATTTATTTATTTTTTTATAATTATTATTATTATTATTTATTTATTTATTTATTTATTTATTTATTTATTTATTTATTTATTTATAATTAGTTACCAAATCAAGTAAATCAAGTAAATCAGAATCAAGCAATTCATTATACAGTATTAGATAACTCTTTAAGAGTACCAGTTCCAAATAATAATAATAGATTTAATTCAGAAATACCAATAAAATATATTGGTTGGAATGAAAATCAACAATTGATGGCGACTGAAGCAAATAATATAATGTATCAAAAAATTATTAAACAGAAGAATTTACAAAATAATCAATTAAGACCCAATATGGTTCAATATATTAATAATTTTGAAAATTACCCAATACCAAAACCTGCTGTTATTAATCAAAATATATCCATTACAAATAATAATTATAATATTAATAATTATTATCCATTAAATATGTCTTATCCAAATCAAAGATCATATTCGGCTATTCCAAATGAATCATTAAGAAGACGAATAATACCTGAAGAATATAGTTTAAGTTATATCCAACATCCACATTATCCATACTTTATCAATAATGGTATAAACAGTGTCAATATCAATAATAATAACAATAATATGAATAATATGAATAATATGAGTAATATAAATAATATGAATAGCAATAATATAAATATAAATAATAATTCAATAAATAATAATCATATGCCAAATATGCAAGGATCAATACCGGTTTCATTACCACCGTTACCAATGCCACAACCTTACCATTCTCCTCGTAAACCTTCTATATCAACTACTGAATTTAATAATAATTCTATTGTGGAAGAAAATGATACATCTATGATAAAAATAAATGGATCTAATAGTATTAAATCTGTTTCACATTCTAATGAAATAAAAAATAATTCTATTCCAAAAGAAAATCATTTAAGTACAAAACCAAGTGTATTTAGAAATCCAATCATTTCCACTACAACTAATTATCATAGTTATTTAAATCGATACAGTAATCCTCCTAACTTAAAGACTGAAAATAATAATAGTAGCAATACTAATAACAGTAATAATAATAATAATAATAATAATAATAATAATAATAATAATAGTAATAATAATAATAATCAGAAAGAAAATGAAAATCCCAACATAAATGATAATTCTTCATTAAGTACTCTCGATATGAATAATATCGTTAATCAAAATAGTTTTAATAGTAATTCGTATCATAATTCAAGTCTAATGGGAAATATGGGACAAATCATTATACAAAATCATAATGTAAGTTTTCTCTTTTTTTTTAATAAATCAATATTAATGATATTTATTTATTTATTTATTTATTTATTTATTTATTTATTTATTAATTAATTAATTATTTATTTATTTATTTATAAATTAATATTGATATTTTTAATTCAAAAAATAATAATAAACATTGTTGTTTCTCTTTTTATTTTAAATCTTTCTTTATATATATATATATATATATATATATATAAATAGGCAAATATAAATGAAATAACTATTACTAGAGTTCAACCCTACGGTGAATTTGACGATGAAGAAGGAGGGTAAATATTT
>JACVTC010000122.1:430000-442500 GCA_016946835.1 Neocallimastix lanati (nom. inval.)
TTAATCACTCATAAACATTTTTATAACTACTTTTTTTTGGGGGATATTATTAAAGTAACTAATAAAAAAAATAAATCAGAAATATTAAAAAAAAAAAAAATTTAAAATAAAATTTTCACTAAAAATTTTATTGAGAAATAACTTACCATTTATATTATTTTTTAGAAATAAGCTTTACAGAATTAAATCAATATACTTTAAATGTTAATTATAGTTTTGGAAGCCATACAATATTAATGATAATAAATAATAAAAAAAAAAAAAAAAAAGGCATTTTAAAAAAATATATATAATAATAAAAAAAAATAACAAATAAATATATCAAATATCATTTTATTTATTTATTTTAAAGTTTAATATTTGATATATAAGATATATATATCATGTATAAATCAATTATAATATAAACCAAAGTATAATAATAAATATATATACTATTCATTTATTTAACTCATGCCTTTTCTAATATAAACTTTTTAATTCATAATATATATATTATATACAATTTGTAATATTTATTGAATTGATTAATAAACGTGATTAAATAAATTAAAAAAAAAAGAAAAAAAAATTAATATATAAAAAAGCTTCATATATAATTTTTATTATAATATTGTTATTTATATAAATATATATATATATATTAGTATTATTATAGTAGGCACGCTCTATTATTCTTTATTATGAAATATAGTATAATTCATATTAAATATATATACATTATTTAATATAAAATTAGATTAATAAATGTTGTTATTTATTGTTATTTAATACATATAATAAAAAATAAAAAACTATAAAATTATAAAAAAAAAAAATATAAAATAATAAATTTAAAAATATTTATAAACTAAATATTAAAAAAAAAAAAAAATCATTAATTCATATTAAATATTATATTTATATTTTTATATAAAAATGGAAATAATTAAATTAAACTTTAAAAACTTTAATTTAGATATATTTTTTTTTAAAAAAAATTTTACACTAACAAAAATTTAAAATAAAAAAATTAAAAAAAAAAAAAAAATATAAAGATAGAAAATAGACCAAGCACTTTACTATAATAAAATAATTATAATAAATATTATTTAATATTTAAAATTTTTACTTTAAAATTAATAAAAAAAATAATGTAGAGTATTAATAATAATGGAAAAAAAAAACTAAAAAAAAAAAAAAAAATTTTTAAATAAAGTTAAAAAAAAAAAAATTAATTATTTTTCAATGATTTTCATTTTTATAGAATTTCAAAAAAAAAAAAAAAAAATCATTATTTTCATAAATAAAATTAAAAAAAAAATAAAATAAAATAATTAATGTAATGTTTTTTTATTTATATTTTATATAGATATATAGATATATAGATAATTTAAAATAAAAATAAAAATTAATTATTAATAATAATAAAAAAAATTCATATTTAATTACTAAGATATTTTGTTATTATAACATTTAAATAAATAATAAATTAATAATAAAATATCTTAGTAATATCATTAAATTTTAACATTTTTTATTTAAACTACTTATTTTTATCTTGTTTTACTTAAATTTATTTTTATTTATGTATAATAATATTATATATTTCTTCTTTTTTTTTCTGTTATTTATTTATTTATATAAAGTACAGATAATTGTATATTTATATATACATTTTCTAAATTTATAAAATTTAAAAATAAATTTACTTCATTAATGCATTTGATTATTTATTATTTACTATGATTTATTTTATAAATTAAATTTTAATTAATACACATGAATTTATAAATATAAAAAGTTTAATTTATATATTTATATATTTATCTATTTATTTATTTATTTATTATTTATTTATTTATTATTTATTTATTTATTATTTATTTATTTATTATTTATTTATTATTTATTTATTATTTATTTATTTATTTATTTATTTATTTATTATTTATTTATTTATTTATTTATTTATATTAAATTTTATTATTACACTATTTGAATTATTGAATAAACTCATTTTATTTATTAAAATTATGTTAAACACGTTTATTGAAAAGTAATTTACTTTAAATTCATGGTGTTTTTAATATATTATATTTTATGACATAAAACTAAAAAATTTAAATTACAGTTTATTTTTATTTTTTTTTATTATAATTAAAGTATTATCTATTTTCATTTTTTTTATTTTTATTTCTTTTTTTTTTTTTTTTTTAACAAAATTAAAATATTATCGTAATATTCATTTTTTTAACAATTTTTATTAAAAACAAGTTTTTATATTATTTTATAGTATTAATTTTATCATAAATTTTTATTATTTTATTATTATTTTATTATTTTATTAATTTTATTAAAATAATTTTATGTTTTTTTTTTTTTTTATCTAAATAATGAATATTGTAATATTTTACTAATTTTATAAATACTCAACCTTTGTTAAAAATAATTAGATTTTTTATAATTATAAAATTTCATTTGAAATTTTTTAATTAATATTCATAATAACAATTATAATTAAATTATTGCCGTTTCAATATTTTAAAAATAATTATTAAAACTCTATAATTTTTATTTTTTTAATTAAATAAATATAATAATTTTTATTAAAAGATTTAAAGTCATGAATTAATATAATAAAAAAATTTTTATTAATAAAAAATAAAATAAAACAAAATATACATGTACATATAATTATAAAATAATTATAATATTATTTTTTATTAATAATATAATAATATTTAAAACTTTGACTCTATATTTTCCTTTGTAAAATTATAAAAAACATTTATTTTTATATATAAATTATTTAAATGTTTGCATAATAAACTTTTTTTTTTCATAAATTAATGTATAAAAGCCTCTATTAAAAAAAATTTTTTTTTTCCAAATGCATTATCCTATAAATTTATAAAGCAAAAAGTAGTCTTTATATATTGTAATTTTTAAATATTTATTAATATTATTATTATTATTATCAATTTCAATTATTAATATAATTATTAATACTATAATTTAAAAAATACATTATTTTTATTTTTAAATGAATATTTAAATTATTAATATTATATATTATTATTATTATTGATTATTATGATTATTATGATTATTATTATTATTATTAATTTTTTATTTCTTTGTTTATTTATTAATATTATCGTTATTGTTACTGTTTGTGGTGTATCATTTCTATTTTCAATTTTATTTTTATTTTATAGTATTGAAAATATACAATTAAATAATTAAATATTTAAAATATTATATAATTAAATATATTAAATATAATACATTAAAATATTTTATTTTAAAATATAATAATCTTTATAATTGTAATAATTTTCATATTAATCAAAAGTTAAACTATTGGATAATTAATTTTATATTAATAATTTTTTTTTTTTTTAACAATTTAAATTATCTTTTTTTTTTTTTTAATTTAATTTAGATTTTTAAAAAACCTTGTTATAACATCTGTTAAATTTTCAGATAAAAAAAAATTATTTGTCATTATTATATAAAATAATTTTAATTATAAATAATTAAATATCTTTTATTTATTTATTTATTTATTTATTTTTTTTTTATATTTACAAAATGGAAAGTTAATTAATTATAAAATTTTTGGATTAAACCTGAAAATATGTAAACTAAAAGTTAATATCTTTGAATTATCTCCAATACTAATTTTATTATATAATCATAATTTTATCTTTTGTTTTTTCATATAATTGATATTGAAAAAATATATATATAATTAAATTTAAATTAATATTAAAATTAGTTTTCATGTTTTATGTAATATATTTATTATAATTATTTAAATATTTCATTTCCATAATAATTTAACAGATTTAATGATTTTTAATACGAATAATTCAATTACTATTTTTATATCTATTACTTTAATAAAATTTTTAAATAAAAATTTTTTCTTTTTTCTTTTTCCCTCTTAATAAAAAGAAAAAGGCTTTTTACCAATATACCTTTATTTTTTTCTTATTTTAATTTCTTTTTTATTTTAAGATTTTTTTTTTTTTTATCAGAAGAATAAATAAAATATTTAAGATATATTTCTTAATAACTTCCTTCGATATATATATATATTTGTTTTTTTTTTTTATATATTGAAATAAAGAAAAATGGGAGATAAAGATGACAATAGTGATGACAATAAATATAGTAAATTAGAAAATGAAGATGATGACGCTTGGATTGATATAGCAAATATTCCTTTATCAAAGGTAATTATTATCAATATAAAATATTTATTTATTAAATTGAAAAAAAAATGTTTCTTTATAAAAAAATAAATGAAAATAAAAATAAATTTGTTATTATTAAAAAAAAAAATTAAAAATTAAATATTAAATATTAAAAAACCTATATAAATAATTAAATTTTATTATATTCAATAGAAAAATTTTACATTGGTTTTTTCTGCATTAGTAATATGTTTAGCTATGTCAAGTTTGGATTCATCCATAGTTTCAACAGCATTACCAACTATTAGTAAAGATTTTAATACAGATGATTATACCTGGGTTTTAACAGCCTATTTCCTAGGAGACATGGCATTTGAACCAAGTAAATATGATTTAATCAATAAATTTTAAAAGTAATAAAGTTAAAAAAAAAAAACTCATGTTAAACATGAAACTAACTATTATTTTTATAAATTTTTTTTTATCATTATTTTAATACTTTCAAAAAATGAAACTTAAATTCAATAAAATAAATTAATAGTGTTTGGAAAATGTATATCTTTTTGATTTATTAATAAAAATATAATAATAATAATAATAATAATATTAATATTAATATTAATATTAATAACAAAAAATATAAAGATTTATTCAAAAATTTAATATATATATGTATATTAATTTATTAAAATTAAAATAACTTTTTTTTAAAATAATAATAATAATAATAACTAGTTGCTGATATTTTTGGAAGAAAACAAGTACTTTTATTTGTATTAGGTATTTTCATTTTCTCTTCTGCTCTCTGTGGTGGTAAGTCATCCCATTATAGATAGTTTATAAAATTTAAAACATTTAAATTATATATTTTTTATTTCATTAATCCTAATAAGTACTATATGAAATTTAAAAAAGTTTTTTTTTGTGGAGGATAATAATATATTATTTTAAATATTATATATATATTTTGAAAAAAAAAAAAAAAAAAAAAAAAAAAAAATTAAAATTTAAGCTGCCCAAAATATTGATCAACTTATCATTTTCAGAGGTTTCCAAGGTATTGGTGGTGGTGGGTTTTTCAGTATGGTTATTGTTATTATTGCAGATATTGTTCCATTAAGTAAGAGGTAAAGATATAATTATTTGAAGTTTATATATTAAATTTCAATTTTAAGATGATATGTATGAATATATAGTATTATTAAATAATATATTAAAATAACATATATAATAAAAATTAATATATTTATAAAAAAAAAAAAAAAAAAAAAAAAAAAAAAAAAAAAAAAAAAAAAAAAAAACTTATAAAAATTCGAATATATATATATATATATATTTGTATAAAATGTTATCTAAAATAATAATAGAGGAATATATATGGGTATTACTAGTGCTGTTTCTACATGTGCATCTGTTACTGGACCATTAGTTGGTGGACTATTAACTGATTATTTATCGTAAATCAATCATATCTATATATATATTTATAATATTTTTTTATTAGTATTTGTTTTTAATTTATCATTTTAAAAATCATAAATTATATATATATATATATGTACGTATGTATGGATGATTGTACATAACGAATAAATTTATTTTTATCTATTTTTAATATAAAATAGATGGAGATGGGCATTTTTCATTAATTTTCCACTTTGTGCAATAGCTGCCGTAATTATTTATATATATTTAGATATACCAGTAGTAAAAGTATCTTTAAAACAAAAAATTGGAAAAATTGATTCCATTGGAACCTTTTTATTAATCGGTAAATATATGTATTTGATATAAATATAATATAATATATATATGCAATACAAAAAAATACGATATTAAAAAAAAATAATAATAATAATAATTTTAAAAATAATAAAATTTATAATATAATATTTATTAATAAAATATTTTATTTATTAATAAAAAGGTACTATCGTATCACTTTTATTAACATTAAGTTGGGGAGGTAATTTAAATTTTAATAATCTAATCAAAAAAAAAAAAAAAGAAAAAATAATAATAATAATAATAATAATAATAATAATAATAATAATAATAATAATAATAATAATAATAATAATAATAATAATAATAATAATAATAATAATAATAATAATAGTAAAAATTAAAACATATTCTTTAAATATTATCAAAAATAAAATTTATATATTTTAAATATAAATATATACATATTAATATTTATTTAATTAGGTGTCGATTTTCCATGGATATCTATGGAAATTGGTATTTTATCGTTAAGTTTTATTTTATTCTTTTCAGCATTTTTATTCATTGAATCAAATATTGCAAAAGATCCAATCATTCCGCTTAATATGTTTAAAAATAGAAATGTTATCGTTACATGTATTATTAACTTCCTCTTTGGTATGGCAGCAATGACTGTTAATAACACATTACCATTATTATTCCGTAAGTTTCTATTTAAAATAATTAATAGATATAAATTATCATAAATGTATATATATATATATATATATATATATTTATTATTATTATTATTATTGCTATTATTATTTTAGATTATATCTTTTATATATATATAATATATTAAACAAAAAAAAATGTACATATTTATATTTATATTTTATTAATAAATAGGTAATGGTAAAGATATTTCAGCTACTCTTTCAGGTTTAATGCTTGCTCCACAATCGTAAATATTAATATATTTTAAATTAATAAATATCAAATATTATAAATAAAATAAAAATAGATAATAATAATATATATATAATATAAAAAAAAAATATATATATATATATATATATACATAATTATTTAATTTCTATTTTCTATTGAATATCATATTTAACATTATCTTTTAATTATTTATAATTATTTAGAATAACATCATCTCTTGGTAATATTTTAGTGGGTTATCTTATTGGAAAAATAGGTTATATTCAACGATATATGATGTTAGGTAATTGTATCGTAATTTTGGGTAATTATTTATTGACAACTATAGGAAAGGATACGTCCATTGCTTTTATTTTATTTGTCGTTATTTTACTTGGTTTAAAACTTGGTTTAAACACGCACAGTTGTGTTCTTATTACTCAACAATGTGTTAAAAAAAGATGTAAGTATTATTAATTTCTAAATAAAACTTTATAAATAAACAAGAAAAAAAAATTTTTTTTTTTAATTTTTTTTTTTTTTAAACTAATCTGAAATTAATAAATATAATTTTTAATAATATTTATATAAATATAAAAATAAATTATTATGTAATTAGTTATTTCTGTGGGTTCAACAGTTATGACTTTCTTCCACTTAATTGGTGGTATTTTGGGTATTGCTTTATATGGGTAAGTCAAATGTAAATTAAATCTAATAAAAAAAAAAAAAAAGGAAAGAAAAAAATTTTTTTTGATATTATTACAATTACTTATTACTCTTAATATAAATAAAAAAATTTTGATATTTTATTTTATTCTAATGTATATATATGTTATTATATTATTTTAAATAAACAGTATTTGTGTAAATACTAAATTCAAAAATTCTTATCTTAATGATTATGCTAATTATCCTAATCCTGATGGTATTATAATAAAAATTAAGAAATATTAATAAAAAATTTAATATAAATTTTTATAAAAAAAATTAAATATAATCTAAATCAAACTAATTATTAAATATTATTAACAAAAAACAAAAAAATTTTTTTTTTATTTTGAATAGATATTACCACTAATAATCTTAATATACTTGAAAATGGAAAAGATTATTATATTAAAGCTGTTCAATTTGCATATAGATCAATTCCATTACCAGCTTCTATAGCTACATTATTTGCAATTTTCCTTCTTAAAGATATTCCAGTTATTGGATCAAGAATTGGTAAAAAATCAAAGAAAATCATGGATGCTAAACGTAAAAGTCAAATTAATAATAAGAACATCATTTCAAAAACGAACGTTATTGATGATCAACAAGTTGGCATTACTCCCGGTACCATTGACCAAAATATTGTTATTGAATCAAATATGAATAGTGATTTTAATAATCATAGAATAAGTAGAATGAGTTATAAAATGAGTAACAGAATGAGTAGAATGAGTAGAATGAGTAATAGAATGAGTAATAGAATGAGTAGAATAAGTACTATAAATAGTAGAGGTAATAGAATGAGTCATAGAATATCTTATATGTTTACACAAATCAATGAACCTAGTATGGATTTAGGATTTACTATAGAGGATGATGATGAAGATACTGATGAAGATGAAATTGAAATTGCTTTATTCTAGGTTAATAATAGATTCTAAGCTAATCAATATATTAGTCTTTAAATTTATTATTAAATATTGGTTTATTAATAAAGATTATTTATAATTATTCCAAATTTTGATCCATTAATTTATCAATTAATTTGAAGAATTATTCAATAAATAATTGATGAAAATTCATTAAATAATTAAAAAAAAAAAAAAAAGTATACATATATATATAATATAAATTATTTTAATGTAGCTATTATAATATTTTTGAAAAAAAAAAAAAAATTATATTTTATTATTTAATAATTATTTAATACAAACTTAAAATTTTATAAAAATTTGAAATAATTTTTCCGTATTTTAATTTATTGTATTTTATTTATTTTAGTTCATATTTTTTTTGGTATAAAAAAAGTTTAATAAATAATAAAAATTCAAATTTAATTAAAATTAATTAAAATAAAATTGTTTTTAAAAAAATTTAATCAAACAAAAAACTATAATGAAAGTAATAAAAAAAAAAAAAAAAAAAAAAAAGGGTGAAAAATTATAAAAAAATAAAATAAAATAAAATAAAATAAATAGTAGAATATGTATAAAATTAAAGTACAGATTGAATAAAATAAAATAAAATAAATAGTAGAATATGAATATAAGTACAGATTGAATAAAATAAAATAAATAGTAGAATGTTAAATATAAAGTACAGATTGAATAAAATAAAATAAAATAAAATAAAACAAAAAAAATAAAATAAATAAAATAAATAGTAAAATATTAAATATAAAGTACTGAATGAATAAAATAAAATAAAATAAAAAAAATTATAAAATAAAATAAAATTAAAAAATAAAATAAAATGAAGTACTTATAAACAAAATAAAAATAAAGTTAAGTTAGTATTTAGTTTATAATAAATTTAACTAAAACAACTGACAACTGAAAGTCCAATTAAATAATTAAAATATGAATCTATTCAATTCTTCTTTATAATTATTTTAATTAAATTAATTATTTTTGATAAAAATTTAATAATTTTACTGTCTATGTATTATAATAACTAACGCTTTAAAACAAAGAAGCAAAATTATAAATTTTGATATTAAAATTCTTAATGATATACATATATATATATTAAATTGTAAAAAAATTAATGAGGGACTCTCATTAATTTTTTTTTTTACAATTTAATAAAAATTATTGTAAATAATCAAATTATTTAAACTATTTTATTATAAAAGTTTAAATAATTTTTCCTTGTTTTTTTTTAAATAGTTTTTTTTTTTTAAATATATATATATATATTTAAAATTATTTAAAATAAATTGGTAAAGTATATATATTTTTTTTATATATCTATATAATATCATTTTATTTTTTAAATAATTAGATATTAAATAATATATATACTCTACCAATTTTTATATTATAATAAATTTTATATTCTATAAAAAAAAAAAAAAAAAAAAAGGAATTTTTATTATAGTTTTAATGGAAATATCACATGGAATTCATATTCAATTAAATATATTTATGATTTATTAACATATATAAATGTTTACAACACTTTTTTTTTTTTTTGACATTTTTTTAACCAATAATTTTTATTTACAATATTAACATTATAAAAAAAAATTTTTTTTTTTTGACTTTTTTTTTACCAATAATTTTCATTTCTATATTATTTATATTAAAAAAAAAAAAAAATTTTTTTATCTAACCTAATTTTCATTAAAATTACCATAACCCTTAATATTTGAATTATTAAAAAAAACAAACCAAAAAAAAAAAATTTTTTTTTTTTTTTTTTTGCATATTTTAAACTTTAATCAATAATTATTTTAATATTTCTATTAGTAATATCATTTAATTTATTGAAAAGTGGAATACTTTTTTAATAGAATAATAATATATATAAAAATAAAAAATTTTTTTTTTTTTTTTAGTAATTCACTAGTACTAAAAACTAAAAAAAAAAAAAAAAAAAAAAAAAAAAAAAAAATTAATTTAAGAAAGAACTAATAGCATTATTAATAATAAAAAAAAATAATAATAAAGATATTGTATAAAATTAAATAAAAATTATAGGTATAAAAAAAAATTTTATTAAATATATTTGTGAAAAAATTTAAAACTTATGGATATGTATATAATTATTAGTAATGAAATTGAATTTATAAAATTAATAAAAAATTTCAGTAGAAAATCTAATTTAGATTTAAATTGAATATAATAATTAGGAAAATGGAAGAGATATCGAATGTAGACCAAAATATATTAAAGGATAATCCTATGAATAGTGAAAATAAAGAGCAACATATAGAAACTGCAAAAGAAACTTTAAAAAAAAGTATTGATGCTGTTAATGTTGAATTATCAAAGGTAATTAAAAATAGTTAAAATTATTAAATATTATATATATCTCTTTATTTATTTATCAATTAAATTATATATATAGACCAGATTTTTCTTGGTAATTTTAGCATTAAGTAAGTACAAATGAATTAAATGAATAAATTTATAATCTTTGATTTTTATTTTTTATTTTTTATTTTTTTTTTTTAAAAAAAAAAGGAAAAAATAGCTATTAACTTTTGAAATTCTTTAAATATATAATATAGTTGTTTCATTAGCTATGTCAAGTTTGGATATCTCTATTGTTTCAACAGCTTTACCTACAATTAGTGATCAGTTTAATTCAAAGGATGAGTATACATGGGTTATTACTGCATATATGCTGGGAAATACTTCTTTCCAACCAAGTAAGTTAACTTAAATTTTAATAAATTATGAAACATTTATATTTTATTAAAAATAATGTACAAATATATATATATTTATATATTAATATTAATATATAAATTTAAAAATATATATATACCAATATTTAATTAAAACTATGTTAAGTGTTTGGAAAATGTAAGTAGAATATTAAAATTATATAATAATAAAAATTAATAATAATATTGAGGAAATTTAAACTAAATAAATTTTATTATAGTTGCTGATATTTTTGGTAGAAGACCTGTAATGATTTTTGCTTTAGTTTTATTCGCTT
The DNA here is from genome assembly GCA_016946835.1 of Neocallimastix lanati (nom. inval.). NCBI lineage: Eukaryota > Fungi > Neocallimastigomycota > Neocallimastigomycetes > Neocallimastigales > Neocallimastigaceae > Neocallimastix > Neocallimastix lanati (nom. inval.). Next base: position 441,490 of record JACVTC010000122.1, read on the forward strand.
CAACATCAGCTATTTGTGGTGGTATGTTAAATGGAAATAAATAAATAAATAAATAAATAAATAATTATATTATTAATAATTATTATTTAAATTAGTAATTAAGCATATTAAAATTATTTTTTATTTAAATAATAATAAATAAATAAATAATTAAAATTTAAAATTTAAAATTTAAAATTTAAAATTTAAAATTAAAAATTTTGTAGCTGCTCAAAATATTAAAATGCTTATTACTGCTAGAGGATTTCAAGGTATTGCTGGTGGTGGTATATTAGGTATGACTAACATTATTATTGCAGATATTGTTCCATTAAGACAAAGGTTTTTATCATAATAATATTTACAATATATTATTTGAAATTATATTTTCTCTTATTATTAATATTCAATTTATTATCTCTATTGTACAATTAAACAGGAGTATGTATATGGGTGTTGTTGGTGCTGTTTTTGCTTTTACATCAGTTATTGGTCCTTTAATTGGTGGTTTATTTACTGAATATATAAGGTTATTTTTATTTTTTTTTTTATTGAAAAATTTATATATATATAATTTTTTTATTTAACATAAATTTTAAAAAAAAAAAAAAAAAAAAAAAATAGAATATATCATTAAAAATTTTTATATATTAATTTTTTAATAACTAGTTGGAGATGGGCCTTTTATATTAATGTTCCAATTGGTGTCATAGCCGTTATTGTTATTGCCTTATTTGTTAATATTCCAACACCACCAGAAACTTTTCTTGAAAAATTTTTAAAAATCGATTTCTTAGGAACTTTTCTTTTAGTTGGTATATATTAATTTTTTTTCTTTTTTTTTTTTTTTTTTTTTTTTTTTTTTTTTTTTTAATCCTATTTCTGTTTCTATTTTAATTTCTATATCTATATCCTTTTCTATTTCTTTTTCATTTTATTATAAAATAAAATAAAAAAAAAAAAAAAAAAAGAAAGAAAAAAAATTATATAGATATATATATATAAAATATTATTAATTAAACTATATTTTCA
>JACVTC010000122.1:452500-485000 GCA_016946835.1 Neocallimastix lanati (nom. inval.)
TGGAAAAAAAATTAAAAGTAAATAAAATGGAGGATACCCGGGATATTATCATTAGTGTTAAAACAAATGATGATGAAATAAATAATAATAATAGTGAAATTTCAATGAATAATAAAGTATCTCTCAATGATAGTGATAGTACAGTGAAATTAGATAAAGAAAGTAATCAATCAGTCAATAAAGATAACAATAACAACAACTAATAATAATAATAATAATAATAATAATAATAATAATAATAATAATAATGATTAAATTAAATTAAAAAAAAAAAAAAAAAAAAAAAAAAAAAAAAAAAAAAAAAAGATAATTATTCACTCTTCTACATAGTATATATATATATAAATATATAAAAGATTAGATATTAAAATCTAATCAAATTATTTTTCATTTGTAAATACAATTAATTTTATATTAATTTAAATATAAAACTTAAATTTATTTAATTTTATTTTATTTTTACTTTGAATCTATCAAGTTATGGGGTTTATATTATTTCTAATGTATAAAATTAATTAAAAAATTAAAAAAGTAAATTTATTATTCTTTTAATTATTTTCTTTAAATCATTACTATATTATTATATTTAAAAAAAAAAATTAAAAATTGAAAAATGTAATTATATTATTATAAACTATTTATGTAATATTTTTTACTCATTAATTAATATATATATATTTCCAAACTATTTTTATTTTTTTTATAATAAAAAAAAAAATAAATAAATAAATCGAATACAAATAAAATATAAAGCTAAAATATAAATAATTTTTGATTTTATTTAAATCCTTATGAACGTTTAAAACCATTTTCCAGTCTTTTATAGTGGGGTTATTCCAATAAAATTTAGAATATATTAATAATTTATCTATATATATATTAACTATCATGCTATCTCGTTAAACTATATAAAAGTAGAGTTTCTTCTCAAAAAAGAAAAAAAGATTATAAAAATAAATTTTTATCTGAAATTTTGAATACGACAAATATTACAGCCAAAATATAATGGAAGTTTTATATTATCTTTAAATAAAAATATAATATTGTTAACATTTAAAGATTGTACTTTTGAAGATATCACTGCTTAGTTAGATATATATATATATATTGTAATTTTTAAGAAAAAAAAAAAAAACTTTGTTTGTATATTTATAAATTTTAATAAATGATAATATAATTTTATTTAATTTACGAATTTAATATCAGAATTATTTCATTTTCCAATGATGAAGGAAATGATCCTATATTTACTACTAAAAATGAACTTGTAAAAAAAAAAAAAAAAAAATATGGAGATAATACATTAATTTTTAATATCAAAAAAGGATTAAAGCAAGAAGATAGTCATGTTAAACCTGAAATATATATATATATGTATATATAAATATTAATTTAAACTAAATATTTAAATACTGTTAATATTAAATGTATATATTTGTATATATTAGTTTTTTAATCCGGCCATTATAATAAGATATGATCATGGTACATTTACATATATATATAAAATTATATACATGTATTTTTTCAAAGTATAAATTTTTAATAAATATGTAAAAAAAAAATTGAAAATTTCCTTTATGATTATTAAATTTATCAATATAAATTATATAATTTTTAAGGGTATAATGTATTTTAAATAAAAATGATAACAATTTTATTTTCATATATTTAATTATGATATAAAATTAATTAGAAAGTGTTTAAAGTTTATAAAAAAAAAAAAATAAGCTTTTTCCCAATTTTTTATATTATTTTATTTCATAATGGGCAAAGCGGATAAATTTATAACATTTACAAAAATAGATTAGTAATATATTAAAAATCAATTTAAAATATTTTCAAATTTAATAAATTTAATGTAGATCATATATTTTCTTTTAATTCTAAATATATTATTCCTATTTCTTTTATTAAAAAAATAATAATAATAAAAAAGTAAAAATAATTTAAAATTATTTAAAATTAAAAGTTGGAAACCAATAATTTTAATTCATTCAATTATTTATTTATTTATTTATTTATTCATTTAATTAATTAATTATTTATTTATTGAATTATTAATTATTTATTTATTGAATTAATTATTTATTTAGTCAATTATTTATTTATTTATTCAATTATTTATTTGTTTAATTATTTAATTTTATACATTAAAATTTTTAAACCAAATTTAATTTTAAGATTAAAATTTACAGGTAGTTTCAGAATGTTGATTTTATATTTCAAAATCAAATAATGAAAATTAATTTTTTAAAATAATAATTATATTTAATATTTCGATTTTTAATATCTATTTCTATATTTTATATATTTCTATATCTTATATTTAAATACTTTGTATATAACATTTAATATCTAAAAGATTTAAAATTATATAATCTATTTTATATACAATAATATTTTATATTTTATATCATAATATTATTACTTATTAGATAATAAAGGACTTTATTTAAATAATGTATTTAATTACATTTTGTATACATTTTTCAAAATTTTTAATTCTTATTGGTTATTAATTAAATTTTAAATTTTTTTATTTTTTTATTTTTATTATTTAATTTTTCTTTTTTTTTTTTTTATAATTAATAATATTTTATTATATTTTAATTTATAATAAAATAAACAAAATTAGTTGTAAAATTTCAAATTTCAAATGCATTTCAAATAATTATTGATTGAAAGAATCATTATCTTTTTTGCTTTATTTTATTTTTTTTCAATTTTTATTATTTTTAATAAAAATAATATAATATTATTCATAAATAAAAATTACAAAAAAAAAAAAAAAAAAAAAATTAAAGTTATACAAATATAAAAAGATAGTTGTAATTTTTTTTTTTTTTTTTTTTAATTCTAAGTTAAACTTCAATTCAAATTTAAAATATTTATTTAATAAATAAATAATTTAAGGTTCTTTTTTCTTGAAAAAAAAAAAAAAAAAAAAAAAAAGATAATTAATATATAAATAAAATGCATTCTTCTAAAGATAGTAATGGTGAAGACATTGATATTACTGATGTAAAATCATGTTCTATAGAAATAAATGAAAATCAACCTAAAGAAAGCAATATAAAAGAGAAGAATGTAATAGTTGACCCAAATCATGTCAACTATAAACTTCCAAAGGTACAAATTTATGAAATCAATATTTTTAATTTTTAATAATAAGTAATAATAATAATAATTTTAAATTTGATTTGTTATAATTAATTTTATGAATTTTGAAATTAGAAACAATTTTTCTTTGTTATATTTTCTTTATGTAAGTAAATTGGTTAAAATAGAATGAATGGATATCATGCCAAAAATTTGATTTCATTGATTGTTAATATAATAATTTTTTTTAATAAACAATTTAAAATTTAATAATACAGTAATTTCTTTGGCAATGGCAAGTTTGGATATTACAATTGTAGCAACAACTTTACCATCAATTTCAAAAGATTTTAATTCTCAAGATAATTATACATGGGTTATATTGGCATATTTATTAGGAAATACTTCAATTTCACCAAGTAATATTTATTTAGAGTTCTATATATATTAGTAAAATTATTAAAAATTTTATTAATATAATTATTTATGGAAATTGACAAAGATTTTTATAATAATTAAAATATTTATATTGTTATATTTTACACAATTTCAATTTCGACATATAAATTATTTAATTAATAGCCTGTGGAAAATGTAAGCTTTAACTGAATTGTATATATATTATAAATATAAATTAAACTATTAATAAAAAAAAAAATTTTTTTTTTTTTAATAGCATACATTGTAACTTAAAATAATCCTGTTTTGTTTCATTTATATATATATGTTTAGTGGCAGATATTTTTGGAAGAGGACCAGTAATGCTTACTATTTTAACTATTTTCTTAATTAGTTCAACTGTTTGTGGTTGTAACGTATTAATATTAATTTACCTTTAGCTTACATAAATATATAATAGTGTATTAGATTTATATACAAAAACTATTAAATATTAGTTGTATATTAAAATATATATATTTATTTAATCTTAAATATATATATATATATAAACTTTTTTTTTTGATAAACAATTTATAATACAGTATCAAAAAGTTTTTATATGATTGTTGCCGCAAGAGCAGTTCAAGGTATGGGAGGTGGTTCAATTATTTCAATGTCAAATATTATATGTTCAGATATTGTTACTGTAAAGCAAAGGTTAATATATTAATAATAAATAATAAAATTATATAATATAATAATATAATATAATATATATATAAAGAAAAAAAATTAATTACAAAATAATTAATTATAATAAAACTCTACCTTAAATAAAATGTAATTATATATAGACATATATAAATATATTAATTGTTTTATAAATTTTTTTCTTTTTTTTTTTTTTTTTTTTTTTTTTTTTTAACAAAAAAAAATTTATCAGAGGTACATATTTAGGATTATTAAATTCTATCTTTTCTTTAGCATTAGCCGTTGGTCCATTAGTTGGTGGAATTTTTACTGATACTATTTCGTAAGTTATTGTAATTATTTTCCATAATAACATTGTATATAATCTCTTTATTTATATAATTCCAAATTAATAAATTTAAAATATTATTATTATTATTTAATTAGATGGAGATGGGCATTTCTTATTAATATACCATTTTGCATTATTGCAATAATTTTTATTGGTCTCTTTGTAAAAATTCCAATTCCTCCAGGTACCTTTAAAGAAAAAGTTAAAAGAATTGATTTTTTCGGTACAATATTTTTAATATGTAAGTCATTTATAATCAATATATATATATTAAATTTACTGTGATTAAGTATATATTAATAAATATATATATATATATATGTTATTATTATTATTATTATTATTACTATTATTATTATTATTATTATTATTACTATTATTATTATTATTATTATTATTATTATTATTATTATTATTATTATTATTATTATTATTATTATTATTATTATTATTATTATTACTATTATTATTATAATTATTATTATTATTATTATTATTATTATTATTATTATTATTATTATTATTATTATTATTATTATTATTATTATTATTATTATTACCATTATTATTATTATTATTATAATTTAATAAATGTAAAAAAAATTAAAATTTAATTTCTTTCATAAATATTATTAACTTTATATATATAGCCTCTGTTATTTGCTTATTACTTGGTTTAAATTGGGGAGGTATGAGAATAAAAAGAAAAAAATCTATTTTTAAAAATATTAATCTTTTTTTTTTTTTTTATTAATATTATAAAATAAATGAAAAATTCTATATTATTAATTGTAAGTATTATTATTTATATTTATATATAAAATATAGGTACAACTTATGAATGGTCGTCCCCAGTTATTCTTAGTTTAATTGGTGCATTTATTGTTTTAATAAGTTGTTTCCTTTTTGTTGAATATAAAATTGCAAGAGAACCAATTATACCATTCCATTTATATAAAATAAAGAATATTGGTATTTGTTCTATTATGTCATTTATGGCAGGATTAGTTTTTATTACATTTAATAATATATTTTCTATGTTATATCGTATGTATTTTAAATATATATATATATATATATTAAGTTAGTATTTATAGTATTAAAAATCAATTTTTAAAAAAAAAAAAAAAAAAAAAAAACATAATAATAATTCTAAAAAATAATAATTTTTAATAAATTAAAACATTTAAATAAAAGAAAATGGACGTGGTTTCTCGGCAACAATGTCGGGTTTAAGAATTGCTCCTGCTTTGTAAATATAATATTTATTATTTAAAATTTTTTATTTTATTTTATATTTAAAAAAAAAAAAAGTATATATATACGTAAAAATTTACTTTAAAAAATCAATAATTATTTTGTTTTATTAAAATTTTCTTTATTATAATTAATTAAAAAAAAAAATAGTGTAACACTTGCTATTGGTAGTATTGGATGTGGTTGGTTAGTTGAAAAATTTGGTCACATAAAAGAATTTACAATTACAGGTGGATTTGCTTTATTCTTTGCTTGTTTCTTTGTATCCTTAATTGGAGGAAATACTCCTTTCTATGTCGAATGCTTAATTTATTTATTCTATGGATTTTGTATATCTATTCCTCTACAATTTTCACTTGTTATTGCGCAAACATCAGCACCACCAAAATGTAATAATTTATTTATTAATTTTAATTAATACTATTATTAAAATATAATATATATAAATTATTTTATTTTTTTTTTTGATTTATTTATTTATTTATTTATTTATTTATTTATTTATTTAATAAAATACTCTGTTAAATCTGTTAAATTTATATTTTTTTTATGATAAATAAATAGTAAATGCTATATCTACAGCAGTTACTCTATTTTTCCGTATGGTTGGTGGTGTTACTGGTGTAGCCATTTTTGGGTATTTTATAAAACTTAATTTTAAATACTAAATAATTAAATAATTAAAAATATATATATAGACTTATCATATTTATAAATCATTTATTAATTTTAATATTAATATATATATTTATATATATGAATATAGTATGATTGTTAAAAATAAATTTAGTACTTACTATAAAGAAGCTTATCCGACTGTTAATAAAGGTATATTTCTAATAATTTTAAATATTAATTAATATTAAAAAAAAAAAGTTAAGTAATTTACATGATTCTTATATATATATATATATTTTTTTTTTCTTCAAATAAATAAAGTGTCCGTTAATGATCTTGATGTACTTGAAAATGCACACCAATATTATATTAAAGCAGTAAATTATTCTTATCGTGCATCCTTCATGCCTCCTGCATTTATTATATTTATATTAGCTTTATTCCTACATAAATTAAAATATAATTCAAATAAAGGATCAAATAAGCAAAAGAATTCTGAAGAAGAACTCATTAAAGAAATTGAAAGTGAAAATGAAAATGAAAATGAAAATGAAAATAGAAAATAATTTAAAATTAAATTTAAATAAATAAATAAATAAATAGAAAATAAAAAAAAAAAAAAAAAAAAAAAAAAAAAAAAAAATGAAAACAAAACTAGAGAGAGGGATATGGAATATAATGATTTATCAACATTTTTTATATAAATAATAATAATATCAAATAAAATAATGATAATAATAGCAATAATATATAATTTAAAAATTTTAAATACTTATAAAAAAAATAATTAATAAAATATTAATAATTTATCATAATTTATCAAATAAAAATTAATAGGTTTAATTTTAATTAGAATAGAAAATTAAATGAAGTACCATTCATATAATAATATATTTGAAAAAAAATTTTTTCAAAAAATAAAAATAGTAATAATAATAATAATAATAATAATAATAAAATACAAATACAAATAAAAATAAAAATAGAAATAAATTATTCTTTCAACATTAATTTATAAAAATTATAAATATAATAAATAATTATTGTATTTATTTATTCTATAATTATTACTATTAAAAAAAAAAAAGCATTATTCAATATATATAAATAAATAAATTAATAAAATAATAATAATAATAATAATAATAATAATAATAATAATAATAATATCCATGATTTATCTACAATAAATATTTTATATATTTTGATTTTGTATGTACCCAATGACAGTATATATACTTAACCTTTAATTTGAAAAAATTTTTTTTAATTTTTTTTTTTCTAAATATATATCTAATAAAAATAATAAGAAGAATAATTATAATGTTAATTTAAAAAAAAAAAAAAAATAATATTGTACTTATTATTAATAATATTATAAACATCGTAAACACTGTGATAACAGTGTTTACATTACCATTTGATATTGGACAATATTTAGAAATAATAAAATTTTTTTTTCATAAAGAATTTCTATATCCTTAAAATATTTCATTCGAAATTCAACAGAAAAAATAGCATTTAGAAAATCATTTTTCCAATCGAGGATTTCTATTTTTTTTTTTTTTATAATAATAAGGATACCTTTCTGGGCAGTCTTCTTCAAATATTATGGTACCTTTACCAACAAAAACATCGAATTTATATCCACATCTGGCACGAAGTACCCATCAGAAGTCAATGCTAATATTCAAGATACTTAAAGTTGAAATATAGTTAGTCTCTAGTTTTTTTTTTTTTTTTTTTTTTTTTTTTTTTTTTTTTTTTTAAATTTATTTATCTTATAAGCCTTAGACTTGATTGATTTTCCATGCCATATCTCTATCCCAGTAAAAGTTTATAATTGCTTTTTTTTTTTTTTTTTAATGGAAATTTATCTAATTTGTCTGTTAAAAATTTTTACTTTCTCTATCCATTTATAAAGAAATAGTAAATACATAAAAAAAAAAAAAAAAGGAAAAAAAAAAGGAAAAGTTACATGGGAGAAAAAAAAATGATATTATTTTTTAAATTGTTTTTTTTTTTTTTAAAAAAAAAAAATTAATATTAATACCGATTATAAACAACTGTAATAAACAATTATATCAAAAACAATCATTTCAAAATGGAAATGCTTGGATTTTTTTTACCATCACCCTCGGTACCACGAGAATTAAGATGGTCTTCCCTTCCCTCAGTGAACCCCCAAAGAAAGTGATACGTGTTTAATAAATTATTAAGACAAATAATAAAAAAAAAATAAGACTTTCTTTAACAATGAACTATAACAACTCAAATTTTTTTTTTTTTTTTTTATTTTTATTTTTATTTTTTATTTTTATTTTTTATTTAGATATTATTCTTATAATATTAGTATATAAGTTTAAATAAAACAGTGATATGTATTCAATATTTATTATTTATTTATTTATTTATTTTTTTTTATTTTATTATTAATTAATATAATTAATATATAACCAACTGATAATGATATGTTAAATTATTTTTTGTTTTAATTTGTTAAAAATAAGTAATAATTATAATTTTTTTTAAATAATATATTTAATGATAATTTAATTTTTTTTTTTTTTTTTATTTTAATAAAATATTTAATAATAATTTTTTTTAATAAAAAGAGGTAATTTTCTTCTAATAATTTAACCTCTTTTTATTTTTTTTTGATTTGGATTTATTATTTGATTTAGTTTTTTGTTTATTTTTACTTTGCTTTTTTTGCTTTTTATCATTATTTTCATTATTCAAACCTAAATATTCACTAAAACGAATAGTCTGTCCAATCTTAATTTCAATTTTAATTAAAGAATCAATTTCATCCTCAAATTGCTGTTGATTTTCTGTAGATATTAAATCTTTATCCCAAAGTTCTGGTTTTCTGTCTTTATCTAACAAATCAAAAATATTCCAGTCAAAATGGGTAAATTGATCACTGATTAAATATCTTGATATAAGTTTTTGAACAGCTAGACCTAAATCTTTTTTACTAATTAAAATATTTTCTTTATTAAAATGTTTATTTAACGATTCAATTTGGTTTTGATCCAACTCATTATAAGCTTCTTTAGAAACATTTTTTACAATTTTATTATAATTTAAATATTCTATATAATCATATAAATCAATTAATTGGCTCAATCTTATGTTTAATTGATTCATGTTAATAAGTTTTTTGAAATCATTATCTAATTTAATAATATTTTCTGGTAATTTTTCAATTTCATCCAATAAGAGTTCATTTCCATTGATATTTCTTTTATTGGTAAAGTACAAAAAGAGCGATTGTAAGTTAACAAGAATGATTTCATAATTAACTTGATCAATTGATTTTTCAATGTTGGTTCTATCTTCTTTTTCTAATAATTCTTCATTTTTAATTTTTGATTTGAAATTAGAAATGATATCGTAATTTTTAGTGAAACCCTCATAATTATAGGAAATAAATAATTGTTCACGTTCATCACAAAATAATCTTTTGTCGGTTAATAATATTTTTGCAAGCTCTATTTCAATGGATTTAAAATCAAACTTATTATTTCTATAATTAATATAATTCATTTTTTCATTGTCTATTGTAAAATCTCTGTAGGAAAAAGCATAAATTAATTCATCAATGGAATCAAACAATTCATTCTGGACTTCCAATGAGACCACTTCATTTGGATTTGCATTTTGAACTATAATTTTCTTTCGAATTTGATATGTATATGGATGTAAGTATTCTTTATCCTTGGTATCTAATTTTTTGGAAAGTAATGGTTCCAAAAAATCTTTTTGATAAGTAATAAAATCTTTATAGATGGTTGAAATATATTTACCGTAACCATTTTCTATATTATCATTTAAAACATAAGCTAAGCAGTCATCTTTTTTAATATTTTTAACAGGTAATTTTCCACGACAATCATAATTTGATAAATTTTTATATACTTTTTTCCATCCTTTTTTTGAAAATGTGGAGAATAATTTTTTCATATATGGATCTTTTTCAATTTCATCTCGTATCTTTATTTCCTTAGCTTCCTTTCTTGAGATTTGATTAGAATATTTATTTATTACATATTTAATAAATGGATTTATATCATAGAAGTGTTCTAAAATTTTGAAATTTTCAGAATTTTGTAATGTTGCATTAAAGTAATTATTAATTACTGGGTATTGATTGGAAGGATCTGATAATTCATAAAATTGTTCATAGAATTTTTCATAGGTTGGATAGTCAGCAGCATTCAAATATTTTATTAATGGATATTTTCTTTCTGATAACATATTTGGATCTGACGTTTCTTCTAAAATTGATTTCATGGTGTCTTCTTTTATTTCAAGAATTTTCTTATTGTTATTTATATATTGTGGATAATATTTTTTGTAATCTACAATGGCATTTTCAATTATTTGATTGCATAAACCTTCAAACTGTTCTCTTTCACCTGCATTTTTCATCTCTAAATTATTGTCATGAATTAACTTCGATAAACCAGGAATAATCATATTAATGAAGCATTGTACGTTATTAATATCTCTTTTTTCTAATTCATCCTTCAATACATTCCAAATATCTTTTAAAATTGAGAAAACGGTTTGAGTATTATCATCTTTATAGTAAAAGGTTTTTAACTCTTCTTCTGTCATAAATTTTAATTTTTCACCATAGAATATACAAGAATAAAATATAAAACTTAACACTCTATAGGTCACATTACTTATGTTTCTAACTTGCTTTTCTATGCTGAGGAAATACCGTTTATCCATTTTCTTAAATCCTTGGATTGGTGTTTGTCTTAATCTATCCACTTCTTCTAATAATTCATTCAAAGCTTTAACAGGGACATTAAAGCTATTATTAGTTGACCGATTTGCTAAAATTCTTACATGACCTCTTCTATTTTGTAAGACATAGTTTTTTCCTCCTATAATTTCCTTACATACAGCACATTTTCCTTGATTAATTGGTCCACCACAATCAGCTATAGTATACCAATTACCACAACTGCATAAAAATGTTGCTTCTTTACCTCCATTTCTAATATATTTTTGAATTTCTTTAGCTGATTCTATCTTTAAATTATATTCTGGTTCTCCTCCAGGGATATAAATTTTCTTTATATTTTCCATTACATTTTCTGATAATATATTTGAATACACAGTATTTGGTTTTGAAAAGGAACAAATAAAGGAAAATTTATGGGAATATAATAACATTTCATAATCAGGTACAGAAAGAGTTTGAATAAATTCTAACTCCTTATTCAAATAATTGAAATTAAAATAGATGGATAAAATCCTTTCTGATAACCTAGAAAGATTAATCTTATCAATAACAGATGTGAAACTTCGGCATATTTTCTTATAGTGATCTTGATTCAATGGCTTCTTAACTACATTTGATATTTCTTTATTTATTAATAAATCATAAAAAGTTAAAATTGTTTTACCATTTATTAATTCTAAAATTTCACTTTCAGATTTGAAGTTTTCATTCTTCCACGCAGTATAAATTTCATTAAATTTTTTATAATCGTCAAATGTATCATTTGGAAGAAATAGGTAATCTAATGAACTTGGAACTTTTTCTGAAAAATCAAAATCTTCATTAAATAATTCATGAGTATTGATAAATTCAAGAGTTTTCTTATAGCTTTTAATAATTATTCTATTTAAAACTCGAAGTATATATATTTTAATCATTTTTCTAAATTCCGTATTTCCATTTAAAAATTCTAAAATTGAGTCCATATCTAAAATTTCAAGATCATTTGCATATAATATATTACTTAAATGGTAACAGTAATATTTAATGTATGAAATACTATATAAAATTCCTAATTTATTATATTTTGTAATTTTATTATTTGATTTTTCAATATAATATACACAATTTTTAAATATTTCAAAAGATTGATTTAATATTTTATCTTCATCTTTCCTTTTTGAATTGAAATATTTCGAGAATTTACCATCAAATAATGATAATAGAACTTCGTCTAAGTATCTATTATTTACCTGATTTAGGTAGTTAATTAAAATGTTTCCTTTACTTTTTAATTCAGATAAAAATCTAATTCCAGTACCATCATCATCTTCATCATCTTCATCATCTTCATCATCTTCATCATCTTCATCATCTTCATCATCTTCATCATCATCTTCTTCTTCTTCATTTTCTTCATCTTCATCTTCATTTTCACTTTCATCTTCTGAATCATCTGAATCTTCTGAGTCTTCTGAATCTTCATTTTCTTTTTCTTCTTTAATGTGTTCCTTAGCCTCTTTTCCTTCTTCATTTTTAATTATGTTATTATTCTCATTACTTTTATTATTTCTAGGGTTAAATAAATTTTCACTATCATATTCGCTTTCATCATCAGATTTAGCCTCTTCGTTAATATTCATTCTATTTACTGGACATAAATGATATATGCTGAAAATAGTTTCGAAAAAGTTCTTTGATTTATTAATTATTGAATTATTTGAACAGAGAATTTTTAATAAGACTAATCTATAATTTTCATTTTTAGATATTTTTATTTTATTATTTAATAATTTTACAATAATATTTTCATAGATTTGTAATGGTAATATTTTAGCTAAGAAATTAAATTCACTTATAACTGGATTATCGTCTTCATTTATATTGTCAAAATTATTATTTTTCATATTGAAATATTCAGGTAATAAATAAGTTTCATTTTCATCTTTTAAATAATTTAAGTAAGTATTGACATTATCCCTTAATGATATTTGAGAACTTCTGAACGATTTACAAACGGTGATGAAATCTTGCAAATATAATACTTGTTTTAACATTAAACATAAATCAATATTAATATTCATAATTTTAATAGAGAATGCTTCAATTTCGTTAATAATGAATTCGAAATTTTCATTTGAGAGATCACTAAAATCTTGATCAATATTTAAAATACAATAGGTAATGGTTTCATATAAATTAAATATGATATCATTAGCAATATAAAATGATTTATTTCTATTAATAAAAGTATTTTCCGATATTTTTGAATTAAATATATCCATGAATGTATCAATAATTGAATCTAATGAACAAATAAATTCAACAAGTGGTATAATATATTTATTATATGATTCAATAAATAATACAAATTTCGACATATTTTTAAAAGATAGGTTATTATAGTCTTCATCGATATTATTCATTGATACAAATAATTCATATAAGAAATTAAAGAAATTTAATATATTTTTATTATTGAATTTCTTATTCGACTTTGACAAAAAGTATAAGATGTAATCTTTAAACAACAATTCAAGTAATTTTTCTTTATTGGAATTACTAAATTCTTCGTTTTCATTTGAAAATATTTTTGAAAAATACTGTTTTTCGAATTCAACTTCAATATTTTCTTCTAAATTAGTTTTTACAATTATATAATTATTTTTTTCTTCCATGATAAAGTTATCTTCATTTTCAAGATAATCATTTACTGTTTTGCTCCGTTTGATATATTCATCAATTTTTTTAAACTTAGAAATAATAAGAGGGAACGATATACCTAATATTAAAGGAATTTCTGTTGGTGAAAACACACCTTGTTGTTTTAATTATGGGCTAAGTTTTTTAATACCTTCTTTATATATATTTTCAAAGAAGTCATTATCTAATTCATCTTCCATTAATAATTTAGTAGATATAATATTTAATTTCTCCAATTGAATTAAAGAATTAATTAATCCTGTTTTATAAATAGATTTTAAATATTTTATAAGAACAGAGATAAAATCAATATCATTTTCTTCGAAATTATAATTTTTAAATACTCCCACTACTATATTTTCTTTGAGAGTTCTAATCTTATCTAAGACTAATTCTTGAATAACTTTCTTCAATTTTTCATTCTTATTAATGTAATTGCATATACGTTCAATGTATTCTTCTTTTCTAATATTACTAACATTTATTTTAAAATCATATTTGATGAACGAAAATGAGTGGAATAATTCATCTTTAAATACTTTATTTAGGTTAATTAATTTTTTATTTGTAAATAATTCAATATTCGAAGCATTAATTATTTCATTGATACTTATATTCATACCATTTAAATTATCAATAAATATTTGTTTCCATTTTGTTAAATGAGATATTAAATAATTATTGTAAATTTTTTCATTATTATTTTCATCTTCATTTTCACCTTCATCATCATTTTCATTTGTGTTAACAATTCTTGAAATATGAATAATAAAAATTATTGGCTTTAATTCACTAGTATTATTATTTCTTTCGTTCATATTATTTTCAATATTTTCAATTAAATAGTTGATATGATTTAAATGAATACAATCGCTGATATCAAAATGAATAATACATAAATTATAATTATTCTTCTTATAATATTCTAGGAGAGAATCATCTATATCACGTTCTGAATTGTATTGATTGATAAAAACATTTTTAGTCTTTTCTTTTGAAAAGAGTCCATACTTATTATTTTCAATACTTTCATTAAATTCAAATATTGAATCTAAAATATTAGAATAAGTATAAATGATATTTTTATTTGTTGTAAGACATTTTAAATAAGATTTTAAGTTTTTACGTTGTTCTTCATCCTTAATATATACATTAAAGATTGTTTTAAATTCTTCATGGTTTGTCCTACCATATTCAAAATTCTTAAAATAGAATATCAAATCTTGTGAAAATGTGGGTACGATTTTTTCATATACTTTTTCCTTTATCATTTCATAATCAATATTAGAATTTTTGGTCATTAATTCTGATTTGAAGGTATTGATTTCATTATTAATTTTATTATTGTGATTACTTTCATTATCATCATCATCACTATCATTATCATTATCCTTATCGTCATCACTATCTTCATCATCATCACTTACTTCAAATATCTTTCTAATTTCTTCTTCATCTTCATTTAAAGATTTTTCATTTCCAGTACTTTCATTATTACTTTCAATACTACTTATTTTGTGATCTTTTAACGAATTTAAATTTTGATTATGATTACTCTTGCTATTAATCAATAATTGGAAAATAATACCCTGAATTTCTTCAAAGTCACAATTAATTACTTCAGATTTAATATCAATTTTTAATTTTAATTCTTTTGTATTTACTTCACATAATTTACTAATGGTATCATAAATTTGTTTGGAGAATTCTCTTTGTTTATCATCTAACAAATATTCAAACTTAATAATTTGTTTTTCAACTCTGTTGAGGAATGGTGGATCCTGTTGATCAAGTTCGTTTTTATCCATAAGAACAACACACCTAAAGTTATCATTGACTTTATAGTTTTGAGTATTTGAATTACCTAAAGCAATTCTTGCATAATTACTTTCTCCCACTCTTCTAAAGTTTTGATTAAATAAGTCATATAATGATGGATACATACAAGATAAATTCTTTAATATCATCACAGTATCTTCGTTCATCGAAATTTGAACTTTATTTAGAACCTTAGCACTGTAATATCCTTTAATATTATCTTCTTCAAAATTACTACCATAATAAAATACATAATTTTTATCTAATTGGTCTAAAATTAAAGTAATTAAAAATGGACTGATAGAACTCTTTGTTACCACCAAAAGATATCTACTTTTTGGATCATTAATATTACTATTAATGCATTTCATAACATCATGATAGTTAGAACTATTAATTTTATCAAAGTATTCCATTAGAGTATCCTTGAAAATTTTAATTGATTTATCTAAACCACCAAAATTTCTTTCAATACTTTCATTCAAAATTTGACTAATTTCAAATTTATCTTTTGGGAAATCATTTTCAATAAATTTATTGGAGGCATTTTTTATTAAATAATAGAAATCTCTGGTTCCATGGAATTCTTTTATATTTTTTTGAGATTTCAATTCTTCAAAATCTTTTGGCTTTTCTCTTAAGATATATTTATACTTGTAATAGGTCTTTGATAAATATTCATAGTATTCCAAATAATCTTGTTCTAATCTTGTATCATAAGACTTTGCGATAGCAATAGCAGTATCAATTAAATCTTGTTGATCGGGTTCTGGTATTGAAATAGCAATACCTCTATTCATTTTAGAAGCGTCAAATGGCCAATTTGAAATACCAATAAATGCTACCTTCATTTCATTATCATCATATTCCAACTGAGAATGAATTACCTTTAATGGGTTATTTTTCGAAATTTCTGCAAGTCCCATTTCATCAAAGTAAATTGCCGAAATAATATCTCTTGAAAATTCCTTATTACTTAAGGAACTTCTAGCTTTTTCAAAAATTTTTAAAATACCTTTTGAAGTACTGGTACGTGAACCTTGATAAGATTTAGTATAGACTTTAGGAAAATATTTGAAGAATTCATGACTTGAATCTTTTCCATTCATTGATTTAAAGATTAACTGAGCACTTAACGATTTACTACATCCCGGTTTACCAATAATGAATAAAGGAATTTTAGTATTTAAACAAACAAATATAGCGAATAAATTTTCTAATAATGCCTTGTTTTTTGCAATTCCTTTTTCTAATTTTACAGCATCTGCAATTTCTTTTTGTATTTTTTTTGGAAATGCTTCAAAATCAAAATCAGAATCTAATAATGTACCGAAAGAGCGTTTCATCTTATTAATAAATCCTTCTCTTACTTTTTTATTAAATATTCTAATATAGTAGCAAAGATAGATACTTAAATTTAAAGAGTAATAATAGATTTTTCGATTTTCCATTTTAAATCTCTTTTTCATATATGGATTTTTTAAGAGATCATGAGAGAACCATTTAAATAAAATACCTAATCTTCTAATATCACGTAAACTAACAGAGGAAATATCGAAATTATTTTTGATATATTCATGTGCATCAAATATGGAGTCTTCTGCAATATCTTGAATTTCGTATAAAATATCTTCTTCCTTAATGGCATCCTTTAGGAATTCAAATACCATATTTGAAATATATTTTTTAATATCATCTTCATTAGGTGAACCAAAATCAAAAACGAAATTAAGTAGAGAATGAGGTAAAGGATTAACGCTATACACTAAATTACTTACAGAATGTTTCTCATTATCTATTAAACCAATTTTTTCTTTTCCTTTTTTCCTAATATCTAAACGATATGGATTACATGCAGCAATAAATTTAGCATTTTTGGTTAATTTTTCTCCCTTACATGAATTTTTCAATATAATTTCGGTAATTAAACCTAAATAATTACAGGTATTAATTTCATCTAAAAATATCCAGACCGTATCTTCTATTGTTTTTTTATCAGTATTTTTTCTAGGATCTTGGAATAAGTTGTGATCTTTGAGAAATTTAATGATATCACTATCCTCAATACCTGCATGGACATTTAAAGTATTCATTGTAATGTCTTTTAAATTTGCAATAATTTTAATTAAGGAAGTTTTTCCACATCCAGTTTCTCCCATTAAAATGACAGGAATATTTGTTCTAAGACGTAATGATATTAAAATTAATTTCATGAAATTATCTGCAGTAAAAACGTATGATTTAACTATATCACTTAAAAATTTCAATTGTTTTCCGCCTTTCTCTCTAGGACTGTCATGATCATCCTTATCAATTGGATTATAAAGATTTAAAACTTTTTTAACTTCAACTAGGAACTCTCTTGTTTTTAACGTATTGTAATTGATAACATCTTTATCACGATTGGTATAATCAAGTCGATAAATAGATTTTAAAAGAGTATATTCTGGGGTATTATCGGCACATGTTTTAATAATGGAAAGAGTATACTCATCTTCATTAATTATCATCATACTAGGTCTTATGTTTTGGAAAGAGAATGGAATTTTCTTGGTTAATAAAGTGGTCGCTTTTTTCTTTGCTTTATCAATATCCACATTTCCTTTTTGCTGATCATGAGTGACATTTTGTCCCTTAATAATATTATCATAGGATGAGGTAATAAAATGTTTTGTAATTTTTACTAGTGAATCCACAAAGAAAAATCTTATGTTATCTATATTTCTTGTGATCCGCCTATATTCATAAATTTGATCCCTATTTAAATATATAGATTTTGAAAAATGAATTAATTGTTCGGCCAAAATATTTATATAGGAAGTAATTTGATAATAATTTGGATATTCAATATTTAAATTTCCAAAAATAATACGGGAACATTCCTCTTGACTTAAAGGAACAGCTGAAATACTACCGGTTGATTTGCTATTAATATTAGGAATATAAATATCACGATTATTAATATTAGCAATATTTTTTAAGTAATTACACACAATTTGTATTTCTGAAGAAGTATCATTTGGTACAATTAAGGGAGGTAAAGCATTTGATTTTAATTCGGTACTTTCAAAAAAGTCAAATATTGGGAATAATCTTCTGAAATCGATGAAGTCATTTGGAAGTTCAACTTTAACTATCATCTCATTGCCATAGTAGAATATATTTTCATTTTGAGAATAGCATTGTAACACAAGGAAGGAAAAAAGAAATTCTCTTGCAAGTTCATACTGACTCATACTACACAAATCTAAATGTAATGCAATTTTTTTTCCACTTAATTTCAGTAATCTTTCAATAATTTCCTTTTTATCTAAATTATCACCTAATGGGAAATAAACGTATTTGTAGTTTATATTTTCTCTCTGGAAATCATTTTTAATCAAAGTGGATTTTCCCAATCCTGAAATTTCAGAAGAATAAATTTGTATATTAGGAAGTTTCTTTTGATAGTATCTTTCATTATTTCCTTTGAAATCAAAATAGATATGATATGGTAATTTTTGAATTTCTATGATAGCTTCATCCATTTTGTTACCTTCAGTATAGATAAATAATAAGCAGGAACGCATTTTCTTTGGATTTTCTAAATAAAGTTCTTTCAACAACTCTATTAATAAATTTTTCTTTTCACGACTTAAACTTTCCGGTTTAATGAAAATAAACAAGGCATTTTGATCACATTTAATACTTCTATATACAAATGATATTATTTCATCTTCAGTGGTATAATCGTTACAGTAGAGAACTGTTTGAGCTAATGGAAATTCACCTGTTAAATCTAAGGCACAATAAATAGCATTTCTTTCAACATCTTCCAATCTACAAGAATGGCTATAGATTCCTCTTTTAGTATCATTTGATAATATGGCTTTTTTATTAATTTTCTTAAAATTAATACCATTTTCTATATATAATTTATCTAAATAGTCACCTACGTTCCTATACATTTGATCCAATTGAGATTCATCAGTTAATGGTATCACTACATCTTTCACCTTATAATCTTTAACTTTGTTGTTTGTTAGGTACTTCAAAATATTTTTTAAAATAACATCATTATATCCCTTTTTATTAGTTTTACCTGTTATAAAATTATAAATATAACTAAATTGTCTTCCATGAATCATTCGTGCATTTTGGTTATTCCTGTATAAACGTCTAACTTCATTATTTTGATCTTCAAGAATGTCGTTTAATTCATTAATGACATCCTCTAGATCTTTACCGTCATCCTCATACAAATAATTCGAAATTATTTTTTTAGCAACAGCATTACCATTTTTTACTTGTATTAGATACTCTCTATCCTCAAAATAACCTTTAGAAGAAATAAGTTTTAAAAGTTTTAAAATTTCTTGAATATCACTAATAATTTTAGCAAATGTTTCACATACATCAAAATAATCTATCTCTCTTTGATCCTTTTTTCTTAATAATGCTACGGTTCTTAATTCCAACATTTCTTCATTATCCTTTTTAACGTATTTTTTATTATTGAAATAATACACATTACACTTATATTCTGGATAGTCATTAATAATTCTAAATTCACTATCTTCATATATTTTTCGAATATGAACCTTATTTAATTCATTTGGATCCAAATGATTTGTATACAATTCATAAAAGTCAGAATATTTTCCAGAGGAATCTACAAATTTAATACCTATATCACGGTAATTATTGTTATCTTTTAAAGTTTTAGTAAATATTTCCAAGAATTCCTTTTCACTTTTTCCTTGACTTTTTTCTTTAAGTTCTTGAAGAAGAGTCATACAAGTTTCCAATTGATCAATATCAGCTAATGATATACTGAAATCCTCAGAATCATCAATAAATTCACCCATTTGATGTATATCATCGACATTTTTATCTTTAATGAATTTAATGAGTGATTGTTCCTCATACATTTTAGTAATGACGGTGCAAGCATTAGAAGAATGCTTAGAATTAAGATTAAAAATATTTAAATTTAATTCTTTCAATAAATCATCTGTTTCAATTAAATCCTTAAAACTATTAAAGTTGGTTAATTTTTCGATAACGATCCTTAAATGATCTCTAATTTTATTTGAATTTAAATTGAAATCATTTAATAACAAAATTGTTTTTTCATAGAGATCAATATTCTTATCTCGATTATTCAGAAGACGAAGTTTTTCATGAATTCTATTAGTTGTATTTCCTTGAACTCTAAGAATATCTTTCATGATATTGATTTCCTTTTCAATTTCATCATCTTTTAATTTAGAAAAAATATTAATTAAAAACTCTAATTCGATTTCATCTTCAGTTGTTGAATCAAATAATTTTTTTAATTTTAGAAATTTGCCCTTTGTTTTATCGAATATGACATTATCTTTACTTTGATGATTTATGCGTTTTTCATCATCATCGCCATCATCATCATAATTATCATCATTATCATCATCATCATTATCATTATCATTATTTTCTTTTTGATAATCATGAATTAAAGTAAATATTTTTGAATTTTTTAATTGAGAAATTTGATGGGCTTCATTAAACATTTTTTCAAATTTTAAATTATTTAAATCTTCCTCACAAGGAAAGTTCTTTATTGGATTACTTAAAATTTCAAATCTAATTTCTTCAAAGTTTTGAATAATTTCCCTTTTTTCATTTGGATAATAATTTTTAAAAATATTAATTATTTCTTCCATTTTCTCAAGAGTACTGTTACATGATTTAATTTTATTAACTATTTTAGGATATAATTGGTTCATAACATCACCATTATAGTTTCCTAATGCTAAAATATAGAATCTTGATTCTAATTCATTATATTTTTTATTATTATTATATTCGTAAGTCATCTTATATAATTGATGCATATTTTGAAGTTGGTTTATAGAAAAATTAAAATCATTTAACCTATCAATAATATTTTTAATGATACTCAATGATTTATTAATATAAATAGCCTTTCTAAACTGATCATCTTCATAATTAAAGTAACCCATTCTAACAAATTCAAAAAGAAATTTTAAATTTTCTGAAGGTTTAATGGCAAAAATTTCATCTTGTTTAATTACTCTATTTCCCAATTTATTTAAAATTAATTGAGACACTTTTTCATTTTTTAATTTACCTAAAATTTCAAGAGCATTACCGTTTGAAAAATCATTAACGCTTTTAACCAAATTTTCAATTAATGAAAGATTTAATTCATTTGAAAAATTATTTAACATAAAAATAAAAATTTCATTAGATTCATTCTGATTAAAATTACTTTTAGTGGCACCAATTAACTTTTTCATACAATAATTATCATTATTAGAGACTAGTCTATATAACTGAGTCACCAACACTTCTATATCACTAAATTCCATATTATCTCTTTCTAAACCTTCTATAAAAGTATTAATTAAGTTATCAATTATATGGTTATTTTGTTTTAAATTATTTTCCATATTGAAAAGATTATAAACAATTCTTAAATGATGATAATTTCTAACCTTTTTAACAATAGAAGATATAAATTCATTATAATTATTTTCAAATTGTATTTTATAATCATAAGGGTCTTTAACATTACCTACAAATTTTTTAATGAATTTTTCATCAACCTTATCTAAATCAATATGTTCAATTAAAGTTGCAAATTCTTTATTACTTTTATGCTCTCGGTAATATTTTTTATTATCTTCTTGTATATAATTAAGAATATCCATATTACTCCATCGATCATTTTCAATATAAACTTTTCCTGTGGTATGAAGAGCATCATCTATTTTTTCCATAATCGATTTTGTCATTAGTATGTTTCCATATTTTAAGGTGATATTTTTCAATTTTTTTAACTTTTCATAATCTTTCTCATTCAAACTATTAATTAATAAGATAAATTTATTTTTAATATTATTTATATCTTGATTTTCTAATTCCATTTCAATTAAATTTTTAATAAAATTTTCTAATAATCCTAAATCAGTATCTTCTGTTGGTTTAGGACATTTATCAAATTGAATTTTTGGTTCATATTTCTTAATATAATGCGCTTGAGAAGAGAAAAATCTTAAATAGTCATTGTAACTGGATGCAAGCATTAATACATCATTTAAAGATGTTTTTTCCCAATCAGCAGCTGAAAAAATGTTCCTTAAGTTTGAAAAAACCAAATTTGGAAATAACTTTTTGTGCTTTATAATAAAATCAATAGCGTCTTGCTTCATAATGATTTTATTAAAATATTCATTAAATTTATTTTCTAATGAGTTCATTTGATGAAATAATATGATAAAGAGATAATATCCTGTAAGTGATTTTTTTTCAAGATTACCATAGTAATAACTTCCCATTAAACGAATTAATTTGTCATATTCACTATTATTATATTTACGGATGTCAATTTTTTCTTTATCCACAAAATTAGATAAAATAATGTCTAATAATCTTTTTGATTCCTTTGGAATTGAATAAAAATATTTATTGTTATCTATAACAGTATTGAAATACACCAACATATATTCAAAATTTATTTTTTCAGGTTCTATTATATTTTTCAGAGCTTCTTCTAAAAGATCTGGAATCAAATTTTTTACTTCATTACCAATTAAATATTTTTTATAAATAACAAACTTTTGCAAATCAGATATTACATATTTTCCTTTAGTGGGATCTTTTATTGTTTTTACTGTCTTACTATCATCAGCATTTAAAAATTTTTTTTTAAAATTTTTAATTGTTTTAGCAAAAATTTTAGTTATATCCTTTATTTTACTTGTTTCTTTATCAATATTAACATAATCTAATGTAAATAAAAACAATTGTTGATATTTTTTAATTGTTATAATTGATTTTGATTGAACTAATTCGTCGTTATAAGTAAATATAATTTTAAACCTTTTGGTATCTTCATTCAATTTGATATTTATCTTATATAAAAAAATACTTTTATTTTCAAATGAATTATTAAATTCTTGTACTATTATTTGTTTAATTTCTTTTTTTTCATTTGTTATATTATTTATTTCTTCTGAATTTATTTCTGAAATAATTTCGATTAATTCGATATTCAAACCTTCAATACATTTATTATTTTCAGAAAGAAGATTTAAATTAGAAATTAATGGAAGAATCAAGTATATGACAGTATTCTGAATAGTACTTTCATTCTCAAATTCTTGTTTATCTTTTTTAGTTTCAGGATCAACTTTGGATTTATCTTTTTTATCTTCAGGATCAATTTTAGATTTATTTTTTTCTGTTTCAGGATCAACTTTGGATTTATCTTTTTCTGTTTCAGGATCAACTTTGGATTTATCCTTTTCAGTTTCAGGATCAACTTTGGATTTATCTTTTTCAGTTTCATGATCAACTTTGGATTTATCTTTTTCAGTTTCATGATTAACTATGGATTTATCTTTTTCAATTTCAGGATTAACTTTGGATTTATCTTCTTCTGAATTGTGATGATTATTGACCATATTCATTAAATCATAATTTCGATTATCAATTTCAATTAAATTTTCATCATTTTTATTATTATTATTATTATTATAATTATTATTATTATTATTATTATAAGTTTCATTATTGAACATTTCATCATATTCATCATAATATTTTTTTTCATCAAAACTTTCATTATCACTAGAGCTTTCATTAGAATATTCAGTACCTCTTAATATATTATACCTATTATTTTCATATTGATCCATTTTTATTTCTTTTATTTATATTTATTAAATGAATAATAATTATAATATTTTTTTTTTTGATATATTATTTACAAACTATTTTTTTTTTTTTTTAATATTTTATTTTTAAAGTATTATTTCATAATAATTTTTTATTATTAACATTGTTAAAATATGTTATTAATATTTTAAATTTAAAAAAAAAAAAAAAAATTTAAAAAAATAAAGAATTATCTATATTTATATCAAAAAAATAAAAAAAATAAAAAAAAAAAAAAATTATATATATATATATATATATATATTTATCTAATCAAAAAAAAAAATGGACATAAAATGAAAATTTATTTTAAAACGAAAAATATAAAATAAATTAAATTAAATGATATAAAACCAAAAAATGAATTAAATTTTCATTTAATTATTATTATTATAATTATTATAATTATTATTATTATTATTATTGTTATTATTATTATTATTATTATTATTATTATTATTTATTATTTATTATTTAATTATTTATTATTCATGATTGTATTATTCTATAATTTCTTAAAAACTTTAATTTTTTAATTAATCCAAAAATGTCTAAAATCTTAAATATTAAAAAAATATTATTGGTCGAATTTTATATTATACTTATATTTTTAGTTATTATGTCCAACATTTAAATAAATCAAAAATTATCTATTTATTCATTAATTAATTAATTAATTATTTTATTTATTTATTTATTTATTTATTTATTTATTTATTTATTTATTTATTTATTTATTTATTTATTTATTTATTTATTTATTTATTTATTTATTTATTTATTTATTTATTTATTTATTTATTTATTTATTTATTTATTTATTTATTTATTTATTTATTTATTTATTTACATATAAACAAAATAAAATAAGAATAATATAAGAAAATAAATAAATGAAAAAAACTTCTACATCTATGGTTAATTCGTAATATTATTTTTATTATTTTTAATCATCATTAATAATAATTAATTCCCTAATTAAAATAATAAAAAAAATGTTTTTATATATAAATTATAATTAATATATTATTATAATTTTAAAAGCAATACTTCTTCCCGATTACCTTTCTCTTTTCTACTATAAATAATTATACAATATGACATTAAGGTATATATAATAATTTAAATGCTTTCTAACATTTCTCAATAAATATATATATATGTAATAATCCTATTTACAAGATACCCTAAAAATAAATAAATATATATATATATATATAATTTTAATTATACTATATAATTATATTTATTAAAATGATTAGTACATATATATTTAAAGTAAATTAGGAAATACGAAATTATTTCTGAAAAATAGTATATCTTAAAAAAAAAAAAAAATTAAAGGAAATACTTTAATAAATTATGATAAAAATTAAATATTTAATATATTAATAAATATCATAATGTATAATATATATTAAATATTTAATCTGTTTTAAAATTTGAATAAAAAAAGTAATAATTAAAGTATATATATATATATGTAAAAACATATATGCATATATCGATATATTAAGCATCAAAATAATCGTAAATTTCAGTAATTAATAAAATTCCTATTTTTAAAACAATAGTAATCTTAACGAGTTATCAATTATTATAATTATAATAATATATTTTAATAATATATTTTTATTTATTAAAAAAAAAAAAAATACTTTATCAATTTTAGATAAGATATTTAATGCTTATACATATATATATATATATTAAATATATACATATTTGACAATTTAATGTAATGGTCATTCCATATATAAATGATAATTTTAATTAAATGTATTTATTTATTTATTTATTTATTTATTTATTTATTTATTTATTTATTTATTTTAAATGACCATTTCTAATTTCTTTGTTTTAAAAAAAAAAAAAAAAAAAAAATGGTCATTTCAAATATATAAAAATTGTAATTTTCTTAAAATAAAAAATATTAGATTTTACATGTCATTTATATATATTATTTTTTTAGAAGATAAATAATTATATAATATATATATGATTTTTTATTCAAAAAGAAAATTTAGATTTTACATATATAATATATATAATTTTTTTTTAAAAAAAAAAAAAAATTGAATAATAAATTTGTAAATAAAATTTTTAATAATAGAAAAAAGTAGATAATTTTAATCAAATAGTTATTAATTTATTTATTTTTAATATTTTTAATTAAATAGTTAATCCATGGATTGTTGCAATATTTTGAATGAAGTGATTATTAATATCTATTTGATATATTTTGTGAAGAAAAAGATTGTTTGGAAATTACTACAACATCTCATATAAAGAGAGATGCATTTCGCCAAGTGTATGTATAATATTTTTAAGATATTCTATACAATCATAAATAAATATATAAATGATTATTATTTCAAAAGAAATAATAATATATTCTATTAAAAAAGAATTATAAAATATTATTTTTTTATAAAAAATTATCTTTATTTTTATAATTGAATATTAATAATTATATATAAAAAAAAGAATATTTATTAGTTATTTAATTATTAAAATCAAGCCATATATTAAAGTACGCCACATTGCGTAATGCACTAGATTCTAAATTTTATTTATCTTTGTTAGAAAATTAGTAAAGTTAGTAAATAAACAGATTGCTATAATTTTGATAAGAATTTATAATAGAATAAAATTAATAATAAGAGTATTTTAAATCCTAAGAATTCAATAAAACATAATTTTGTAAATTAGGAAAATTTTATATATTATAAAAGAAACAATAATAAATAATAATTAATAATTAATAACTAAGAATATGTTACATTTTGAAATGTGGCGTATATGTAAAATTTTAATTTGTATTTTAATGCCCCAGATTTTTAATTTTTTAAAAAATTATTGTAAATAAATAAATATATAAAACTAGAAATAAATGTAACAAAAAAATTTTCTCATAAGCACTTTCTTTATTTATAATTGTTAACATAAAAAAAGAAATAAAAAAAAATAATTAATTAAATAAACACTATATAAAATAAATAATAAATATTTAAATTAAATATAAATAATAAGAACGTAGTGTATTTCATAATCGTACATTTCATAATGTGGTTAATACATATTTTAAAATAAAGCCATACATTTTAAGATATTCTATACAATCATAAATAAATATATAAATAATTATTATTTCAAAAGAAATATTATATTTTTACATTTAAATATTATTAAATAACTATTTCAAAAGAAATAATAATATATTCTATTAAAATGAATTATATAGAATTAATTTTTTTATAAAGAATTTATTTGTACAATAAATTATATATATATACGAAAGAATATTTATTACTTATTTAATTATTATATATTTGGTTATTAAAATAAGCCATATATTAAGATACGCCACATTACAAAATGCACTATCCCCAATAATAAATTATAAAAAATTATTATGTTTTTATTTTTACTTATTAAAGAATGGGAAAAAAAAATTGAAAAAAATTAAACAAATAAAGCAAAAAAAAAAAAAAAAATTGTTATAAATAAAAAATATAAATATAATTTATATCTTTAAAATTAAATATTATTAAGTATTTTTATCAAAAATTATTAAAATTTGTCTTTAAAATTAAATATTATAAAGTATAAAGTATTATTTTATTTATTTAATAAAAATTAAGCCACTCTTTTATAAACAATTTACTAAAGTAAACTGTTTATAAAGCCACGTTCCGAAATGTAAATACCTATATTCATATGTACCTTTTTTTTTTTTTTTAAAAAAAAAAAAAAAAACCCTATTAAAAAAATATTAAAAAATTCTATTAAAGTAATATAGATATATTCTACTAAATTGTAATCTTTCTATGGTTTATGCATTTACCAAGGGAACTAGTATTAAAATCATTGGGTTAGGTTATATTTTGCTTCAAAGAGATGTTAGGAACGGGAGAGTTGCATTTCCCCAAATTGCATTTCGCCAGATTGCATTTCGCCAAGTGGCGTAGTATTAAAATGTTGCATTTCCCCAAGTTGCTATTCGCCAGGTTGCATTTCGACAAGTAGAGTATTGATATAAATAAATGAATAAATAAATAAATATTAATTCAAAATATTTTTTTTAAAATTGTTTTTATGCGATATTAATAATATTTAATTTTATTTATTGATTTATTTATTTATTTAATAATTTTCAAGTTGGCGAAATGCAACTTGGCGAAATGCCCCACACCCGTTAGGAACAGGAGAAGCACTCCGAGAAAAGGCGGACTAGAGAATTCTCAGCAATAATATGCATATCAGAGTGCCTATTCGGAACACTCAGTAAGTTCGTCCAGCAGGGACATTATCTGCCTATCTTAAGAGTTGTGACAACCTCAATATTTCCACTCCCCTTAAGGAGAGGACTAAAAACAAAAGAGGTAAATACTAAAATAAAAAAAAAAAAAAAAAAATTATTAAAAAAAACTATTGAAAAAAACTAATTAAAAAAAAACTAATTAAAAAAAAACTAAATAAAAAAATTATTAAAAAAAATATTAAAAAAAACTATTAAAAAAAAAAACCTATTAAAAAAAAAAGAACCTACTAAAAAAAAAACCTATTAAAAAAAAAAACCTATTAAAAAAAAAAAACCTATTAAAAAAAAAAAAACCTACTAAAAAAAAAAACCTATTAAAAAAAAAAACCTATTAAAAAAAAAAAACCTATTAAAAAAAAAAAAAACCTACTAAAAAAAAAAAAACCTACTAAAAAAAAAAAACCTACTAAAAAAAAAAAACCTATTAAAAATAAAAATTAATTTTTTAATGAAACCTTTTTTAATTTATTTATTTGTTAGTTTTTTATCTACTTAATTAATTAACTAATTAATTAATAATTTATTTAATTATTAATTTTTATTAATTATTTATTTAAAACTTATTTATTTATTTATTTATTTAAAATATATAATATTTTAATAATAAATTTTAATTAATAAACTTAAAAAAAGAGTTTAATATATTTTTCTATTGTTCCAGTTATTTTTTCGAATGTCAATCATTAAAATACCTAAATTCTATTGGTTATAATTTTAAATAAAATTTTAAATTTAATAAAAAAGTTGAATGGAAAAACACATAATAAAAAATGAATGTAAAAAAATAAAATAAAATTATATAATAAAATAAATAAATAAATAAATAAATAAATAAATAATAAATAAATAAATAAATAAATAATAAATAAATAATAAATAAATAAATAATAAATATATAATAAATAAATAAATAATAAATAAAAATAAATAAATAAATGAACAAATAAATGATAAAATTAAATACGGAGAAATAATAATAACGGATGAAAAAAAAAAAAAAAAAACGGTTTACAAAAAAAAAAACCTTTTTTTTTTTTTTTAAAATACCCGCAAAAAAAATAAAAAAATAAAAATTTTATATTAATAAAGTATATATATAAATTTATATATATTAAAAAAAAAAAATAAAAAATAAAAAAAAAAAAAAAAATAAAAATACACAATATTATTAAATTTATGATGAATTTCATATTATTGCTGAAGGCAAATGACATATATAAAAATAAACATTGATTTAAAATGAAATAAATTTTAAAATAATAATAATAATAATATATATTAAATATATAAAGAAATCTTTAAAAAAAAAAAAGTTATTGAATTGCATTTTGATAGTTTCAAGATAATTTCAAAAAAAAAGAAAGAAATAAATTTTATTTATTATAATTAATTATTATTACCATTTTTTTTTTTTGAAAAAGTAAATAAATAATAATAAAAGTAATAAATAAATAAATAAATAATATGAATGAACAAGAACTAGACGATGATTCTCTTGATGAGATTGATATTACCACTATTACCAATGTAAATCGTTCTCAAAATACAGACACCATAAACATTAAAAGTGATTCACAAAATGATAGTAAATCCACTATCGATCCTAATCATATAAACTATAAACTTCCAACTGTAAATTATATTTATATATAAAATTTTATTTAATTTTTTTTTCTAAATAGAAAAAAAATTTATGAGTAATTTATCTGATAATCTGTCTATTTATAATTTAAATTAATATTTAATAGAGGCAATTTTATATTGTTTTAATATCTTTAAGTATGTAATTTTTCAAAAAATAAATAATTGAAATTTCCTTTTTTTTTTTTTTTTTTTTTATTTAAAAAATTATTCATATGATTATTTTATTTTTATTTTTACTTTTTTTTTTTTTTTTTAAAACTTAATTTAATTATTTACTTAATTCTAATTTTTCAACCATTGTTAATATTTAATATATGAATATAGTTATTGTTATGGTTATGACTGGTTTAGATATAACAGTTGTAGCGTCAGCATTACCTGAAATTACTACTAAATTTAATTCACATGACAATTATACCACAATTATTATAGCTTATTTGATAGGAAATACACCATTACAACCAAGTAATGCATTATACAATTTTAAATCTAGTTTTAATTTATATATAATATTATCATTTAATTTATATTAATTCATATCAATTTATATATTATATCAAATATAAAATATATAATAATATAATAATAAATTTTATATATAATAACTTGATGCGTCATAAACCTCAAAAATATATATTTTTTTTTATTAAATTCATTTTAATATTTAATGATATAAATATAAAGCTTTTGGAAAATGTAAGTTATATATATATATTTTCTATCTATTTCTATCAAAAAATATAAAGGAATAAATTGATATTTAAAGAAATTATTATTAATTATTATTATTATTATTATTATTATTGTTAATTATTATTATATTTATACTATATATTCTTAACTTTTAATAATTATAATTAAAAAAAAAAAAAAAAAAAAAAAAAAAAAAAAAAAAAAACTTAATTAAAACTATTACAAAATTAAATCTAAAATAATAACAACGACAAAAAAAAATAATAATAATAAAACAATAATTTTTATGTAGTGGCAGATATTTTCGGTAGAAGACCAACTATGATTTTTGGATTATGTATATTTCTTATTAGTTCTATTATTAGTGGAGGTAAATAAATTTATGAAAAATGTTTTTATTTGTTTTTAAATATATATATATATTTTTAAATGAAATTGCATGATATATATATATATATATATATTTTTTTTTTTTTTGTTAAATGAAATTGCATGATATATATATATATTTTGTTAAATGAAATTGCATGATGTATATATATATTTTTTGTTAAATGAAATTGCCTGATATATATATATATATATATATATATATTTTTGTTAAATGAAATTGCCTGATATATATATATATATTTTTTGTTAAATGAAATTTCATGATATATATATATAAATATACCTTCTAAAATTAATTAATAAATAAATATATATGAAATATATATGAAATAATCAATAGCCTCAATGAATTTTATTATGATAATCATTTCAAGATTTGTTCAAGGTGTAGGGAGTGGTTGTTTATGTGCTATGGCAAATATTATATGCTCTGATATAGTTTCAGTTAAAAAAAGGTAATTTTTATATTTATTATTTTTATTATCTTTTTTTTTTTTTTTTTTTTTTTTTTTTTTTTTTTTTAATGAAAATTTAAATATATAACAATTTATTATTAAAATTTAAATATATATATTTATTATATATATTTTATTTATATCTTTTGTTTTTGTTTAATGTGAAATCTATATTAATTATTATTATACTAATATTAACCATAACCATTATTATACTATTATTATATTATTTTTATATAAAGAGGAATCTATTTGGAAATTTTAAATTCAGTATTTTCAGTATCACTGGCTTTAGGTCCATTTATTGGAGGCTTTTTTGTAGATATAATATCGTATGAATTTTTAAATAAATAAATAAAATAAAATAAAATAAAAAATTCTTAAATAATAATAATACTAAATAAAAAATAATTAGAATATATATATATATATATTAATAATTACTAAAATAATTCAAAATATCAAAATATATTATTATTATTATTATTAAAAAATTAGATGGCGATGGGCCCTTTATTATAATGTACCTTTATGCTTAATAGCTATGTTTGGTATCGGTTTATATGTTAAGATACCTAATTCAGAAGGTTCCTTTAAAGAAAAAATTAAGAGAATTGATTTTG
>JACVTC010000122.1:490000-517500 GCA_016946835.1 Neocallimastix lanati (nom. inval.)
AAATTTAAAAAAAAAAAAAAAAGTTTATTAAACATTTTTTTTAAAATAAAAATTAATTAATATTTTTTGTTATCCTTTTTTTTTTTTTTTTTTTTTTTTTTCATCCTTTTTTTTTTCTCCCTTTTCTTTTGTTAATTATAAAATTTTTAATATTGATATAACTCGATTCTAATTTCCACTTTTTGGGAGAAGCGATTATATTCTTTTTAATATTTATTTTTATTTATTTAGTAATAATAATTAGTTAATTAACAACTTAACAATTACATAATATAAAATAATTTACATTTATACTAATTTATAATAAAGTTTTCATATAATAAAATATAAAGTTTAATAAAATATATATACATAATTAAATGTTATAAAATATAATAAATATTAGAAATAAAATAAAAGTTATTTAATATAATAAATTATTAATAATACACAATGAATTTCATATTTTTATGTTATCATTAATTTCCTAAATTCTAATGATATTTTCACTAGCCACAATTATAATAATTTACCAATTTACAATTAACATAATTTTTAATATATTTATGTGTTTATAATAAATTAATTTTTATATTAATTAAAGTTTTTATTTATATTCTATATCATACGTCCCTCCTTTAGATACAACTATACCATAGTTGTATTAAATTTTATAACATTTTTGAGATGCACTGGACGTTCTAATTTTAATTTCAAATTAGGATCTTCTAAACTAACAGTATTAAATTGTTTCCTAATAACTTTATAGGGTCCGACAAAATAAGGTTCCAACTTATGTCTTGTAAAATTTTTGACTTTAACTAGATCTCCAACGTTTATTTCATTTTGTTTATTAAAACGAGTTTCTTGTTCTTTTCTTTGAGTCCAATATTGATTATTTTTCTTCAAATTTTCACATGCATCTAAGACCCATTTGTGATGGTCGATAAATTTCTCAATTAATTGTTCATCTTTGGATCCTAATACATTTGAAGTTGGTAGCGTAGTAGCAAGTTCAAATGGTTGTAAATCCTTACGACCATAAAGCAATTCAAAGCTAGAATACTTCGTTACTGAATTTTTGGCAGTCCTTAAAGCCCAAAGAGCAGAAGGTAAAATTAAGTCCCAATTTTCTTCTTTAGCTCCAAGAAGTCTTAATAACTTACCAATTTCTCTATTTCTGTTTTCAGTCAAACCATTAGATTCTGGATGATATGTTGTAATAAATCTGATATATACATCATATAAATCCAAAAATATTTTTGTAAAATCAGCAGAGAATTGAGTACCATTATCCGTAGTTATCACACTTGGAGTACCATGTCTAGCAAAAACTTTGGTTAAGAAATATACTACATCTTTTGCAGTTACTGTTGCTGTGGGTTCTGCTTCAACCCATTTAGTGAAATAGTCTACGACTACTATAATATATTGATTATTACGTTCAGTGATAGGCAGAGGACCTATTATATCTAATCCAAGGTGCGTAAACGGCGCTTCCACTTGAGTCGCATATTTTTCTGTAGGGTCCGGTGTTTCGTTCTTTTTCTTTAACTGGCATGTTGTACATAATTTTAGAAATCTTCTTATATCATTCGTCATGCCCTTCCAATAACTTGTCCTCTTCAGTCTCTCATATGTTTTCTCAAATCCTTCATGACCTATTGAGTGTGCTTTAAGAATTAAATTAAATTTATCTTCTTCTTTTTCTATGATTTTTCTATATTGACCGTTATCAATAATATATTTTTCTCCATTTTCTTCAACAATATTTTCCTCTAAAAACTTTTCCATAAATTCAGTTACATTTAATTTGGGTTGTTCCTCTATTAAGTTATATGGTTTAATATTTAATTTTTGAACCATATTAATATGTTTTTCCACTCTAGTATTACCATGGGGAACATCAACAAACGTTACCTTTTTGCTTTGTGTAACCTTCTTTATATTTGTATTTAAATTTGAATCAGAAATCTTTTGATGGTCACCTGACATTTCATTTGATATAATTTCGGAGTTAGAATTTATTTTGTTTATTTCTGTAACGAATCTTAAAAAAATGTTGAGGTTCATATTAGAAAAGGAGTGTGAACATTAAATAAATAGATAAATTAAATAACTTCTAAATTACACTAAAAGAATTTATCATTACACATTATAAATTTATTTAAAGAACTATTATTAAAAATATTTATTATTTATAAATTATATAATTATTTTATTGTTAAAAATAACTTTATTAATATTAATATTTATTATTATAACAATATGGGAAACCTTTCAATTATTATTACTATTTCATTATTACTACTATTTTTACTATTTCTTTCCTCAGAAAGGCCCCCTTCATAAAATAATATGGATAATACATATTTTATATTATTTAATTACATTGTTAAAACCAATCATATAAATTAATTAATTACATAAATTTAATATAAAAAATAATAAAATATAACCAATATAAAAATTATTAATATAGAATATAAGAAAATTATTAATAGTAAAGAATATAATAATATATTTTTATATAATAAATTATTAAAATTTTAATTAAAAATATCATTATTATTCTATTCTTTATCAAAAAAATTAGAAATTAGAATGCTGGCATAGTGGTTAGTCACTATGACCTCAGCCTGAACCACTAGGGTTCGACTCACACCTTTACTAAAATTTTATATCATTTAAATTTTAAAGAATTTTTATACTTCATTTCTGTATTTGTTTCTGTATTTGTTTCTGTATAAATTTCTATAAAAAAAAAATTAACAAAAGAAATTCTTAGAAATTAATAGAAACAAATCAGATAGAAATTCTATTTTAATTTATCTTTTATCATTATTTCTTTTAGATTCTTTTTAACCGAAAATAATCAATTTTTATGAAACTTTTTAATGATTTTATGGTTTTAAATTTTTATGGATTTAAATTTTGAAAAACTATAAATAGGAGTGAATTTCGCAGCCAAAAAAAAAAAAAAAATATTTTAAAAATTGTGTTTTTATTAATTATTGAATTAATTAATAAGTAATTCGAAATATTACAATAATTAATCCTTATAATTAATATTTTTTAAATTTCTTAATTAATAAAACTATATTTTAAAAAACCAAATTACTTATTAATCAAAAAGTGCTTACCTATTGTGTTACACTCTTTAAAACACGGATATTCCAATATTCGTTACAATAAAAACACCACTAAACTAAGCACAATACCTTTGCACTTTTACTCTTTTTGGAACCCCGTTAAGGAATCCCATTTTCTACTACTATTTTTGGAACCCCGTTAAGGAATCCCATTTTCTACTACTATTTTTGGAACCCCGTTAAGGAATCCCATTTTCTACTACTATTTTTGGAACACCGTTAAGGAATCCCATTTTCTACTACTATTTTTGGAACACCGTTAAGGAATCCCATTCTCTACTACTCTTTTTTGGAACCCCGTTAAGGAATCCCATTCTCTACTACTCTTTTTGGAACCCCGTTAAGTAATCCCATTCTCTATTACTCTTTTTGGAACCCCGTTAAGGAATCCCATTTTCTACTATTTTTGAAACCACTTACCAAGACTATAAATTTTTCTACCAAAATTCATGCATGAATTTATAAATTCAATCGGAACCCTTGAATTTTACTATATATTAAAATTATTAATATTTTCAATAATCCATATAACCATCCTTGAAATTAAAATTATTTATATTGAAATTAAATATTTACTTCTTCTAATAATTAATTATATTGTATATTTATTATTCAATCAAAATTAATGATTATAATAACTAAAAAAAAAAAAAAAAAAAAAAAAAAAAAAAAAAAAAAAAAAAAAAAAAAAAAAAAAAAAAAAAAAATTAGTAATAATTAATATTTAATAATTAATATTTAATAATTAATAATAATAATTAATAATCAATAATCAGTAATAATTAATAATTAATAATTAATAATAATAATAATCAATATTCAATAATTAGTAATAATTAATAGTAATAATCAATATTCAATAATTAGTAATAATTAATAGTAATAATCAATATTCAATAATTAGTAATAATTAATAGTAATAATCAATATTCAATAATTAGTAATAATTAATAGTAATAATCAATATTCAATAATTAGTAATAATTAATAGTAATAATCAATATTCAATAATTAGTAATAATTAATAATAATAATTAATAATAATTAGTAATAATCAATATTTAATAATTAATAATAATTAATAATTAATAATTAATAATTAGTAATCAATAATTAGAATTAAAAAAAAAAAAAAAAAAAAAAAAAAAAAAAAATGGAAGAAGTAAACAATAGTAATGCAACACTCAAGGATGGATTCGCCGGCGATAGAAGGTATTTTAAAGGATTCCTCGCTAAAATTGAACTTCTTTTTATGATCTATCCAGATAGATTCGTTGATGATGAATCAAAAGTGGTATACATTATTTCAAGACTATATGGAACCGCTATGAACTGGGCAGCAACGTTAATTGAAAACATGGATCCATGCCTAGGTAATTACGAAGAATTCATCGAACGAATGAAATCGGTTTTTGGGAATAATGACGCAACTTTCGTGGCAAACCATAGGTTAAGAACAATAAAGCAAAAAAGAATCGGTGATATTCAACATTACATCATGGAATTCAACCGATATGCTGATGATTCATCTTGGAACGAAGAAGCCAAGATGGATGCTTTCTTGGATGGATTACAAGACCAAATAGCTACCAGAATACTCGAAATGTTTCCAGGACCCCGTTCATTATTCGCAATGCAAACAATTGCTTCCAGAATCGATAGCCGCATATCAAACCATCGAAACTTTAATAACTTAACCAACCGACAAAACAACAATAATAGTAATACTAGAAACAATTTTAAAAGAAACGCTGGTAAAAAACCTTTTCAATCCAAACCTAATAAAACCCATGGACCTCTTTCAAAAGAAGAGAAAGAAAGAAGAAGAAAGGAAAACCTCTGCCTCTATTGTGGATCTACTGACCACCAACTTGATAATTGCCCCATCAAAAACAGAAAAAGAAACAATAATAACAGTACAAGCAGTAATACTACTTACGTAACAAATCCAGAAACAACCAAACCAAGACCAAGACTCTCTGATAATCCCAATGTTAAAACTGCAACCTTTGAATTCAATATAAGTACCTCAAACGCTTCTGTTAAAACCAAAATTTTAATTGACTCCGGATCACAATTAAATCTTATGGATATCTACTTCGCAAAAGAAAATAATATTCCCTTCGAAAAACAAAATGTTGTCCCACAAGTCTCCGGTATAGGTGGAAATCAAACTATATTAGGCAAAACCATGCCACTCTCCCTCACTTATGATAATCACAAATGCTTAGCTGAATTCTACATCATCGATTTACCCTCTTACTGCTGCATACTTGGCTCTGAATGGCTCTGTACCCATAATCCAATGATAAATTTCTCTGAAAAGAAACTTTGCTTTAAATCAAGTTATTGCACTAATAATTGCCTGGTTATTCCTATGACTTTCACTGCTCACGTTACAGAAAAAGAACCCCAACTTGATGATGAAACCTTAGAATCAATTAATCAACCTGAAACGAACAATCTTCCTGAAAAGCTTTTGCAATTTATTGATGTCTTCGATGAAAAATCTGCCAACAAACTACCACCTCATCGTCAATATGATTGTGAGATAAAACTAAAACCCGATGCAAAACTGTTTTATGGCCACTACGAATACCGCATGATGCCTTTCGGCTTGAAAAATGCACCAGCAGTATTCCAACATTTCATAAATGACGTTCTTGAAGACTGTCTTGGAAAATTCGCCTTCAGCTACATTGATGATATAATTATCTTTTCTCCTGATTTGGATTCTCATTGGATACATCTCGCTGAAATTCTCACTAGACTCCGTAAAGCAGGATTATACGCAAAGCTCGAAAAATGCGAATTCTGCGTTCCATTTATCGATTTCCTTGGTCATAGAATCTCCTCCAATGGTATATTTAAGGACCCAAAAAAGATCTCTTCTATACTCGAATGGCCTACTCCAACATGTGTTAAAGACATTCAATCGTTTCTAGGTTTAGCCAATTACTATAGACGCTTCATACCCAATTTCGCAAAACTAGCTCATCCCCTCAATGCTCTCTTAAGGAAAGACTCCGAATTTCTCTGGTCCGAAGAAGCTGAAGAATCTTTTAATACAATCAAATCCAAATTTACTTCTGCTCCCGTTCTCGCTTATCCTGACCGAAATCTCCCATTCATGGTCGAAACCGATAGCAGTAATTTTGCTATAGGTGCTGTTCTCTCCCAAACTT
Organism: Neocallimastix lanati (nom. inval.); assembly: GCA_016946835.1. Taxonomy (NCBI): domain Eukaryota; kingdom Fungi; phylum Neocallimastigomycota; class Neocallimastigomycetes; order Neocallimastigales; family Neocallimastigaceae; genus Neocallimastix; species Neocallimastix lanati (nom. inval.). The sequence continues at coordinate 496,317 of JACVTC010000122.1, forward strand.
CTTCAAAAGATAATAAAATTCATCCCATTGCCTTTTATTCAAGATCTCTTACTTCACCAGAAAGAAACTACCCGATTTACGATAAGGAGCTCTTAGCAATCATCTCTGCATTGGAAAACTGGCGACATCTTCTGAAAGGAACACCTACACCGTTTACAATTTATTCTGATCATCGCAACCTTCTCTATCAGAAAAAACCTGAAAAGATGACACAAAGGCTTATTCGTTGGTCTCTATTCTTATCCGAGTTTAACTTCAAAATTGTCTATCGCTCTGGCTCAATCAATGGAAAACCCGATGCGCTCTCAAGAAGACCTGATTATGCTACTTCTGAACAAAATTCTAATGAAATCCCCTTCTCAGTGCTCCGTCCTGAAAACTTTGCTGCTTTCCCAACTTCCGCTGTACCTTTCACTGAAGAAATCCTTTCCGAATGTAAAAACGATTCATTTTATCATAACGTTTGTGACTACCTTGGAAATAACAAGCTCCCAATCCCACATCCTAAAATCGATAAATTCTCACTTAGTAACGGTTACCTTCTCTTTGACAACAAACTTTATATTCCGCCTAACTGCCGCTCACACGCTTTTAAGATCTGCCATGACTCTCCCTCCGCTGGTCACTTCGGAATTCGAAAAACAATTAATCTTTTAAATCGCGACTTTTGGTGGCCCTCGCTTAACTCTGATGCTAAAGACTATATTCGCTCCTGCGAAACTTGCTGCCGTTCTAAGGACTCAAGACACAAACCTTATGGATACTTACAACCGCTTGAAATTCCTAATCGCCCTTGGATCTCTATTGCTATGGATTTTATTACCGATCTCCCTGAATCTTCTGGTTTTACTTGTATCTTTGTCATTGTCGACCGCTTCTCTAAAATGTGCCACTTTATTCCTTTTGAAAACGTTCCTTCCGCCCCTGACACTGCTTCTGCTTTTATGAAAACCGTCTTTCGACTCCACGGCTTACCAAATGAAATTCTATCCGATAGAGGAACCCAATTTACCTCTAAATTTTGGACTGCTGTTCGCGATGCCCTCGACATTAAGTTGAAGTTCTCTTCTCCATCCCATCACCAAACTAACGGTTTGACGGAGAGGGTGAACTCCGTTATTGAACAATATTTAAGATGTTTTGCTAACTACAAAGGATCTAATTGGAGTAACTATCTTTATCTGGCCGAATTCAGTTACAACAATGCAATCCAGGAATCGTCTAATTACTCACCTTTCTATGCAAATTATGGATTCAATCCTAGGCATTCACCAGAAATACCAAGTAACATCGATGTACCAAGAGCTGAAGACTTTGTAGTAAATTTATCTGATCTCTCTAAGGAATTAAAAAAGAATTTAGAAACCGCCTCTAAGAAACAAGAAAACTTTGCAAATAAACACAGAACCCAAGCCCCAGAATTCAAGAAAAATGATAAAGTATGGCTGAATAGTTCTCTCATTTTAAGAAACAAAAACAAAAAACTTAAACCAAGAAAATTAGGACCTTTCAAAATTATAAAGAAAATCTCTCCGTTAACTTACAAATTAGATCTACCAAAGAAGTATAGAATTCATCCAATTATACATGTATCCGAATTAGAACCATATTATGAAGACAATTTTAATAGAACTCAAGCACCACCTCCACCGGTTATCATAGATGATGAAGAAGAATATGAAGTTGAAAAGATTCTGGATAAAAGAAAACATTATGGAAAAATTCAATATCTCATCAAATGGAAAGGATACTCACTATCTGATGCCTCGTGGGAACCTGAATCCAACCTCAACTGCCCTGAACTAATCAAAGAATTTAATGAGTCCAACTAAATATAAATCATTTAATCAAAAATAAATTTTATTTCATCAAAGTACTATTAATCATTCTAACTTATGATTATTTTAAAAAAAAAAAAAAAAAATTATTTTATATTATTCAAAAACATTTATTCTAGATAGTTTTATTTTTATACTTTATTTTTAAAACTTAAAATTCATGTAATTTTTATTATCCAATGTATTAATTAAATTATCACTCCTATAAGTATTTTAGTTATAGTTTATTATTATAAAAGTTAGAATTAGAAATAGTTTAGATTTAAAGCAAAAGATTCGTCTGGCATCCGAATCCTAGAGGAGGACCATGTAACGAATCTTAAAAAAAAATTAGAAATTAGAATGCTGGCATAGTGGTTAGTCACTATGACCTCAGCCTGAACCACTAGGGTTCGACTCACACCTTTACTAAAATTTTATATCATTTAAATTTTAAAGAATTTTTATACTTCATTTCTGTATTTGTTTCTGTATTTGTTTCTGTATAAATTTCTATAAAAAAAAATTAACAAAAGAAATTCTTAGAAATTAATAGAAACAAATCAGATAGAAATTCTATTTTAATTTATCTTTTATCATTATTTCTTTTAGATTCTTTTTAACCGAAAATAATCAATTTTTATGAAACTTTTTAATGATTTTATGGTTTTAAATTTTTATGGATTTAAATTTTGAAAAACTATAAATAGGAGTGAATTTCGCAGCCAAAAAAAAAAAAAAATATTTTAAAAATTGTGTTTTTATTAATTATTGAATTAATTAATAAGTAATTCGAAATATTACAATAATTAATCCTTATAATTAATATTTTTTAAATTTCTTAATTAATAAAACTATATTTTAAAAAACCAAATTACTTATTAATCAAAAAGTGCTTACCTATTGTGTTACACTCTTTAAAACACGGATATTCCAATATTCGTTACAATTTCCATAATATTATCATTATTATTTTTAGCATTTGAAATGTTTATTGAAGGCGCGTTTTTATTATTATTATTTATAAACACTGAATTTTTATAGACACTATCGGAACTTTTAATATAATTTTGATTATTATTTTTATTAATTTCTTTATGGTCTTTTACAGAATTCAAATTATTATTATCTGTTTCCTTTAATAAGTTAGGAGAAGATGGTCTACTATTTAATTTTTTGTTTGAAATTTCTTCTTGATCTTCTAAGGGAAGTCTTTTTCTTTTGGTAGCGTCTACAACAAATGTTCGAGCGTTTTGATTAACGAGAGGTCGCGAACTCTCATTTAAAAGTTTAAAGAATCCTTTTTATTTTGATCTAATTTTTCTACTAACTCTTTATATCTTAAATATTCTTGTCTAATGAATTCAGGACATTCAGCTTTAAAATGTCCAGAATCTCCACAATAATAACAAGCATTAACTTTAATTTTTGGTTTAGTCTCCAATGGATTCGTAGAAAAATTTTTTGTTTTATATTGACTATTAAAATTTTTCTGATTATTAGGGTTAGGGTTAGATTTTCTTTTTACTTCCATTTTTTGTTTATTTTTAATAACAAAATCTTCATGTCTTTCGGCAATTTCCATGGCTTTTGGAATTTCCATTTTTCCAGCTAACCAGACACCTTTATAGGCTTGATGTTTGTATTCAATAGAGTTCAAGTAGTCTTTATAAGTAATAGCTAATTTTTCTGAAATGGATAATTTGTTATAAAGATCTAAATATTTTAAATTAAATTCCTTGAGATTATCATCGACTGAAATTTTCATGTCTTTAAGCTGGTCAATGATATCTTCCGGCGATACGTCCATATTGTATGCTTTCAGAATATGTTCTTTCATTTGTTCTAAACATGGATAAGAAATTTCTGTATCACTGACTCTGATAATATTGTCTGTGATACTCCTGAGACCTTTACCTTGCACCGTCATAGCACAGTATCTATAAAGCTCTTCACCTTCAGATATTTTATGCATATCTTTGAAGGCTTTCATTTGAATATACCACGTCTCGACGTCATGGTTTTCGTCGTTGATGTGGATAATGTTTTGAAGCATGCTAGATAGCATGTTCATTTTTATAAATTCTTCCATTTTAACTTATAATTAATATTCTTAAACTTCAATTTCTTCAAAAAAAAAAATTTTTTTTTTTTTTTTTTTTTTTTTTTTTTTTTTTTTTTTTTTTTTTTTTTTTTTTTTTTTTATAAATAACCAACTATTACAATAAAATCAAAAAAATAATATTCTTTATTTTAATATATCCTTCCTCCTCAAAAAGAACCGATATCGCCACCAATTGATATAACTCGATTCTAATTTCCACTTTTTGGGAGAAGCGATTATATTCTTTTTAATATTTATTTTTATTTATTTAGTAATAATAATTAGTTAATTAACAACTTAACAATTACATAATATAAAATAATTTACATTTATACTAATTTATAATAAAGTTTTCATATAATAAAATATAAAGTTTAATAAAATATATATACATAATTAAATGTTATAAAATATAATAAATATTAGAAATAAAATAAAAGTTATTTAATATAATAAATTATTAATAATACACAATGAATTTCATATTTTTATGTTATCATTAATTTCCTAAATTCTAATGATATTTTCACTAGCCACAATTATAATAATTTACCAATTTACAATTAACATAATTTTTAATATATTTATGTGTTTATAATAAATTAATTTTTATATTAATTAAAGTTTTTATTTATATTCTATATCAATATTTAATATTTAATATTTATATATATATTTAATATTTATATATATTTTTTTATTTAATATTTATATTTATATTTATATTTATATATTTTATTTAATATTTATATTTTATTCTATTTTATTATTATGTACTTGTTTCTTTTATTTTTTTTTTTTATTTCTTTTATTTTTTTAAAAAAAAAGAATTCAATATTTCTAATAATATCTAATTATATCAATTAATCTATTCATCTGTTTGTCCATTTGTCCCACCCATCCATATTTTTTTTTAGTTAAAATATTTCAAACCTATTTCAATACTATTAATTTTCTTTAATTAAATATAAATTTTATGAATTTAAAGAAATCATTAAAAATATATATAACTACTAATTATAATAATAAAACAATTAAAATTAATAAAAAATTGTATTATCTATTATTTATATTTAAAATTATTTTATTATTTGTTTAATTATTTAATTATTTAATTATTTATTTAATTAATTATTCAATTATTTAATTATTTATTTAATTAATTATTCAATTATTTATTTAATTAATTATTATTTATTTATTTATTTGATTTTTTTAATTATTATTTATCTTAATTAACTATTTAGAATTTTTTTTAATGTATTTATGTTTTATTTTATTTTTTAATGATTAATAACCATTTACATATTTTAAATCATTATTAATAATATGGATTTAAATTACAACTTAGAAACGACACATAACGAAACTGCAACTTTCCTAAAACAAATGGAAATTAATTGTACATCCTTCATTAAAATTCACTTAAAGTTCTTCTTCTTTATATTTCTCTAAATTTATATTTTTCCCTTTTTTTTACTTTAAAGTCATTTCATAAATCAAATGTACCTCTTTTCCTCCACTTGGAATCTTGACTATAATTATTTTGGTAAATTATTTTATTATATTTTATATTTTATGATTATTTTTATGTTTTTTAAATTTTATCATAATTTGATAATAAATAAATATTTTTTTTTTTTATCTTTTTTTCAATATTCTTCTTTTTATGGTTAATTTTTACAATAAATGTTAATTTTTTAATTTTAATATAAAAAATATATCTATAAATCTATAAATCTATAAATCTATAAATCTATAAATATATAAATATATATAAATATATAAACATATAAATATATAAATATATAAATATATAAATATATAAATATATATATTTTTTTCTTATTTGTTAAATATTTTTTATTTATTTCAATTTTGTTGGTAAAAATTATGCATAAACGTTGGTAATTTCTGTGTAATCCTGTATAAGAGAATTACAAAAATTTTGTTGTAAATTAAATTCTTTATTTGTTACACAACCTTGTACAGATTTGATACAAATAAATAAATATATTCCATATTTGGTATGTATGATAGACAGGTTCAAACATTTTTTTTTATAATTATCTATATAGAATTATTAGCCATTTAAATTTAAATATTTTAATTTAATTTATTATATAATATATTATAATATATTATATGTATATATTGAATTAAGTGTTTAATTATTTTTTTTTAAAAATTTAATACAGAGCTAGAACTTAAAAAAAAATTTTTTTTATTTTAAAGTTTCAATTCTTTCAATTAATTAAAATTAAATTTATTAAAAATCCATTACACAAACTTTCTATTAAAAGTTAAATTTATATAAAAAGTTTAATTAACATGACATGGATAGACATACTAAAATATATTATTTTATGAAAAAAAAAATTTTTTTTCTTTTTAATTAGTTATTAATTAATATTAATTAAAATTTATTATCATTTAATTAATTTATTATATATAATAGCTTTACATTTTAATTATTATGTATTTATCAATGATGGATATAATTTATTATATAGTTTGATATACTAACAGTCAATTTATTGATTATTATGTATTTTAAAATTTGTATTATTTATTATTTGTTCATGATTATGTATGATGTATTAATTGTTCATTTTTATGTATGATGTATTATTTATTCATGATTATTGTATTATTTATTATTTAATAATGATTATGTATGATGTATTATTTATTCATGATTATTGTATTATTTCATTTTTTTATATAAACTTTTTATCTTTTGCTATTTATTATTTGTTTATTTATTATTTTTTATATTTATTATCTTTTATACTTTTTTAGATATTAAAAAAATAATTATCTAAAACTCATTTTATTATTATTTTTATCTTCAATGTATTTATTAAAAAAAGGTTTTTTTTTTTCAAAATAAAAATATTTTTTATGGAATACTTAAATTTATTATACAGTATACCAAAATTTATGATATTTTTCATCTTTGTTTTTCTTATTAAAATTATTATCAAATGTTATCATTAGCTTTTTCCTTATTTTATCCTTACTTTTTTCTTATTTATTTATTTTTATTTTTTTCTTACTATTCTTATTATCTTTTTTTTTTTTTTTTTTTTGTTTGTTAGTTTATACAGTTAGTAATAATAACTTTTATATATGTATATATTGTATGATACTCCATGAAAACTTTAATTAAATACTTTTATAAAAGATAAAACATTAATTTTAAATTTTAAATTTTATTATTATTATTATTATTTTTTTTTTTTGTTTTTAAAAAAAAGGTAGACATTTTACTTAAAATCCGCTTTACATCATCAAATCATAAAGTATTGAATGAAGAATGAAAAGAATTATTATTGGATGAGATAATGAATGAATTTATTTCTTATATATATACATATATAAAATAAATATATATTACTCTATGATTATAAAAGGACATATAAATTGATATAAATATAAATACATTTTATGAATTTGAATAAATTTATATATATATATAAATTTTTAATGGTAAAAAAATATACATATATAAATATATAAAAGTATAAATGTACATAAATATTAATATTTAGTATAAATGAAAAATTAATATATATAAATAAAAGTAAATGTAAATAAATAAAAAAATGTAAATAAATAAAAACTAATAATACTAAATTAAAAATTATGTAAATAAATAAATATTTAATATTAAATTTTTTTCTTCTTTTTTATATATATTATTTTTTAATAATTATTATATATATTATTTAATTAAGTCAATTATATTAAATTTATATAAAATAAGATTTTTAAAAAACTTTAAAAATTTATTTGGAATGAAAATATATTATAATTAATTAAGAGTATATAGAATTAATTAATTTTACTTTTTAAAATTTCAAAATTGTAACATTTATATAATTACATTTTATTAAATAAACTTTATTTATTAATATTTTAAATTTCCAAAAAAAAAAAAAAAAACAAATAAATATAATAAAAATTTTTATTTTTTCATTTTTATTTTTAATATTAAAAAAAAAACTTGCTTTTTTTCCATTTTTAATATAAATACATATCTATTTCTATTTATTTTTAATTATTTCTTTATATTTTGTAATATAATTAATACATTTAATCATATATTATTTATATAAAATATTTTATATTTCATTTTAATATTTAATATTCTTTAAACTTTTTTTTTTTTTTTATCATTATTGTATATTAATAAAGAAAATTAAATAAATATTATAATAAATAAGAAAAAAAATTTTTTTTGATACAAATATATAAATTATTAATTTACTCCTTAAAACATATATAATAAAAAAAAATCCTTGTTTTTAAAAATTTCAAAAAAAAAAAAAAAATAATAAAAATTAAAAAAAATAAAAAAAAAAATAAAAAAAAAAAAAAAAGAATCTTAAAATACCTTTAAATTCAAAAATTAATTTATTTAAATACAAAAAAAAAAATACAATAGTTTTAAAATATTTCTTGATGAAAAAATAAAATAATTCATTTTTTAATATATCATTAAAAAATTAAAAAAAAAATATATATAAATTTTATTAAATTACTATTACAATTTTTCTTTATTAAGAAAAAAAAAAGAATTTATAATCTAATATAATAAACTTTTTAAAAAATTTTTTAAATAAAATATAGAATTAGTTTTCTCTTATTTATTATCAAATATTCAATTAAAAAATAATATATTTTAATTACAAATTAATAAAAAATAATTAAAGCAAGAAATTTAAAATAAAATCAACCAATCAAATAAACAAAAAACAACTTTAATTAAAATAATAAATATAAAAAATATTAACAAAAATGAGTGAGGTAACGTGTAATAACAGTGAATCGAAAACAATCGATGTAGATAATAATTCTAGCACCGTTTCAGTAGAAATGAAAGGCTTAGTCGATAAACAACCAAATGAAAAGGGTATACCAAGTGCTGGAGGACCACCGGCCAACATGGGACCACCAAAAGGAAATGGTCCACCAGCCGGAATGGGACCACCAAAGGGAATGGGACCACCAGGTATGGGAGGACCACCAGCTAGTATGGGACCACCAAAGGGAATGGGACCACCAGGAATGGGAGGACCACCAAAAGGTATGGGACCACCAGGTATGGGAGGACCACCAGGGGGATTCCCACCAATGATGAATCCAGATTATGTACCTTGTGAATTACCAAAAAACCAATTTGTTATTGTTATTATTTCATTAATGATAGCTTTAATCATGGCTAGTTTAGATATTACTATTGTTTCTTGTGCTTTACCAATCATTAGTAAACAATTTCATGCTTTTAATAATTACACTTGGGTTATTGTATCATATTTATTAGCTCAAACTGTTATTCAACCAACAACTGGTAAATTAGCAGATATTTTCGGTAGAAGACCTGCTATGTTATTCATGATAATTATTTTTATTATTAGTTCTGCAGCTTGTGGTGCCTCTAAAAGTTTCAATATGCTTATCATCGCTAGAGCTTTCCAAGGTATTGGTGGTGGTAGTATTATTTCTATGGTTAATATCATTATTACAGATATTGTTTCCCTTCGTAAGAGAGCTACTTACATGGCTATTGTCAATTCAGTCTTTTCACTATCTGCTATTGTTGGTCCATTAATTGGTGGTTTATTTGTTGATACTATTTCTTGGAGATGGGCATTCTATATTAATGTTCCAATCTGTATCGTTGCTGCTATATTAATCTCATTATTTGTTAAAATTCCAACTCCACCAGGCTCATTTATGGAAAAGTTTAAGAAGATTGATTTCCTCGGTACGCTTTTCGTCATTGGTTTCTCTATTTGTTTATTATTCGGCTTAAACTGGGGAGGTACAAATTACCCATGGTCTCATCCAATTATTATTGGTTTATTAGTTGGTTTTGTTATTTTCTTGGGTCTTTTCATCTTAGTTGAATGTAAATTTGCTAAAGAACCAATTATACCACCAAATCTTTTCCATCAAAGAAATGTTATTATTAGTGCTATTGGTACTTTTGTTGTTGGTTTCATCTTTATTACCTTTAATAACACTATTCCAATGCTTTACCAAAATGCTCGTGGATTCCTTGCTACTGATGCAGGTTTAAGACTTACTCCATGTTTCGTTACTCTTGCTGTTGCAAGTATTGTTAGTGGTATCTTAACAGGAAAGTTTGGTCACATTAAAATCCATATTATTGTTGGTACTATAAGTTTAGCTGCTGCTACTTACTTAATTACTTTAATTAAATTGGATACCGTTTATTGGATTGAACTTATTATTATTTTACTTTATGGTTTCGGTGTTGGTATGGCTAATCAAAACTTCTTAGTTATTGGTCAAAATGCTGTTCCAAAGCCTTTAATTGCTACTGCTACATCAACTATTTTATTCGGTCGTACTGTTGGTGGTGTTATTGGTGTTGCAATCTTTGGTACTCTTTTAAAGAATAACTTCATTCAAAACTATTTTGAACTTCATCCAGAAAAGGGTCATGTTAACATGAATTCTCTTTCTTCCTTAAGTGATTTCAATGAACCATACATGGAAGCTCTTAGTATGTCTTATCGTGTTACTATTTTCCCAGCTGCTGTCATTGCTCTTCTTATTGCTTTCTTAATTAAGAAGATGGCTCCAATGGGTCCACCAGGCGGTCCAATGGGTCCAGGTGGTCCAATGAAGGGTAAGATGCCACAAATGCAAGTCATTAGTGATCAAACTACACTCCATGATAACAGCTCTTACAACACTCTTCTTGATAGTAGATCTTATAATCCACTTCTTGATAAAGCATCCTATTCTAATGATCAAGTTACCCTCAATGATAATGTCATTGATATTGAAAAATTAGAAAAATGTAATAATGAACAAAAGATTAAAAATGATATTGATACTGATTCAGAAAAAGATAATATTGATAAAAAAACTGTTAATGACAGTGTCATTAATATTGAAAAAATAGAACAAAGTAAGCAAGAAGAACCAAGCAAACAAGAAGAACAAAATAAAAAAGAACAGTTAATTATTAATATTGATTCAGAAAAGAAGACAGTGGAAGTTGAAGAAGTTGAAAAGGAAAGCAAGAATTAATAAAAATTAACAAAATTAAATTAAAAATAAATTAAAAATAGAAGTTGTAATTAGTAATTAGTATAATATTTATTACGTTATTTATATAAAAATAAAAATAAAATAAAAAGATTAGTAAAAGATGAATAAAGAATATTAAAGATTATAAAAATTAATATAATATTAACACGCACTTCAAAAAATAAGTTTTTTTTATTAAAAAATTAATATTTTAAAGAAATCTCAAATTTTTAAACAAGTAATCAATTAATAGAATGTTAGATATATATTTAAAAATATCGAAATTAAATATAATCAAACCAAATCATTTATTCATTAATTAAATTTATAATATTAATTTAAAAAAATTTTTTTATCAATTAAATACCATCACTTATAATTTATTTTTTAAAGCGATAATCACAAATACCCAAATATATATCAGCATTTTTAATTTCTCAATAATTATGATAATAAGATTAAAAATAATTATAGTTGAATTAAATAAAAAATTTTTATTATTTACACATCATTCCTAAAAATAGGATAATAGTAATAATAAAACAAAAAAACGAATATGAAAAGGAATATTACTAACATTGAAATTAAAATTTAATATGAATTTTAAAAAAATTAATAATTAAATTATAATCGGTAATTTAATTCAAAAAATAATAAAACGAAATAAAAAAATCATTTAATAGGAAATACTATTATATTGAATATAATAAGTATAAAAAATTAAAAAAAAAAAAAAAAGTATTTTCATAATTAACAGTTAATTCAATTTCATTTTTAGTAAAATTATTTATAAAGTAATGATGATAATAGCTATCATAAATCTTTTTTTTTTATTAAAAAATTTTTTTAATATAAAATTTTATTATTATATATTTTAAAGCATAAAAGAATTTTACTCTAAATATTATTAAAAAAGTAAATTTAGAAATTATTGTTAATAATTTTGAATGTTAAAAAATATATAGAAAAAAAAAATAAAAATAATAAAAATAAAAGTATTAAAATAATAATTATTAAAACTAATAAAGATACTAATTATAGAAAAATGAATTAATTTAATTATCAAAAAGCTATTTTTTTTTTTTTTTAATATAATATAAAAAAATTAATTCAAAAAAAAAAGTAAGTATTTAAATAATAATTAATATAAAAGTAGTAATAAAAAAAATGAAAAAACTAAAAGTAGTTTATTTATAATAAAAATTAATTATTGAGAATAAATATTCTATATTTAATATTATATAGTATATTTAGTGTAATTTATTATTTTTTTTAAGACGGAATTAATTTTTATCTTTAAAAAAAAAATAAGATAATAATAAAAAATAAAAATAATAAAGCAAAACAAAAATTAAAAAAAAAAAAAAAAAAAAAAAAAAAAAAAAAAGAAAGTTTAACAAAACAAAAATTAGAAGTTAAAAAACTAAAATTAAATCAAAATCAAAATCAAAATCAAAATCAAAATTTGAAAAAAAAAAAAAAAAAAAGTTAAGAAGCACACATTACTCACTAAAATTTTTTTAAATATCTTTTTATTGAAATTAAAAAGAAAAAAAGGAAAAGAGAAAAAAAAGTTAATAAAAGTAATGTAAAAACAAAATCAGATAAAAAAAAAAAAAAAAAATCAAATGTTCTTGTAAATATATTTAAATTTATTATAGAAAAGATTAGAAAATTTGATAAAAAAATAATAATAAATAATTATATTCTTTTGTAAAATTATCTTTTGTATAATTTTAAAAGATTAATTATTAAAAATAAATAAAAAAAAAAAAAAAAAAAAAAAAAAAAAAGAAAAAAGGAAAAAAGGAAAAAATGTATATATATATAAATATATATATAAATATTAAAAATAATAAGTTAACAGATAAAAAATAATTTAAGAACCTTTCTTATTATTATTTTTCTATTAACTTTTTTTTAATATAAAAAAAAAAAAAAAAAAAAAAAAAAAAAAAAAAAAAAAAAATTAAATTTATATTTTTTACAAATTTATTAATTTATTTTAATTATAATAAATTGTAGAACAATTTCATGTAACCATTCTTAACCTTTTTAATTTGAAATTAAAAGTAAGGTTAATTAAAAAAAAAAAAAAAAAAAAAAAAAAAAAAAAAAAAAAACAATAATAATAATATATATGTATTGTAAATATATATATATATCACATTAATTTAATCACACATTTGTCTTACCTAACATACAATAACATTTATTTTAATTAAAATAAAATAAAATAAAAAAAAAAAAAAAAAAAAAAAAAAAAAATTATTAGTTATGTATTTGTGTAATTTTAAATTATTAGATTATAAAATTATTGCTATGATTATCTTATTAAAAAGTTGTATAATAAATACAACTTTTAAATATAATTTACTTATTATATTTTTAAGTATTGGAAAATTGTTCGACATGCTATCCATGTTGCGGTGAATAACATGGCGTACCTAGTTTTACACGATGGATACTTTTTTTATTTCCAATTTTGAAGAATTTAAGACAACCAAATCATTCAATTTGTTGATGAAATTTTTTATTTTTATTAATTTTTCTTTAATGATTTATGAGGAATATTCGTAGTAAAAGTTAATGATAAAATTTTATTTTTATATAATGCTTTTAACCGTGGCAACCTAACAAATGATATTGTTAATAGTAATAATGATAATAGCAACAGTAATAATAGTAATAGTAATAATAGTAATAGTAATAGTAGTAATAGTATATTTAGTAATGTTAGTAATAGTATTGAAAATAATGTGTATGTTGATTCTAGTGTGTGTGAAAAAAGTGTTTAATTTCCTTCTTGGAGGTCAAAGTATTAATAACAGTATAAGGGAATGGAAGGAATCTATTTAAGTGCCAGATGAAATCAGGTGCTTATTCTGATACTCCATTCTTGATGGTTACTGCGGCTCTTCTTCAATCGATTTATATTTATACCTATTGCTATTGGCCAGCAATGGTCTTTGTTCAATAGGTTCAAATCGAAATCGTACTACTACTACTGCTACTACCAAGAGCGTCAATACTGAAAGAAACAGTACGACAGGCCTAGCAGGGCTAGCGCAACCAATGAAAATCATAATTTTCGTATCTTAAAAATTAGGATTAACATTGTGAAGTTCAAAATTAATTATTATACTTCAGTATAATATAATGCCCTTGGGAAGTCTTACAAATATTAATTAAATGAAACTAGAATATTTTATACCATTATTTTATTATATTATATTATATTATATTTTATTTTATTTTATTTTATTTTATTTTATTTTGTTTTGTGTTTTTTTTTTTTTTTTTTTTTTTTTTTTGGTTTTGTTTATTTTTTTTTAATCTTTTTTTTTTTTTTCCTTTTATTACATGTATTTTTTCAAATATTTAATTAATAAAAATGAAACAAGTTTGCTGCCGTTAAAAAAAAAAAAAAAAAAAAAAGATTCATGAGAAATTATTGAGCCTTCCTGATGATAAATATTAAATATTGAAATAAGAAAATTATTCAAGTTCAGCCTTGAAAATAATGACTTTTTTTTTTTTTTTTTTATAATATCCAGTGATTTAAAATAAGGACTCTTTCCTTATTACTAAACATATTCTAATATTTTAAAAATATGAAAAAATTCTATCAATAAATCTATTTACCTATTCCTTCTTGATCGAATTTTCAGTTTTTTCAATGAATTACAATTTGATGCTGGAGAGGGAGAAGAGACATTTTCAAGTGAACAAACTCTTAAAAAAAAAAAAAAAAAAAAAAATTCTTAAGGAGTCTACTCCTCTGTATATTGTTGGGGGCCGGGCACGTTATCTTGCTAAAAACATTACCTATCATTAGTAGCTCTTTTGAATTATTATTATTATTATTATTATTATTATTATTATTATTTTAATTGATTGAATAAGAAATCCTTCAGTATCAAAAGTGCCAATGTCGTACTGATCATGGCTTAGAAACAATACTATTAAGTTGTCATCCTATTATATACATTTCAATACACAAATACTAAACGTCTAGTTCCGCTCACAGAATCTCTAAGAAAGAGAGAGAGTAATTCTCTTAAATGAGATTCTTTCTGTATTTTTTTTTTTTTTAGGGGAAAGAGTTTAATAGACACTAACACTATTTCTATTTTAAAAGATGTTATTTCTTTGTATTTCTTTGTTTTTATTATTATTATTATTATTATTATTATTATTATTATTATTTATTATTAGATTTAAATGGTGATCATGTGACTACATAAAGTATTCATTTTTTTTTTTTTTTTAATTTTTATTATTTTTTCTTTTACTTAATCTTCTATATATATATATACATATATTATTTATATCTTTAAATTATATAATGTATTTTTTTTTTAAAAAAAAAAAAATGTAATGCATAAAAATATTATTATTTATTTAATAAAGCACTGAAAGTGTCTTCCTAGTCTAAAAAAAAAAAAAAAAAAAAAAATTTGATAATAAAGAGGAAAATTTTAATGATAATATTAATTTTTACGTACTGTGCCTCCCTTCTTGGTGGAAATGCAGTATATAAAATCTTAAAAAAATTAAAAAAAAAAAAAAAAAATCTAATAATAAATTCGAATTTGAATAATAATTTTTTTTTTTTTTTTTTTTTTTTTTTTTTAATAAATATTATTAAATAAAGTTTAGTGGTAATCTAAAAAAAATAAAAAATAAAAAATAAAAAAAATAAAAAAATTAATAGAATAAAGAATGCTATATCTTGTAAAAGTTATATTAAAAGAAATTTTATATTCTATTATTAGTATTTATGACTTTTTTTTTTTTTTTTTTTTTTTTTGAGATCTTTATATTTTCTCTATTTCTGGGTTTCTGGGTTTCTGTGGGTCAGTATTTTTATAAATGAATAAAAATTAAACAGTACTATTAGAGATCTTATTAAACATATTCCATTCCTATGATGTGTAAATAATAATTTTTTGATTGAAAGTAATAAAGATGAAAATATTTAAATTTATTTTTTCTTCCTATATTCATTGATTTATTTTTTATTTTTTATTTTTTTTTTATTTATTATGAAATAATAATCTTCATAAATTTTATTTATACTATAATTTAGACCCATTTATAAAAATAATTATTTTATTTTATTTTTAATAAAAAAAAAAGTAAATAAATAAAGTAGAAAAATCTCATTCAAATTATATATAAATTAATAAATTAGATAATCAAATTATATAAACATACATAAAATTTTTTTATTTTTATTTTTATTATCATTTATTATTTATTATATAAAAGTTCAAAAAAAAAAATTTTTTTTTAATTATAAAAATCAACACAATGGTATAATGGTTTACCAGTTACCAATAACTGATTTCCCATTTATATATATATATATATTTCTTTTTTTTTTTTTTTTATTTAAAATTTTATTTTGGATATATCCAAACTAATTATTTTTTTTTTTTAAATTTTTAAAATTTTAAATTTTTAAATTAAAATTTGTATACAATTTTTAAAATTTTACATTGCATAAGCCAATCATAATAAGATATTTACTGATTTTACAAAATGATTCGACATAAAAAATGTTTACATTTATCGAGATGATGAAATTTAAAAAATATAAAATATTGAATTCTTTAAAGAGATAAATATATGAATAAATATATTTATAATTTAATAATAAGATAGAAACTATTATAATTATAATTATAATTATCATTAAATTAATAATTAGATGATAATAATAATTTTATTATTATTATTATTTAGTTAAATAGTATACTTTACCTCAATACTTATTTACTTATAACTAATCGATTAAAACCAAAAAAAAAAATAATAATAAAAATAATAAAAAAATAATAATAATAATTGATTTATATATATATCAGTAATTAATTAAAATTTTTAATATTTTAAAATATTTATATGTTTAATATTTTTTTTTTTTTTTTTTTTTTTTTTTTTTTTTTTTTTTTTTTTTTAATTTATTTAATTAAATAATGTACAAACAATTTTTAAACTTTAAAAAACTATTTGATTAAATTTTTTAAATGTATTAAATATGTATTTTAAAATTTTTTTTTTATATGGTAAAGTAAATATATAGTAAAAAAATAATATAAAAAGAATTTTTTTTTTTTTTTTTTTTTTCTCCTAACAAAAAAATTACTTTTTTTTTTTTTATAAAGAAGAATATTATTTTTTTTTATTATTGAATTATAAAGATGCCACCAAAGAGTAAGAAATAATTTGTTTTGTTTTATTTTCTTTAATTATGATATAAACATGTTTTATATATTAAAAAATAAATAAATAGTTTAAAAATTATTTTATAATATTCAATGAATATTATATAATATCATTTTCAATTGTAAATGAATCTATATAGTTTTTTTTTTTTTTTTTTTTTTTTTTTTTTTTACAATTATTTTAAATAATAAAAATTACCAATATATTTTAAATTGATTTTATATTTAAATAAACTATTTATTAAATTTTCATAAAAATATATATTTGTTTTTAATGTTATTATATAAATAATACTTTTAATATTAAACGTAAATTAATGATGTTATTCTTTTATTTTTTTTCATTAATTTATATTTTTATTAAATTTATAAATATAAATAATAAATTATAATAGATAACAAGAACCAAAACAAGAACCAAAACAAAAACCAAAATAGTAAGAAGGAAACTAAAATCGGTATTGAATCTAAGAAGGAAGAAGATTTCCCAAACTGGTACCGTCAAGTATGTATATTATAGTACAATTTTACATTTAAAACTTGATGCATAAAATCTTTTTAAAAAAAAAAAAAGACAAAAAGAATAAAAGATAGATTAATTTAAATAATGATTATTCGACTAAAAAAAATTTTTATTTTTATTTTTTTTTATAAAAAAAAAAAAAGGTTTTAGTTCGTTCTGAAATGTTAGATTACTACGATGTCAGTGGTTGTTATATTATTCGTCCATGGGCTAACAGAATTTGGAAGGAAATTCAAAGTATATATATAGTTTTATTTATTTGATATTTATTATTTAAAATAATAGTTCATTTTTTGTTTATAACAAAAAGAGTTTAAGAATTGTTTATGATTGATTTATTATTTTATTTAATATAAATAATTAATTATAAATATTTTTTTAAAAAAAAAAATTTTTATTATTTATTTTTTATTGAAATAATTATATATATATCTGTATTTTAAAAAATAATTATAGACTTCCTTTCTGAAGAATTCGAAAAGCTTGGTGTTGAAGACTGTTACTTCCCAATGTTCGTTACTAAGAAGGTTTTAGAAAGAGAAAAGGATCACGTTGAAGGTTTCGCTCCAGAAGTTGCTTGGGTTACTAAGGCGTACGCATTTAATATTAAATAATAATAATTAGAAAAAAAAATTATATTTACATGTGTTTTAGTTAATAATTTATATTTAATAATTGTACTAATTAATATGTTTTTATTTTTTTAATTTTTATTATAAATATTCAATTATTTTAAAAATTTATTAATAATATATAGCGGTACAAACGATCTTGCTGAACCAATTGCTATTCGTCCAACCTCTGAAACTGTTATGTACCCATACTACGCCAACTGGATTAGAAGTCACAGAGACTTACCACTTCGTTTAAATCAATGGTGTAACGTTGTCCGTTGGGAATTCAAGAATCCACGTAAGTAAAATTCTATATTATTATAATATATAAAATTTTTAATATAATATTGATAAGTAGTAATCATAGTATTCATAGTAATATTATCTTTATTAGTATTATTATTATTAGTATCATTATAAGTAATATTATTAGTAATATTATTATTGGGATTATTATTAATGTAATCATTATTAGAGTTGTTATTAGTTTTAAGTAGATAAATAAATTAATATTAAAATTATATTGTATTTTGTAATAATTATTGTTTTATTTTCGTTTTTTTTTTATAGAACCATTCCTTCGTACTCGTGAATTCCTTTGGCAAGAAGGTCACACTGCTTTTGCCAACAAGAAGGAAGCTGATGAAGAAGTTCTTGCTATTCTTGATTTATACCGTCGTGTCTACGAAGAATTATTAGCTGTTCCAGTTATTTTAGGTAAGAAATCCGAAAAGGAAAAGTTCGCTGGTGGTGATTACACTACTACTTGTGAAGGTTTCATTCCAGCTGTTGGTCGTGGTATTCAAGGTGCTACTTCTCACCACTTAGGTCAAAACTTTGCTAAAATGTTCGGTATTGAATGTGAAAACGAAAGTAAGGAAAAGCAATTCGTTTACCAAAATTCCTGGGGTATTACCACCAGAACCATTGGTGTTATGGTTATGGTTCACGGTGATAACAAGGGTTTAGTTTTACCACCAAGAGTTGCCAGTAAACAAGTTATTATCATTCCATGTGGTATTAACGCTAAGACTACTGATGAAGATCGTCAAAAGGTTTACGATAAGGTTGAAGAACTTGTTAAAACTTTAAAGGCTTCCGGTATTAGAGCTGAATCTGATTGCCGTGATGTTTACACTTCTGGTTGGAAGTACAACCACTGGGAAATGAAGGTAAATTTGAGCTTTTTTTTTTTTTTTAATTCATTATTTTAAAGTTGATACATTTTAGTAATTATTATTAATACAGATATTAAATTTAATTACGTTATTAATAAACTATTTTTTTTTATTTTATTATTATTTTATTATTATTAATTTGTTATTTTTTTTTTCTTTTCTTTTTTTATTATATATATCTACAAAAAATATAGGGTGTTCCAATTCGTCTTGAAGTTGGTCCAAGAGATATTGCTAGTAACGAAGCTCGTTGTGTTCTTCGTTACAACGGTGAAAAGAAACAAATTTCTCTTGAAAACATTTCTGAAACTATTAAGAAGCAACTTGATGAAATTCAAGCTGATATGTTAAGAATTGCTAAGGAACAACGTGATTCTCAATTAAAGAGAGTTACCAAGTGGGAAGACTTCGTTCCAAATCTTGACAAGAAGTGTATTATTCTTACTCCATGGTGTCAAGAAACTAAGTGTGAAGAAGAAGTTAAGGAACAAAGTGCTTCTATGTAAGTTTTTGTTTTTATATATTTTATTTTAAAAATAAAGAAAAAAAAAATAGATATTATAAAAATAAATATCCTCATTTTTTTTTTTTTTTTGTTATAACTTATTTCATAAACTTTTATTATCAATACCTTATTAATCTTATTGATATATTTATTTAAATTTAAATTTAAATAATTTATATAATTTTTTTTTTTTTTTTTTAATTTATTTAAATTTTAAATATTTTAAATATTATTTAGTGCTCTTGCTGATCAACCAGAAGATGAAAAGGCTCCATCTATGGGTGCTAAGACCTTATGTATGCCATTCAGTGAACCAGATATTCAAGAATCTGAAGGCTTAAAGTGCTTCCACTGTGGTAAGCCAGCTACTAAATGGACCTTATGGGGTAGAAGTTATTAGAGTGTATGCATTCTTATTTATATCTATTTTAATACAATTAATAATTTCTTTTAGATTTTTATTTTATTTTAAATAAACAAAAAAAAAATTTTTTTTGTTTTCACTTTTTTTTTTTTTTTTTTTTATATTTTAATTTTATTAATTTAATAAAAAAAAAAAAAAATTAAAATAAAACTAAAAAAATGAAAGGAATTATAGTATTTAAATAATCTTAACAAAAAAAAAAAAAAATCGCATAGAAAATCGTATTCCATAAAAAAAAAAAAAAAAGTAATAATAATAAAAAAAATAATATAATTACAAAATATAAATTAAATTTACATAACAAGAAAAAAATTAAAATTAATTGTATGTAATGTAAAAACAAAACAAAAAAAAAATTAAAACAAATAAAAATTTTAAATATAAAAAAAAAAAAAATTCCTATAATAATTGCTTTAAAAAAATTATTATCTTAAAATATTTTTTGTTTTATTTTATTTATTTTATTTTATTTTATTCAATCTGTACTTTATATTCATATTCTACTATTTTTTTTTATTTTATTTTATTTTATTCAATCTGTACTTTATGTTCATATTCTACTATTTATTTAATTTTATTTTATTTTATTCAATCTGTACTTTATATTCATATTCGACTATTTATTTTATTTTATTTTATTTTATTTTATTTTATTTTATTTTATTTTCTATTTTTTATCTTTTTGTTTATTATTATTAATTATAATTATATATAA
>JACVTC010000122.1:522500-555255 GCA_016946835.1 Neocallimastix lanati (nom. inval.)
GAGACTTTAGAGATTTTCTCTTCTCTTCTCCTCTCTCCTCCTCTTTTAGTCTATTCTATCAAATTTTGATCTAATTTTTTTTTTCCTTTTAATCTTATTTATTCCTTTACTTCCTTCAGCATGGTAGTAATTTTTTTATTCTTTCACTTCCTTCAGATTGTAGTATTTCATTATTGACGTGTATTCCATTTTCAATTAAATAATTAACAACAAGAAATGCTTATTTCTTTCTTTTTTTTCGTCGATTTAGCATTTATAGACCATGGAATACGTTTTTTTAATCAAATAAATAGCTGCTGAACAATTTTCTTGTGATTAACAATTCTATAATTTCAAACAGAGCAGGCAGTCCCTCAACAGAACTTTCCTGATATCCCCAATTAGATCTCCATTGATTGATTATTTCCCCTAATCTTTAATTATTTTAATTAATATTAATTACTATTTGTTGTTTTAAAAAAAAAAATATATCATCTATATAATATATATTATTTTTTAATATTTATATTGCAATTAACACGTATAATTACAATTAACGTGTATTCTTTTCTCTCTCTCTTTTTTTTTTTTACTGATTTTTAAAACATGAAAATCGTAGGTTTTTATATTTTTTTATAGCAATAGAAATACATGGAAAACTATATATATTTTATTTTAAGTTTTTACTTTTTATATATTTTTTTATTTAAAATAGAAGTTTATATAATACTACATATTTTTTATTTTAAAGAAAATATATAAATATTTTATCTTAAAATTTTTAATTTATTTTTAGAAAAAAACTAATAAAAAAATATTTATTAATAAATAATAAATAATAAATAATTGAATAATAAATAATAAATAATAAATAAATAAATAATAAATAATAAATAATAAATAATAAATAATGGAATAATAAATAATTGAATAATTGGAATAATAAATAATAATAAATAATAAATACTAAATAATAAATAATAAATAATAAATAATTGAATAATTGGAATAATAAATAATAATAAATAATAAATAATTGAATAATTGGAATAATAAATAATAATAAATAATAAATAATAAATAATAAATAATAAATAATAAATAATAAATAATAAATAATTGAATAATAAATAATATATAATATATAATATATAATAAATAATAAATAATGGAATAATAAATAATTGAATAATTGGAATAATAAATAATAATAAATAATAAATACATAATAATAAATAATTAATAATAAATAATAAATAATATATAATATATAATAAATAATAAATAATTGAATAATTGGAATAATAAATAACAATAAATAATAAATAATAAATAATAAATAATAAATAATAAATAATAAATAATAAATAATAAATAATAAATAATAAATAAATAATAAATAATAAAATAATAAATAATAAATAATAAATAATAAATAATAAATAATAAATAATAAATAATAAATAATTGAATAATTGGAATAATAAATAACAATAAATAATAAATAATAAATAATAAATAATAAATAATAAATAATAAATAATAAATAATAAATAATAAATAATAAATAATAAATAATAAATAATAAATAATAAATAATTGAATAATTGGAATAATAAATAACAATAAATAATAAAAAAGAGTATTTATTAATAAATAATAAATAATAAATAATAAATAATAAATAATTGAATAATAAATAATAAATAATTGAATAATAAATAATAAATAATAAATAATAAATAATAAATAATAAATAATAAATAATAAATAATAAATAAATAATAAATAAATAATAAATAATAAATAATAAATAATAAATAATAAATAATAAATAATACATAATTCATAATAAAAATAAATAATTGAATAATAATAAAAATAATGAAAATAATTGATAGAAGAATTTATAATAAAAATTTCATAAAATTTTTATTTATAAAAAAGTGAACAAATACAAATTGTATACAAAATATTAAATGTATACGTTAAACAAATTAAAATTATATTTTTATAATATATTAAAATATATTATATTTCTAAAAATATATTATTCAAACTTTATTATTCTTAAGAATATGGAATTTATTAAATAATCAAAAAAAAAAAAAAAAGAAAATAATGCAAACAAAAAAAAGTGAACTTTTAAAGGAGAGAAAAAGTGAACATAGGACTAATTAATTAATAAAATAAATAGTTTTTTTTTTTTTTTTTTTTTTTTACTAAATTATATTTTATATTATTTTTATTGTTTTTTTTAATGTATAAACAAAAATAAAATAAATAAAAGTTTTAAATATTTATTTTTACATTTTTAAAAAATAAATAATCAAATATTATTTATTTTTTTTTTATCCTATAAAAAAGATGTTAAAATAATTCTTTTTTTTTAAAAAATATGAATTAAAGGCAACTTAGAATACATAAATTTATAAATTTAAACTAATATAAATTTTTGTATCAATAATAATAAAAATAAATATGAATATATAAATAAATAATTTAATACTCAATAATAAATATTAAATAAATAACAAAAAGAGTATTTATTAATTAATAATAAATAATTGAATAATAAATAAATAAATAATAAATTAACCTTTAATTTTTAAATTTATTTATTTACTTATTTATATATTAATTGATTTATTTATTTACTTACTTATCTTTTTATTTATTTATTTTTTGATTGATTTATTATTTTACTCATATAATTTATTTATTTATTATTTTATTTCTTTAATAATTATTTCCTTTTATTTTTATTTATTTATTTATTTATTATATTTATTTATTTATTTATTATTTTATTTATTATATTTATTTATTTAT
The DNA here is from genome assembly GCA_016946835.1 of Neocallimastix lanati (nom. inval.). Lineage (NCBI taxonomy): Eukaryota > Fungi > Neocallimastigomycota > Neocallimastigomycetes > Neocallimastigales > Neocallimastigaceae > Neocallimastix > Neocallimastix lanati (nom. inval.). Next base: position 525,312 of record JACVTC010000122.1, read on the forward strand.
TATTTTATTTATTATATTTATTTATTTATTTATTATTTTATTTATTATATTTATTATATTTATTTATTATTTTATTTCTTTAATAATTATTTCCTTTTATTTTTATTTATTTATTATTTTATTATTTTATTTATTATATTTATTTATTTATTATTTTATTTCTTTAATAATTATTTAAACTTTGCCTTTGTTCATTTTATAAAGATAATTTTAAATTATCCAAAAATTTATATATTTATATTTTTTTTTTTTTTTTTTTTGATATAAATAACATATATATTAAAGAATATAAACAATATAAATGTATATAAATATATTTATAAAAAAAAAAAAGGTAATTGATATATTTATCATTATGAATATTGGTTATATAAATTCCTTTTATAAAAAAAAAAAACTTAAAGGAAAATATTTTAAAATATCATGGTTGTTAAGCTATTATCTTGGTAATAATATTATAATTTACATTAAGGGTTTTTTTTTTTTTTTTTAAGTCTTCATACTTTTGAATCTCACATAATCTATAATAAATTTATAGATTATGGTTTCCTCATGCTCACTTCATAATCTTTTTTGTTCTTTCTTTTTTTTTTTTTTTGTTTTTTTTATACTGGTATTATCTGATTATAAATTTAATTATATTGTCTTAACAATAAGAAACTTTTCAAAAAAAATATATATATCTTAAATATTCTAAAACCTATTTGTAATACGAAAGGTTTACAGATATTCATTCACATAATTATTTTTTATTAAATTTAGGAAGAGAATATTACATTATAACTTAACATTTTCTATTTACTTATATTTATTATTTATATAAATTTTATACATTTAAGTGTAAAAAATACATTATATATATGATAAAGATAAAAAATATATATATATATATATTATATTAAAAAAATGTATCAAATAAAAAACAGAAATTAATATACAAAAAAAAAAAAAAATAAAATAAAATAAAAGTCTATAAAAATTACATTTCAATGAAAATAAATAGACAAAAAAAATTTTTTTTTTTAAAAATAAAATAAAATAAAATAAAATAAAATAAAATTAAAGTTAATGAAAATATAGAGATAATTTTAAAAAAAACTTATAAAATGATAATAATAATTATACTAATTGAGTGTTTTTTATAAAAAAAAAAAATTCATGTAAATTATAAATAATAAATAAATTCAAAATATATATATATATATATATTCATGTAAATCGTAAATGAATAAAATAAAGTATATAAATAAATTCATAAAAAAAAAATAGTTCATTGGCAATGAACCTTTCTTCCAAGATTTTATAAGATTTTGAGTTTTAAAGGGAATTCTTATTCCGGATTAGGGTTTGAATTAATTTATCTTAATGATTTATCTTAAAAGAAATTATGGTCTTTTCCTTTTAGAGCCCATTGGCCCCTGCTAAGCTTGTCTTTAACTGTATTTTCAGTTTTGAAGCACCTGGTTAGATTTGTGCTTATAATTTTTGCAAAAAGAAAGAACCGCAGATCGCATCAAGAATAACGTCTTATAATAATCATCAGAAATGGTTTTTGTTATTAAACAAAAACATCCTATTCCTTATTTTAAATTTGATCTTATCCTTTTCTTAATTTATTACATAATTTTAATTTATTTTATCACATCCCATTACAAGAATATTTTAATGTTTCTCATTTTTTTCTTATAAATTATCTTCTTTTTTTTTTTTTTTCTTTTTTTTTTTTTTTTTTTTTTCTTTTTTTTTTTTTTTGATTTTAAATTTTCTTTTCGTTATATTATTATTAAATAATAATAAATATAATAAAAAATTCAATGGTTTTAAAACATTTTAATTTCACTAGTTTTATTTATATTTTAAAAATCAAAAAACTTTATTAATATATATAAAATTATTTTTGTTATTTTAAAATATATTTATATATACATTTTTTTTCATTTAACATTAATAAAGTTAATATTATTGATATTATTAAATTTATTATAGTATATGTAATGTTTACTTATTAAGCTATTTAATTATCTAACAATAAAAAAAAGGATTAAAAAATCACTACTAACCCTACATTTTTTCCTTTTTTTAATTAAATTACATAATTAATAACTTAACCTCTAAAATATAAACATTCTCACTATCATCATAAAATATTTCAATAAATTATATTGACATATTTTATATTTCTAGTGAGTTGTTTTAATCATCTTTAGTGTTTTTTTTTTTTTTTTTTTTTTTTTTTTTAAAAAATAAAAAATTAATATTAAATGAAATTATTATTTTCATAAACCATTTGATTTTTCTACTGATTAACATTTTAATGCTCCAAAATAATTTTAGTTAATTTCTTTAAATAAGATAAATGAACAGTAGTAATTAATTCATTATTTTTATTTATTATATTTTCCAATGGTAAGTAACTATCATCAGAACTTATATTAAATAAATAATAATGTTAACTATTATTCTTCATTTCTTACCTAAAGAAGTCTCTCTAATATCATTTCTTCTTCATTAATTGAATCCTAGAAAAAAAAACCTTGAGAGTCTATGAATATAATATTTCATTTAAATTTAATTTTTATCCTTTCACTAAATAGATATATTAATAGTAATATATGAATTATTAATCTAATATTATTTTAGAGTTTTCTTTCTTCTTTTCTTCTCTCTTCTCTTCTCCCTTTCTATCAAATAAGATCTAATTCTTTTCTTTTAATCTTTTTTATTTTTTTACTTCCTTCAGCATGATAATATTTCATTATCCAAATGTAAACCATATTCAATTAAAAATGATCGTACAATTAATAATACGAAAAGCTTATTTCTTACTTTCTTTCGACAATTTAACATTTAAGTATGATTTCTAATCAAATTAGAAAGAGCTAGACATCATCATGTGGTTGACAATACTCTAAATTTAAACACAGACACCCCCTCAAAAGAACTTCATCAATATCCTAAATTGGATCTCCGTTGATAGAAAATTTTCCCTAATTTTAAATTATTTCAATTAATATTAATTATTTATTGTTGCTTTAAAAATAATCATTTATATAATATATATATTATTTTTTAAATATTTATATTACAACTAAATTTTTTAATTACATTCTACTTTTTTTTCTTTTCTTTTCTTCTTTTTTTTTTTTTTTTTTCTTGATTTTTAAATCATAGAATTCTGTATTTTTTTACTTTTTTTTATACTTTTTATTTAAAACAATAGAAATATATAAAATAAAAATCTTTCCTTTTACATACTTTAGAAAATTATAAATATTGTACTTTAAAGAAAAACAATAAATATTTTATTTTAAACATATATAATAAATAATAATAAATTAAGATTTTTAATTTATAATTTATAGAAATTATTTTAAATAAACTTTTATTACTAATATTACACAAATATTATGTTGGTAATATAATCAAATATATTTAAGAACACACACAATTTAAATATATTACAAATTAAATTATTTATTTTTGATTTTTTATAAAAATTTTATTATATTTTTAAAAATATTTTATTAATTATTATTTATATAATTAATAACATTATACATTATTTTATAATTATTTTTATTTCAATGTTAACATTCATCAAAATTCGGAAACTTCTATTTTAATTTTTTTTTTTAATATATAAATAATATATTTTTAATTTATTTGATCAGTTAGTTTTCAACCTCTATTTAAGAAATATTAATTAACCCTAAGATACATATATTTATTTTTATATTTATATATACGCTTATTTTTATTTAATTATTTTATTGAGAAGTGTTAATATTATACATATATTAAATTATATAATTTAATATATGTAGAATTATTTATCCAAATTTTATATAATTTATCATAATTACTAAAATTGATTTTAGCATTTCATATAAATATGTTTCAATATATTTTATATTAAATATTAATAGATCAATATTTATTTTATTTATTATTGTATTGTGTATTGTATTGTATTGTGTATTGTATTGTATTATATTTATTATTGTACTGTATTTTATATATTATTATTTTATTTTATTTTTATTTTACTGTAAATATATAAAATTTACTATTTATTTTCATTTTTATTGGTTTTTACATATATTTCCCTTTTTTTTTTCCCCACCTTTTTCATTAACGTTGGTTTATTCACTAATAATAATAATAATAATAATAATATATTTAATATTTATCCATTAAATTGATTCAATTAATTCTCATTATTTATTAATGCATAAAACATTCAAAGTTGTTAATATATAATATTTAACCAATTGCTTATACTTCTGTTTTATTAATAAATTAGTATTATCTTTTTAAAATAAAAAATAAGAATATAAATAAAAATAAATAATAATAATAATAATAATAATAAAAATAATAATTAAAATAAATATATATAAATAATTGAATATTCAATAATAAATATTAAATAAGTAACAAAAAAGGGTATTTATTATTAAATAATAATAGTTTTAAAATAACAAATAATAATTATTTTATTGATTTATTATTTTATTGATTTAATGATTTACTTTTTTTATTTGAGAAATTTTAGTTAATTTTTATAAATCTTTTTTTTTTTAAAATAATTTAACATGTATTTTATTAAACAAACAAAAATCACTCTTTTTATTCTTTTTTGTTATGTCCTTTTTTTGTTATGTTTTTTTTACTATGTCCAAAATTTTTATTATGTCCTTTTTTTTTTTTTTTTTTTTTTTAATTAAAGAATTTAAATATTTAATTTTTTTTTATTATTATTTTTGTTATGTCTTTTTTTTTTTAATTAAAACAAATGAAATACGTGATAAATAAAATGTAACAAAATGTAATTATAATGTACATAATATAAAAGAATGTAATTAAAAATAATTTTAATATTTGTGATGTGACTCTTTTATTATAAAAATATATTAATAAAAGTTGAACATATTTATAAAACTTTATATTCATATTTCTACTATTTATTTCATTTTATTTTATTATATTCAATATGTACTTCATTTTTATATTTCTACTATATATTGTTTTTTTTAATTTCAGTTATATTTTTTTATAGAAGAAAAAAATGATATATATATATAATTAAAAGGAATTTAAGTTTTATAATTATACTTAAATTTATATATTTTTAAAATAAGAGTCATCACATCACAAATATTCAAATTATTTTTAATTACATTATTTTATATTATGTACATTATAATTACATTTTGTTACATTTTATTTATCACGTATTTCATTTATTTTAATTAAAAAAAAAAAAAACATAACAAAAATAATAATAAAAAAAATTAAATATTTAAATTCTTTAATTTAATTGAAAAAATAAAAAAAAAAAAAAAAGGACTTAATAAAAATTTTGGACATAGTAAAAAAAACATAACAAAAAAAGGGCATAACAAAAAAGAATAAAAAGAGTGATTTTTGTTTGTTTAATAAAACACATGTTAAATTATTTTAAAAAAAAAAGAATTAAAAAAAAAAAAAAAAAAAGATTTATAAAAATTAATTAAAATTTCGCTAGGAGGAAAATCAATAAAAAAGTAAATCATTAAATCAATAAAATAATTTAGTAAATAAAATAATAAATAAAACAATTACGAAGTAAAGAAATAAAATAATAAATAAATAAATAAATTAGAAAGTAAATAAATAAAATCATAAATCAATCATAGAGTAAATAAATAAAATAATGAATCAAATAAATGGATAAATAAATAAAAGGTTAATCTAATTTCTTTTATTATAAGAAAAAAGATAATAATAATTTATCAATAATAATATTTAGATTAATTTATTAAATTTATTTATAATATTATTATTTTTGAAATAATTTTTTATTATGATTTCATTTATTTATTCGAATTAAAATGATTATACTTGATTATATATTTAAAACTAATTACATTTATAATTAGCTTTTCTTGTGATTAATATAAATTATTTAATAAACTTATTATGTTTTACTATTAGGTTATTCCTAAACTAATCTAAGCCAAGATGGAATTCAAAGATGATAGATATCAAAATAGTTGGCGAACGTTAATACTGATCAAGATCAAAAACTTTCATTTGATTGGTTGATAAGTATTACAAAATTATTATTAAAGGAAATATTAAACTATATAAACAAAATGCATAATAATAAGAATATAATTAAAGTTATTGATTTATCTTTTAAATTCTATTTTCTCTAATTTATTAAATATAAGAATAATTAATATTTGGAAATCAAGCCACTAATAAAAAAACATTATATAATCATAGGATTTAAATTCGATCTAACATTAATTTATGTTTGAATAATAAAAATTATTTTATATTTATAAGGTTTAAATATTTATATCATAAATATAAACAATAGTTAAATAATATATATTGACAACTTTGAATGTTTAATATATCAATAAATAATGAGAATTAATTCAATGATTTTAATGGATAAATAGCAGATTTATTATTATATCAGCATTACTGAAAAAGGGAAAAAATAAAAAAAAAAAGGAAAAAAATATATTCAGAAACCAATAAAAATAAAAAAGAATAGTATTAAAATATAACATAATAATAAATAAATTACAGTATAATAATAAATAAAATAAATATTGATCAAATAAATTAAAAATATATTATTTATATAAATTAAAATAATAATATTAAAAGTTTTATAAATATATTATTAATATAAATTAAAAAAAAATTAAAATGGAAGTTTTTAAATTATGATCAATGTAACATTGAAATAAAAATTATATAAAATAAAGTTATTAATTATATAAATAATAATTAATAAAATTTAATAAAATTTTTATAAAAAAAAAAATCAAAAATAATTTAATATGTAATATGACGGTTGATAATATAAAAATATATTTAAAATATGTGTATTTAAATATATATGATTATATTACCAACTTAATATCTGTGTAATATTAGTCATGAAAGTTTATTTAAAATAATTTTGTATAAATTATAAAACTAAAAATTTTAATTTATTATTTATTATTATTTATTTATCAATTATTATTTATTGATTATTTATTACATATATTTAAAAAATATTTATAGTTTTTCTTTAAAGTATAAAAGAAGTAAAAAAGAACTGTATTTTAGATTTTTCATTTAGAAAAAAAGAAATAAAAAGAAAAAAATATAAAAAGGTAAATATAATTGTAATTTTGATTGTAATATAAAGATTTAAAAAAATAATTTTTATATTATATAAAAGAAATATTTTTTAAATAATAATAATAAATATTAATTGAAATTATTTCAAATTAGAGAAATTTTCTATCATTTAAGATCTAATTGGGTTGGGGATGTCGGGAAAGTTTTGTTGTGGAAGGCAGTCTCATCCACATTGGTGTGGATCCTCTATTTGCTACCTGCGGTGGTTTATCCACTGTTGTCGCCTTGGACACATTGATCGTCAGTACAGCATCTTCCACATCTGCGTGGTTAATACCACCCAGATAGAAATAGCTGTGGTTGGTCATGTTAATCACGGTTTTCTTGTCTGACACTGTTGTTTGTTTGATTAGAAATCAAACTCTATTGGTAGATTAACTATTTAAATACCATGGAGTAAGAAATAAGAATTTCGTGTTGCGACTTGTGTAATTGTATAATTGAAAATAGTTTACACTCGGATCATGAGGTTATATCTTGTTGAAGGAAGAAGAAAAAAAAATAAAAAAGATTAAAAGAAAAGAATTAGATCTTATTTGATAGAAAGGGAGAAGAGAAGAGAGAAGAAAAGAAGAAAGAAAACTCTAAAATAATATTAGATTAATAATTCATGTATTACTATTAATAAATCTATTTAGTGTGAGAATAAAATTTAAATTTAAATGCAATATTATATTCAGAGACTTTTAAGTTTTTTTTATTATTATTCAAGGATTCAATTAGTGAAGAAGAAATGAAATTAGAGGGACTTCTTTAAGTAAGAAATGAAGAATAATAGTTAACATTATTCTTTATTTAATAAAAGTTCTGATGATAGTTACTTATCATTGGAAAATATAATAAATAAAAATAATGAATTAAATACTACTGTTCATTTATCTTATTTAAAGAAATCAACTAAAGTTATTTTGGAACATTAATCTTAATGGTTTATGAAAATAATATTCATTTAATATTAATTTTTTATTTATAAAAAAAAAAAAAAAAAAAAACACTAAAGATGATTAAAACAACTCACTAGAAATATAAAATATGTTGATATAATTTATTGAAATATTTTATGATGATAGTGAGAATGTTTATATTTTAGAGGTTAAGTTATTAATTATGTAATTTAATTAAAAAAAGGAAAAATGTAGGGTTAGTGATTGTTTAATCCTTTTTTTATTTATAGTTAAATAATTAAATAGCTTAATAAGTAAATATTATTATGTACTATTATAAATTTAACAGTAATAATGATACTTACTTTATAAAAAATGTAAAAGGAAAAAAAAAAAGTATAATAAATTTTAAAATAACAAAAATTAATTTATATATTAATAAAGTTTTTGAATTTTAAAATATAAATAAAATAATTTATAAGAAAAAAATGATAAACATTAAAATATTCTAGTAATAGGATATAATAAAATAAATTAAAGCTATGTAATATATTAAGAAAAGGATGAAATTAGATTTATATTTAATGAAATGAAATTAGCAATACTATAAATAATAAAATTTTCTAAAAAAAGCTTTATTTCAAAAGGTAAAAATTGTTGTCGTAGATATTAATATATATAGATAGATTTTCTTTATTTTTTAATTAATGTAATGGCTATGTCATTATATTTGCCAATAAGGCAAGGAATCTTTCCTTACTTCCTTCATATTCTAATATTTTAGAATATGAAAATTTCATAAACAGATATATTTATACATTCCTTCTTGGGGGAATTTTAGCTTTAGGTGAGCTACAATTCGATACTGGGGAACAGATACATTTAAGTGAACAACTCCTAAAAGGTTTACAGGGATCTACTGTTCCGTATATTGTGGGGCTTGCGGAATATCTTGCTAATACAATACCAATCATCAGTAGCTCTCCTGAGAGGTTTAGTAAAAACACTTTCAGTGCTGACGTCGTACCGATATGGCAAAGGAATAGTGCAGCTAGAAATCCTTCTAATTTTCATCAATACACATTAACTAACAGCACAGTTTCGAACAAAGAACCTATAGTAAGTAATAAAACTTTTGATGATCTTTCTTGTGGTTCAGGGGAGAGTGTAGTGGATACCACACTATCTATTCTAAAGATGTTACTTCTTTGTTTTATTATTTTAGATTTTATTGGTAATCATGTTACTACTCATATTATATACATCATACCGAATTTTTTTTTAATTTTTGAACTTATTTTTATTCCTTATTACTTTAAATTTTCTTTGATTAATTACAATTTGTTATCTCTTAATTTTTTATTATTATTTATTTTACTTAATCTTTTACATACATTTTATTTTTTTTATCCTTTAATTATATAATTTATTTTTTTATAATTAAATGTAATACATAAAAATATTTTAATCTATTTAATAAAGCACTGGAAGTGTATTCTCTTCCAAGTCTAAAAAAAAAAAAAAAATGGCTATGTCAGATAAGTATTGTATTGTTTTTTTCAAGTTTTATTCTATGTTTTCCATTTTTTTTAGGGTTTCTTTTTTATTTTATTATTTATTATTTAAATTATATATCCTTATTTTCTTTTTTTCCTTTCTTTTTACATTAATATGTTATATTCATATAAGTTTTTCTTATTTCAATTTTTTTTTTTTTTTTTTTTTTTTTTTTTTTTTTTTTTTTTTTTTTTTTCTATGATTCTATTCAATTTTACATTTAATTATTTTATCAATTATTTACCTAAGTTTAGCAATTATCAATAAGTTAATATAAGTTTTATTCAACAAAGATAATTAAGAAAACAAATAATTATAAAAAATTTTCCAGCAAAATATTTTCAACTGCAAGTTATTATAAAATTTTATTCAAACAACAGTTTTACAATTATACTACAATAATTTTCAATCATTCATTTTCAACATGAATTCATATTCAAATTTTAGAGAAGGCTTTTGCAACTAAGGTTAAAGTATATGATTTTAAGGAATTACCTATTAGAGAACTTCACGACTTGTTAAGTAATATATATATATATATATATAACAATGACAAGATTTTTTTTCAATCTTTAGGCATAAGTTGAAATATTAATGGGATGGAACTCAGAAAAAAAAATGGTGTTGTTTATAATAAATTCAATATTCAGACCAATATGTGTCTTCCTCCAAGAAATCGGTAATAATAAATTTGTATAAAAAAAAAAAAAAAAAAAAAAAATTAACCATTTATATTTATTTCTATAGTTTTATTTCTTTACTTACAATAATTTTAAAAAAATTAAAAATGTGGGGCGTTAAAATACAAAGAAAATTTTATTTATAAGCCACATTACGAAATGCTCACATTCCATAATTATAATATTTTTTATATTAATTAAAATATAAAATTTTTCCCTTTCTAATACTCATTATTACTGTTAGGAGTAGCAGAGTTAAAGAAAAAATAAAAGAAGTCTTAAAAAAGGATTGATTATCTTTACTATAACGTGTTGTTTATATTATAGTAGAAATAATAAACCATTTTATCCATTAAATAGTTGAATAATAACATATAATAACATATAGGCATTATTCTTAAACATAAATGATAACTTAACATCGTTTGCTGTTATTAATTATCAATTATTAAGAAAAATAATTATGATATTAGTTATACTAATAATTTTTTTTTATTTTTTTATAATGAACTTATTTTTTTTTTTATTTACTTTTATATATAAATTTTTTTTTTTTTTAATAATTTTATTATCATACATACCAATAATAAAAAAGGTATAACTAATATATTTTATTAAAATATTTCAAGCAAATAATAAATGAAGTAACATAAAATATATTCTATTACGTAATTTAAATTGTAAAAGTAAAGTTACTAAATAATTAAAAATTAGATTTTTTGCTCATTTCTTTAAAAATTCATTATATTGATTATTCCATTTTAACTTTTTTTTTTTTTTTAATTTAATTTTTGTTGATTAAGCTTTAATGATTAAGTTTTTATGGAATGTATGGTACTTAAATAATATAGTTAACATTTAATATATAATATAATTATTAAAGTTTTTCTCTTTATATTATTATTTTTTTAATTTTTTTTTTTTTTAAAAAAAAGTTAATTATTATTATTATTAAAGAAAAACTGAATGTTTAGTATTAAATACATTTTTTATATTAAACTAATTTCGTTAATATTTAATTAGATCAGTTTATAATTCTTATATATTTATTATTAAATAAATTTAAAGTTTTTCTATTATAAAAGTCATTTTAAAGTTATATATATATATATATATATATATATATTTTTTTTTTTTTTTTTCCTTCCCTTAATGAATTAAAAGATTTTAATATATAATAAAATAGATTTGATTTTAATTTTACTTCATATGTTTAAATATAAAGTATAAAATATAAAACATAAAATATAAATATAAAATATAAAATATAAAATATTAAATATAAAATATAAAATATAAAATATAAAAATATAAAAATATTAAATATGACATATTGAAATATTATAAAAGAATTTTAAAACTTTATTAAATAATAAAAAGTAAAAATGAATTTTAAAATACAAAAAAAAAAAAAAAAAAAAAAAAAAAAACGTATATATATAAAATTTTTTTTAAGGTATATAATACATGATTTTATTAAATTTATATGTATATAAAATTTTTTTTATCAGTAAAATTTAAAGAAGTACAAAATAATTAAATATATTTATAAAGAAAATAAATTAATTTATTTTCTTACACTATTTAATCTATTATTTTTATAACATTAAAATAAAATAAAAAAAAGGGAAAAACAAATAATAGCAGGCTTTTATTTATAATATTATTAATAAATATTGAAAAAAGAAAAAGAATTACCAAAAATGATTTACCAAAATTTAAATCTGTATGTTTTTAATTCCTTAAAATCAAAATGGAAATCAAGATTTTAAAATTATAATGAATAATATATATATATATATATATATAATAAAAATAAAAATTTAGCCAAATAAATATTTAGATTTTAAGAAATTTAAGAAAAATATGTTTAAATTAATAATTATTAAATTCTTTTCTTTATACATTTTTTTTTTTATTAATATTATTGTATTATCTATCAAAAATTAGATATATTACTAATGGGAATTTCATAATTGAACCACAAACCGATAAAAAATCTAAAAAAAAATTAATAATTGAAAAAACTTCAGGAAAAGTTTCTTTAGGTAGAATATTTAAATAAATATTAATTATTAAGAAAAAAATAATGTTAATTAATAAAAATAAAAAAACAAAAAGTAAAGTAAAAATAAAAATAAATAATGAATGGAAGAAATAGAAGTATTAAACATTATTTATTCATAAAAACAAAAAAAAAAAAAAATAATGAATAAAAAATAAATTTAACATAGCAATAATTATTATATATTTAAAATTTTTCAAAATAAAAAGGGGAATATTCTCATAGTGTTAATTCAGAAAAAGTTGTTCCAATTTTAGGTATTTTTGGTACCGTTCAAATTAATTCAGGTAAAAAAAAAAGTTTTTTTTTTTTTTTTTTTTTTTTATATAATAATGAATTTTAATAATTATATATATATATTTCCAATTAAAAAAAAAAAAAAAAAAAAGCGAAATAAAACAAAACAATAATAATTATAATATACTTATATTATTTTACTAATATGAATTTCGTATTATTATCATAATTTTTTTTTTCTTAATAATATTACCTATCTTTATTTTGTTTTATTTTTTTTTTATATAAATGAAAAAATAAAAATAATAAAAATATAAAACAAAAAAAAAAAAAAAAAAAAAAAAAAAAAATTACGAAAAATAATATATACAATGTAATAAATTCTATAAATGTTTAGGCACTGCATTAATTGCTATTACCGAAAAAGAAAAAATAGGTGATATTTATGATACCGAAGTTTTTAAGATTAAGAAAGTTGCTATTTACCCTTGTTCTAAAAATAATTCAAAATTAACGGAAATTCAAGTACAATATTTTTTTTTTTTTTTTTTTTATTTCTTCAAATTATAATAATAATTTAAAATCAAATTAGTAGTAGTATGATTATTGTATTATTAATCTTTTTTATTTTTTATTTTATTTTTTTTTTTTTTTTTTTTTTTTTTTATTTATTTTTTTTTTTTTGTTTTTATTTATATTAATTTATTTATTTATTTATATATGTATATTAAATTTTATTATTATTTCTTATCAAATATAATATCTATATCTATATCTATAATATATTTATTATTTAAACAACAACAACAAACAACAATAATAATGTCAATTTTAATATTTAAATAACAATAAAACACAATAATAACAATGTCAAATATAATAATTTATTTTTGATTTTATTGAAATTACTATATTTCATAATTGCAAAATCATATTAATATTATTATTATTATTATTTAAAATAATATAAACAAATAAAAGAAAAATGATGACCAAATTTATTTGTCTATGATTACTGAAGTTTTCAAGCAATGTAATTTCTATTTCTCATACACTCGTGATATTACTCTCAATGCACAAGTTAAAATAGACCATTCTTTACCAATTTGGGCTACTGTAAGTTTTGAATAATAAAATATGATTGTTAGCAATGAATATATTTTATTCCTTTTTTTTTTTTTTATTTTTAATCTTTTTTAATGATGAAATATATATATATATATATATTATTTTTTCATTATGAAATAATAAATATTAAAAATTTTAATAGACTGATGAACGTTTCTATTGGAATTATTATATGCAAAAACCAATAAGAGATTTAGCTGCTAAAAATCCAAATTCAGGAGTATGTATTACCAAAAAAAAAAAAAAAAATTTTTTTTTTTCTTATATATACAATTATTTATATTAGTATATGTATTATATAAAAGCTTTTATATCTTTTATATCTTTGATAATTAAATTAATTATTATAAATATTTTAATAATACTAACAACAACAACAATAATAATAATCATTTGAATATTATAGTTTGATGAATTTATTCTTCCAGTTATTTGTGGATGTAAGTAATTTTTTTTTCGAAAATTCTACGAATATTATATTAATACATAAAAAAAAAAAAAAAAAATAAAATAAAAATAAAAATATAATTATTATTAAAATTAATTATAATAAATTTCATTAGTCTGTTCTATTATTCCAACTGAAATCAATGATCAAAAATTTATTTTTGCTATTATCTCACGTCGTAGTAGATTCAGAGTTGGTAAGTTTATTATTATTATTATTATTATTATTATTATATATATATATAATATTATTTCGCTCAAATTTATATTAATATATATATATTTATTTAATTATTTATAAATATATATATTTATCATTTAATTTTATATAAATATATATAAATATATATCATTTCATTTATTTTTATATAATTATGTATTATTATTATTTTTATAATAAAAAATGAAATTGTATATGAATTAAAATTATATACAAATATATATATATATTTATTAAATAATAAATAAATGATCATAGGTACGAGATACAACAGAAGAGGTATTGATGATGATGGCAATGTTGCCAATTATGTTGAAACAGAACAATATATATCCATAAAATCTAGTAAAGAAGTTTTCTCATATATTCAAACTAGAGGTTCTATTCCATTATACTGGCAACAAATTATAAATATCAATTATTACCCAAGATTATTAATTGAATCAAACCCTAATACTGTAAATTTTATTATTATTATTATTATTACTTCTGCTACTATTATTATAATAAAAAATCTTTTTATATAATTAATAAAATGCATTAAAATAATAGAAATAATAATAAAGGAAAACAAATAAATATAAATATATAAAGATCATTTAAAATAAATGTTAATTAGATATGAATATTTATTATATTTATGTTATTTATATAATATATATATATATATATAAAATAGAAAGAAGCATTTAAAAAACATTTCGATGAACAACTTCAAAGATATCATGGTCAAATTGTTATTAATTTAATTAAAAGTAAAGGTGATGAATTACGTATTTGTGATGAATATACTAAACAAATTGAAGAAACCTATAAAGGAAAAATTACGTAAATATTATTCAAAAAAAAAAAAAAAAAAAAAAAAAAAAAGAAAAAAGAAAAAAAGAAAAAAAGAAAAAAATAATAATAATAATATAAATAATAATAATTATCATAATAATAAAATATTTTACATAAGATTATATAAAATTTGAAGATTTAATAAATTAAAAAAAAAAAAAAATTATTAGAAAAATAATAATGTTTAAATTTATATTTTATAAATGCATATATATATATATATATATATATAAAATTAAATAATTATATATAGTTACGTTCACTTTGATTTACGTAAAGAATGTAGTAATATGAGGTGGGACAGAATTTCTTTCCTTGTTGATAAAATTAAAGATGAATTAAATAAGCAAGGGTAAGGAAAAAAAAAAAAAAAAAAAAAAAAGAAAATAATTAATTTAAATAACATAAAGTAAAAATAAATAACAACAACAATAATAATAATAAAATAATACTTGTTTTAAATTTAATAATAATAATAATAATAATAATAATAATAATAATAATAATAATAATAATAATAATAATAATAATAATAATAATAATAATAATAATAATAATAATAATAATAATAATAATAATAATAATAATAATAATAATAATAATAATAATAAAATAGATACTATCATAAAAATATAAATGGTGAAATTGTTCAAACTCAAAGTTCAGTATGTAGAACGAATTGTATGGATTGTCTTGATCGAACTAATGTTGTTCAAAGTTATTTAGCTCGTCGTATATTAACTATTCAACTTCGAGAATCTGGTATTTTAGGTCCACAACAAGAAATTGAAGAATTTAAAAATTTTATCAATATGTTTAATAATGGTAAATCTATTTATATGCTTTATATATATATATATATATATATATATATTTTTTTTTTTTTTTTTTTTTTTTTTTTAATATATTTTAAATATTTAAATATATATATTTTTATTAATTCATAAATATAATAATAATAATAATAATAATATTATTATTATTATTATTATTATTATTGTTATATAAATTATTATTTATTAAATAATGTATTAATAATAACAATAATAATAAAATCTTGTTAATAATAATAGTTTGGACTGATAATGCCAATGCTATGAGTATTCAATACTCTGGTACTGATGCCTTAATAACTGATATTACTCGTACTGGTAAGAGAACGGCAGTTGGTGCTATGACGGATTTAAAAAATGCTATTGTCAGATACGTTAAAAACAATTTCAAGGATGGAAGACGTCAAGTAAATTGAAATGAAATCTTTTATATATATATATATATTTATATAAAATTGAAAAAATGATAAATATACATATATATTATATGATATAAATAGTATATAGTAATATTGAATACTAATAATTTACAAATTAATTTCGTAAATATAGGACGGTTTTGACTTTTTCCTTGGAAACTATGTTGTTGATAAAAATGCTCCAACGCCATTTGTTTCTTCAAAATCAGTAAAAGCTAAGATAGTAAATATTAGAAAATAATTATTAATCATTAATTACTAATTAATATTTAATAATTAATATAAATATATATTTTATTATTTATTATTTATTATTTATTATAATTATTATTTATTTATTATTATAATTATTATTATTATTATTATTATTATATATATATATATATATAATTTTTTTTCTTTTTTTTTCTTTTT
Organism: Neocallimastix lanati (nom. inval.); assembly: GCA_016946835.1. Lineage (NCBI taxonomy): Eukaryota > Fungi > Neocallimastigomycota > Neocallimastigomycetes > Neocallimastigales > Neocallimastigaceae > Neocallimastix > Neocallimastix lanati (nom. inval.). The sequence goes on from JACVTC010000122.1 coordinate 542,227, forward strand.
TTTTTTTTTTTTTTTTTTTTTAATTTTTCCTATACTAATAAATTAAAAAATAATATTAATTTTTATAATGTATGAATAGCTTCCATATGCTTTTCTTGGTTCAACCTCAATGTTTTTCTTCTCTCTCTTAAGTAGAAAGGGTAATCTATTATTATTATTATTAATTAATTATTTTTTTAAGTATATATATATATATATATATATATAAATTTTTTCTTAGATAATTAAAGTAATTAAATAAAAACAAAAAAAAAAAAAAAAAACAAAATAAACAAACAAACAAACAAACAAAAAAAGAATTATATAATATATATAATATTATCTAAATATAATAAATATATATATATATATAATGATATAATTTCAATTATATTTATAAATATATATACTTATTTATTTTTTATGATATATATATATATATTTGTTATAATTTAGAATTCTCAAGTCCAGCTCTTTTTGAAATTTTAGTCTGGTTCCTTTTAATTGTTGGTACTACTCAACAAATATTTAGTAATGGTGAAGAAATAGTTAATAAACCTTTATTAATAAAACCACATAACAGTAATTCCTCACAACAAAATGAAGGTGAAACTTCAAATCAATCAAATGTCAATAAAATCAAAAAAGACAAAGAAATTTAAATTAAATATATAACATTGAATTTCTTTTTCTTATCTTTTTTTTTTTTTTTTTCTTTTTTTTTTTTTTTTTCTTTTTTATGTATTTTATTTTTAATTTTTTTTTATTTTATATTTAATCATTAAATATAATTTTTTTTTTTAACATATTATATATTACAAATAATTATTTCATTTTATTACTATTTACTTTTAGGATAAACAAGTATATTTTGACATTAATAATTTATCTTAATAAAATATAGAATTTAATTAAAAAAATAAAAAAATAAAAAAAAAAAAAAAAAAAAAAAAAAAAGAAAAGAAATAGAGCATTAAACAAAACAAAATAATAAAAAAATAAAATCATTTTAAATAAATATAATAATAATAAATTTACAAATAACAAAAACAAAAATAATAATAAATTCTAATAATAAATAAATAAACAAATAAATAAATTAGTAAAATAAAATAATAATACTAAAACTAATATATAAATGGGTAAATAAATAATTCAAAAATAAAAAAAAAAAAAAGTTAATAAAATAAATAAAAATATTTAAATATAAATATAAATAAAAAAAAAAAAGTTTAAAATAATCATCGAACTAATATTAAAACTAAAATATAAATTAAAAAATAAATAATATATATAAACAAATAATGAAATAATGATTTAATGACCTATTATTATTATTATTATTATTATTATTATTATTATTATTATTATTATTATTATTATTATTTATAAAATTTATAAATTGTATATACATATAATATTTAATTTTTTTTCTTATATTTTCTTATATTCATAAATATTATTGTTAATATTATTTCAATATGAGGAAAAAGAAAAGTAATAAAACAAAAAAGTTTTTTTAAAAGAAAAAACTTATTTTAATATTAATAAAGTTTTTTTTTTTTTTTTTTTTTTTTTTTTTTTTTTTTTTTGAATTAATATTTCTTTTTATTATATATTTTTTCTCATTATATCTAAAAGTTTTGGTTTCTTGTTAAAGTTAAAGAGGAATTTCTTTAATTAAATAGTAGTAAATTTAAAATAGTTTAAAATAATAAATAAAAAAAAAAATTAAAAAAAAGTACTATTTTATTTTATTTTATTTTTAAAGTAATCCAATCATAATTTTATAGTAGTGAACAGAAAGTTATAATTATTATTTTTTTTAAATAAATTTAAATATTATTTATTTTATTTTTGTACTACTTTTTTTTTTTTTATTTTTTTATTTTTTTTTTTTTTTATTATTTAAAATTATTTTACTTTTTTTTTTATATTATTTTAAATATTTAAATTTTATATTATAATAAAATAAAATATATATATATATAAAATGATAAAGTTAAAGCAATTAGAAAGTAATTATTCTTACATATTTAATAATAAATATATATAAACCCTTTTAAAAATTATTTTATTCGTATTCTTATTTTTGTTTGTCTTTTTTTTTTTTTTTTTTTTTTTTTTTTTTTTTTTTTTTCTTTTTATAACTTAACATTTTAATTTAGGTTTATTACAAGACGTGGACGTCTTTGAAAAGCCAAGTAAATAATATTATTATATTTTTTTAATATTCATTTATTTTTTAATTAACATATATAACTATTTAGAAAAATTTAACTTTTTTTTTTTTTTTTTTTGTTTTTTTTGTTTTTATTTATATATTATTATCCTTATATATATATATTTATATATATTATGTGAATTATTTTTTTATTAATAAATATAAAAAAATAAAGAAATTCAATTTGAACAATATCCAACTTCAGCACATATAGGTAAAAATTTCAGGATATCATTAACAATTTCAAAAAGAAAAAAAGAAAAATTTATTTCTATTTAATAAATATAAAACAAAGAAACTAAAACAAATTCGTTCAATAATACGAATTAAATAGTAGTAAATTGGAAGAAAAAAAAAAATTAAATTTATTTATAATTAATTTTCATTTCAACTCTTTTATTATTATTATTTAATAAAAAAAAAAAATAACATTAAATAAATACATAAATGAAATATAAAGCTTCAAGAATGCTTTATACTGCCCAAAGTATGTATGATGATATTGAAGATAAAGTTGTTGCTGACTTAGGTTGCGGATGGTATTGAAATAATATTTATTAAATCTCTATTTATATATGTAAAAAAATTATTATTATTATTATTATTATTCTATAATTATTCCAATCTAATTTGTATAATATTATATCATAATAAACTCCCTTATAAATTTTTCATTAAAAATATAGTGGTGTTTTAAGTATTGGAGGTATATATAATATTCAAATTAATAGAGCAAAAAATATATAAATATATGTTTTAGTAAAATGCATTTTACTAAAATTTCATTCATTCGAAATATAAAAATACTACTACAACTACTTCTAATAATAATTATTAAAATGTTTCAATATATATATATATATATTCATGTGTTTATAACAATTAGCTAATCAATTAGGTGCTCTTTATAACTTTGCTTTTGATATTGATGATGATGCTTTAGAAATTGTAATAATTAAAGAAAGAAAATTAAATATTCATATATATATATACATATTTTTTTTTTTTTTACTTTATATTAAATTTTTATATATATATATATATACATGCATTTTATTTTATTAATAAAAGTGTCGTGAAAATATGGAAGGTTTTGAAATTGAAAATATGGATTTAATAAAAGTTGATGTTGAAACTTTAACTTTAAGAGATAAAGTTGATACTGTTTTCATGGTAAATGCTGTTTTTTTTTTTTTTTTTTTTTTTTAAAATAAAAATATTATTATAAAAATTATTATTATTATTATATTCTTAGATATATATAATTAAATATATTTACTTTTATATATTTATATTTATATTTATATTATTATGATTATTTAATTTAATATTTAAAAGAATCCACCATTTGGAACTAAAACTCATAAAGGTATTGATATGGTATTTTTAAAGAAAGCTATTGATGTAAGTAATATATATATATATATATAATATTTAAAAAATAAATAAATCATTTAATAATAAAAAAAAAAAAAAAAAAAAAAAAAAAAACATTTAATTAGAATAATTTAAACTCTACAATAATAATCAATAGAGAGGGAGAAAAAATTAATAATATTTATAAATGCTTTTATTTTTATTATATATTATAAATATATTATTATTATTATCATTGTTAATATTATTAAAGATTTCAACTAGAGCTGTTTATAGTCTTCATAAAACTTCAACAAGAGAGGTAGATATTATATATATATATATATATATATATATTTTTTTTTTTTTTTTTTTTTTTTTTTTTTTTTTTTGAAAAAATATTTATAAATATATATTTCATTTTAATAAGTTTAAATATATAGTATTTTAATGATTAAAATAAATGATGATTATACTAAATTAATCAAAAAAAAATTATATATATATATATATATATATATATTTTTTTTTTTTTTTTTTTTTTTTTTGAAAAAATATTTATAAATATATATTTCATTTTAATAAGTTTAAATATATAGTATTTTAATGATTAAAATAAATGATGATTATACTAAATCAAAAAAAAAAATTTTTTTTTTTCGCTATAAATATTTATATTTAAATAATTAATAATATTAGCATATATTTAAAAAAGCTAAAGAATGGGGTGTTACCTGTGAGGTTGTTGCTGAATTAAGAGTATGAATAAATATATATATATTAAAATTATTATTAAAATGTTATTTTAATGTTATATATATATATATATATATATATATATATTTATATATCTAATAATTATATATCTAATAATTAATTCATTATTTTATATAATTAATTATATTAAATTAAATTTTTATCTTTTTATTTAATTTTATTTTTATTTCATAGTATGATATTCCAGCTATGTATAAATTCCATAAAAAGAAGTCTGTTGATATTCAAGGTTAGTAAAGAATAAATAAATGTATAAATATAAAATAATAATAATAATAATAGCAATAATAATTAATAGTTAATAATAACCGAAAATTGTATTAGTAATGAAAACTTTATTAATTTTTTTTTTTTTTTTTTTTTTTTTTTTTATTATATTAAAAATTTATTATTATTAATTTTAAATATAGTTGACTTTTTAAGATTCGCTCATCCAGATCAAGAATAAATTATTATTATTATTATTGTTTATTAATTTTTTTTTTTTCTATTTTTTATTTTAATTTTTTATTTTTTATATTTATTTATATTTACATTTGATATTTCTCTCCATTCTTAAAATGAAGTTATATAGAAATAAATAAAAAAAAAAAAAGCTTTTTTTTTCCTTTTTCAGTTAAATAATTATTTTATTCTATTCTATTTTTAGTAACATTATAGACTATCTATTATAATCATTATAAATAAAAAAATATATATTTAAAAAGGAATTAGTAAAAAAAAAAAGAACTACTGTATCATAATAATAATAATAATAATAATAATAATAATAATAATAATAATAATAATAATAATAATAATAATAATAATAATAATAATAATAATAATAATAATAATAATAATAATAATAATAATAATAATAATAATAATAATAATAATAATAATAATAATAATAATAATAATAATAATAATAATAATAATAATAATAATAATAATAATAATAATAATAATAATAATAATAATAATAATAATTTTTTTTTAATATCTTATACATAATTTAATTTTGGAAATAAAAAAAAAAAAAAACTTAAATTGGAATAAACTTGGACAAAATTTTAAACATATATTTGTGGCTTTATTAATAAATATAGAAATCAATAATATAATTTTATACCTAAGTACTCTTAAAAATGTGGCACGAAATTATTTTGAGTTATATTAAATTATTTAATTTAATATATTAAATTAAAATTTATTCAAATTTTATTTTATATTTTAATATATATATATATATATTTTTTTTTTTGTTAAAGGAAAAAAAAAAAAAAAAAAAAAAAAAGAAAAAGAGATAACGAAATTCTGTTATATCCAAATTTTTATATATTACATATGGCATTAAAATAAAATTATTATAATTATTAATTATTATTATTTTTATTAAAATATTTTTATTAAAAAAAAAGCTTTTTTTTTTTTTTTTTTTTTTTTTTTTTTTTTTTTTTTAAAAAGATAAAATGAAATTTATTAAATTTAAATTTTTATTAATTATAAAAAAAAAAATCTTATAAATAAATATTATAAATATTAATAATTAGAATATAATTGACATTAATTTAAACAAAAAAAAAAAAAAAAAATAAAAATAAAAAAAAAATGAGAATACTTCGTTCTTCAAGTAATGAAATTACAATTATAGAAAAAGATCATTTATTTGACACTACCAATGATTTTGGTAATTTTAAAAATAATTATTATTTTTCACAACCAAAGGGACAACCATATTCATTCCATTATAAAAACCTCATAGAAAATTTTATTGAAGAAAACCATTGTAATTAATTAAAAAATTTAATAATGATAATAATTATTTCACTATTAATAATATTACTTACAATATAATATTTTTTATGTTCAAAAAATATATATATTTATATATGTTAAATATATTTATATAAATAAAAATTATATATAAAATAATATTCAAATTTAACTTTTTTTTTTTTTTGATAAAAATATTTTATATATTCAATTCAAGACACATCTATAATTCCTTTACTTCAGACAATTGTTTCCTTAAATAAATATCCAAATAAGTTAGTAGTTATTATAAATAAATATATTTTTTATATTAATTCTTTATTCTTTTAAACTTTTTATTATTATTATTATTATTATTAAAAGTAATATTTATATATAAAAATAAAATAAAATAAAATAATTTATATATATACACACATATATTTATATATATATATATATATATATTTTTTTTTTTAAAAAAAATACATTTCAAAATATTAAAGTTTTAACAAATAGTTTAATATATAATACATAAAATATTTATTTTTTATTTATTATAAATATTATTACTTATAATTACTATTTTAAAATAAATAAATAAATATATATATATATTTAAAGATTTATGATTGAATTATTGTTAAATACTTGCTTTAATTGTAATGATGTTAGTATAGTTAATGAAGCTTGTAATATAATTGAAAATATTGCATGCATTCCAGGAATATATGATTATGAAAAACTTAATAATTCGAATAAAAATTTTATACTAAATAAGGAATTACCTTTTGATTTTATTGCCAATGAGGATGAATCATTCTTTTTTAATAATATAATTTATATAATGAAGAATTCACTAGGAAATGTAAATATATATATTTTTATAAATATTTTTAAAAATTTATTTATAAATAAAAATATGAAAAGATATTATTATTATTATTATTATTATTATTATTTTTTAATATTGCTTTAATTGAATTTAAAAAAATTAATATCATCATATTTTAATATTAAAAAGATTAAAGGTTATGAAAAATTGAATAAAGATGATGAACCTAATGAAACTATGGAAGAAGTAAATATAAAATGCTTTATTATAAGAATATTTATTTCTTTTTTTATTTATATATATATATATATTAAAAGTAAAAAAAAAAAAAAAATTACATATAATATTAATTAATTATGAATTAATAAAAAAAAAAAAAAAATAAAATAAAATAAATAGATTAATAGAGTTTTCTTTAATATAGTCCCATATAAAGAAACAAGAAAAATTAATAATGTAAAGTAAAATATTGATTAAAGTTTTAATATATATAATATTAATTGATTTATTAATTTTAATTATTATTATTATAATTATCCATGATAATATATATATATATATATATATACTTAATTTCATCTAGCCGGAATTTATATATTTATTTTTTCATACCATAATTATTATACTTAAAAATGACATACTACAGAATCAAAGTATTATATATATTTAATGAAATTATTTAAAATTAAATGAATTTATAATATATATAATAATATATATATATAAACAAAAAACGAAAAAAAACAAAAAAACAAAAAAACACTTATTTATATATTTATATTTAAAATAATTTTTTTTTATATTATTTATTATTTCATATAATAAAAAGGTACAATGAAAAAAACAATGTTATTTCGTATTATCAAAAATATCAATTTAAATAAACTTATAAGTAATATATGTGAATTGTATGATTATACTACTTATTATGATTATGATAAAATATCGTTGATACAAACTGATATTCAACAATTCATATATATGGTAAGAGAGAGGAAAAAAAAAAAAAAAAAAAAAGGAAAAAAAAATTATTATTTTTTTATTTCATAATATTTTATGAATATTTATTGAAAATATATGAATTTAGTTTATATTAATACTATTAATACTGCTATTATTATTTATTATTATTATTATTATTATTTTTTTTTTTTTTAAATTTATTTATTTATTTATTTTTTATTTATTTCATTTATTTTATTTTTATTTTTTTTTTTATTTTTTATTTTTTTTTTTTTTTTTTTTAATTTCATAATTTTATTTTTATTTCTTTCTTCTTTTATTGTATGATATTTTTAAATATACAAATAAAAAATAGTTCTAATCATAAATATTAATTATTATAATATAGATATCATTGTATTCTTATACAAAGTGTACAACTTTTGATGATGAAAAAAATTACTTAATAAGTAGAGAAGATTTAATTAATAAACTATATTCGAATATAACAGAAAGAATGCTTTTTCCATTTATTGAAGTAATAAATTTTTTAATAATAAATTTTCTTTAAGATATATGTATATTTAAATATATATTTACTTATTTATATTAGAAACTAATTATAATAAATATATTCTTTATTATATAAAACTGACTTTTTTTTTTTTTTTTTTTTTTTTTTTTTTTTTTTTTTTTTCACTTCATTTTCCTCATTTTCTTCTTCTTATTAAACAAAAGACAATGATAGATAATAAGGTGAAACAAGGAATAATAGAAAGAATACTTCACAATAAATGTAAAGGAAATGTATCATTATATACTAAATTAAATGAAGATAAAATAATAGCTTATTTCTTCAATTTTAAACCAAAAGATAATTCTTATAAAAGTAATTCAACCATTATTCGTTCTCTATTACTTTTAATACAAAGCTATTTAGTTGACCATACCTTAACCAAAGAATATCAACAGGAATGGATGAATGCGTTAAAAGTTATAGATGATAAGGTTAATTTGGTTTTGGAACAATCAACTAAAGATTCAGAAGAAATAAAATATAAAGAAGAGTTATTTAATTATAATAATCTTTTAAAAATTTTAATAATGAGCTATCTTTAAAATAAAATAATATAATACATATATAAATTTTATTTTATTTTTTTATAATTTCAAAATTGTATAATAATCATAATAATCATAATCATAATCATAGTAATAAATAAAAAATAAAAACAGAAAAAAAAAAAAAAACATTAATTATAACATTAAATTATATAATATTCATATATAATTATTAATATATATTTAATTTAAATATTATACCTTTTTTTTTTTTTTTTTTTTTTTTTAAACTAGTTTTTAAATAAATTTCAAAAAATATTTTTTATTTTTTTTATATTTTATTTTATTTCAGGATATATATAAACATTTAATAATATATTACCAAGAGTACAAACATATAATATATTATTCGGTTGTTATTGAATGTCTTTTGCACTTCAATATCTTCCTCGATTAATAGTGATCCAATAGTTGTGAAAACCATTTTATATGTCATTCAAGCTATATCAAATAATTCCTTAGGCTCCGAAAGACTTTCACTCGAAGATTGTATTCCTTTTTCTCCTATCCTTTAGCGAGGTATTCTCATTCCCTATATTAGTAATGATCATGAAAAAAGGAGAAACTCATGACATGAAGTATGATGTTTAGTTAATCCTATTACCATCAGTATGCTTACGAATCTTTGTAATCATCAAAATTTTATACGAGAAGTTATTGGCTTTATGAGGATCTATGAAAAATCAAATCATTAAATCCTTAGAAATTACTGAAAATAATTCTATTACCTATTGACAATTAGAAGAAATTATAAAAATAACAGATTTAGGTTACCAGTTAGATCAATGTTGTAGTTGTAATAAACATTTTAATATTAATTCACCACCAATGCTATATCTTTTCGTCTCTAATTCGTTTGATCTCTTCCAAAATTTAATTTTTTTTTTTTTTTTTTTTACTTCAACATACAAGAATATTGTCTACCCGTGCTATTACATAATCTAATGAAGAAAAAGAATTTGAAAATGCTTACTAATACTAATACTACTGGTAATGGTAATGGTAATGGTAAACATATAAAATATGTTAAGGAAAGTGAATTGAAGAATTAAAAATGTAAAATAATAAAAGGAATTGATTAATATTTCTTAAAACAATTATATGGGTATTTTTAAAGGTTCATGAAAAAAGTGTTAATTAAAAAAAAAAAAAAAAAAAAAAAATTGAATATAATATGTATATATATACATATTTAATTATTATTATTATTATTATTATTATTATTATTATTATTATTATTATTATTATTATTATTATTATTATTATTATTATTATTATTATTATTATTATTATTTTTCGTTTTTCTTTTTTTATTTTTGTTTATGTTTTTATTACAATTATTATTATTTTTATTATTATTTTATTTAATTCATTAATTATATATATATAGTAAATAATAATAATAATAATGATAATAATAATAATAATGATAATAATAATAATAATAATAATAATAATAATAATAATAATTTTTTTTTTTTTTTTTTTATTTTTTTTTTTTTTTTTTTTTTTTAGACAGGGAAGAGAATACACTTCCAAAACTTTATTAAATTTTATTTTAAAAAATACATGTAGGTGAAAAGTACATTTGAGATTAAAAATAAAAAATTTAAAAAATAAAATAATAAAAAAGCTCGAAAATACTATGTATTTCGGCAAGTTGTACTATGCGGGAATTTTTCTCTTCCTAACAAATAAAAAAGAAATAAAACTTAGAAGTAACATCTTTAAAATAGATAGTGTGGTGTCCACTAAACTCTCCCCGGATTCATCATTTATTGAACTACTAGGGCGAGATTCATCCTTCGTAGAAATAGATGACTTTTTTTTTTTTTTTTTTTTTTTTTTTTTTTTTTTTTTAGACTAGGAATAAACTTTATTTAATAATATTTTTTTTTTAAAAAATACATGAAGTTTAAATACATGAAAATTTTTTTTTTATATTAATATTAAAAAACTACGTTATGAGATTTGAGGACGAAATGGCCTCTAACTCTTCCCATTCATCGAAGATAACTCCATGTGGATGAAAATTATCATTCGAATCTGTATCAGAATTTCTTCTTTGCCTTATCATTACGACGTCGACGCTCTTGACAACGGTAGGTCTAACACTATACAAATCGATCATGGTGTAAAAATCACCAATCACAATAGGCATAACGTTAGTAAGGAATTCCGCAAGCCCCACAAAATATGAAATCGGGAAAGAAGACTCGTTCGAAGGTGATTGAAAAATATTATTAATATATCGCCTTCTTTCCCCCGAGCCGATCTTTAAGATTTCAAATACTGCATTTCCGCCAAGAAGGAGACACAGCACGTAAAAATTGATATTATCATCAAAATCTTCCTCTTTATCATCAGGAATGTTCAATGATTTCTCATGAACAATAAGAGAAAAATTAATAAAAATTTCATCAACAAAGGGAATGAAATGTTGCCTAAATTCTTCAAATTTAGGACATACAAGTATCCAGTGTGTAAAACTAGGTATGCTGTTACTCTCACCACAACAAGGGAAGTATGTTGGGCAATTTTCTGATACTAGATTACTTTTAACATACGTTTTTACATCAAATTTGAATCCACATTTAATTCGTCCAATCCAAAAAAATCCAAGAGAAAATTGTGAAAATTTAAGTGATAGACGTTGAATAAATTTTTTAAAACCAAATTTAAATTTCTTGTATTTTGTAGATCTGATCGCAGGAGTGCTTGAATAATGAATATTTTCCCAGTAAAACTTCCTTATTTCTCCAGGAAGTTTATTATTGTGCTTGTGTACTGTTAAACTCCGTGCTTTTTTCGTCCATGAATAGTGAGAAAGTGTAGGTATATTTTTGACTAAATGAGAAATAATACAAGAAGAATCTTTCCACTTTTTAAAACATCGAATCATCGCCTTAGCACAAAAACTAGCTATAGGAGGTATAGAAAGTTCCTTAGACATATTGTAAATTGAAGTATTGGAGGTTTTATTTTTAAACCCGAAACTCCAATACAAACCTCGATTAAAAGCAGTTTGAGCTTTTTCAGTATTCTTTTTATTTGAACCAAGTAAGGGAGCATAATAAAGAACTGAACTAAGGACAAAAGAAACTAGTATACGAGTTTTAAAGTAGAAAGGAACATTCCTATTGGTTAAAAATCTAAAGAAAGAGTTAACTGTATAATTAATTTTACTATTCATCTTAGCAATAATAGGTTTTAAATCCAACGATTCATTAAAAGGTATACCAAGATATGTATATTGATTAGTGCTTGGTATATAGTTCATACCAAGTCTAAAAGTAGGATTTTCATAATGTCTTGAAGGTATAAAATTCTTTGGTTTAACAACTAGTGTAGCGCATTTATTGATTCCAAAGGTCATTTCATTTTTAATACCCCATTCATGAGCAATATTCAAAAGGTTTTTAAGTGAAGATTTTGTAGGAGCTAATAATACAATATCATCAGCAAATAATCCACCACAACACTTTTTCTTTTCAGTAATCACACCATAACTTTTACATTTATCAAAAATATCATTGATAAATATATTGAATAAAATAGGAGAGAGAGAACACCCTTGGCGAACACCACGGTGTATTGGAAATTCTTTTGAAAGTTTACCATTAAAGTTTGCACGAGCTTTCGAGGTAAGGTATAGATTAGCAATGAATTGAAGGCATTTACCACGAATACCAAGATAATTTAGTTTAGTAAGTATATTGTAAATTGGAACTGAATCATAAGCTTTTTTAAGGTCAAGAAAGGCAAGAAAGGTAAATTTATCCTTAAATTTTCTTCTTTGACAAATTTCACGAATGGATACAAATAAACTAATACATTCTTCTTTATTTCTAAAACCAAACTGTTCTGGTCTAATTATTCCATTAGAAAAAGCATAGTCCGATATTCTTTTAGTGACAATTTTTGATAGAATTTTTAAACCTACATTGATGAGTGAAATACCACGATAATTATTACAATCTGAAAGATCCCCTTTTTTAGGAATAGAAACAATAGAAGCAGAGTTCCATTCATTAGGAAAGTCACCATCCCAAATTTT
>JACVTC010000123.1:0-85000 GCA_016946835.1 Neocallimastix lanati (nom. inval.)
GTCGACTTGGCTCTAACCGCTTGAAATGGTGCCGTCGAGTAAACAAAATTATTATAATAATAATAAGTTTAAATAAAAATAATCTCAAATATTCCAATATAATTAGTAATCACGGCGGCGACTTAATGGGTGCAATTATAATTAGTACTTCTTCAAATAGTACTTCTTCTATTATTACTTCTTGTTTCTTCTCTTAGTAATTCTTCAAATGGTAGTTTTCTAATAGGTAGTTCTCTAATTGGTAATTCTCTAACTGGTAGTTTTCTAACTGGTAGTTCTCTAATTGGTAATTCTCTAACTGGTAGTTTTCTAACTGGTAGTTTTCTAACTGGTAGTTTTCTAACTGGTAGTTCTCTAATTGGTAGTTCTTTAACTGGTAGTTCCTCTAACTGGTAGTTCTTTAACTGGTAGTTCTTTAACTGGTAGTTCTCAATCTCGTGATCGTAACGTGCTCCACTTTTTATAACAAGGTAGTTGTTATTGTAAAATGTTCCTTATGGAGCAGATTACAATTACGAAAAAAAAAAAAAACAAAAACTTAATCTAAAATTAAATAAAGTTATAAAAACTAAAACTAATTCAATAAGCTTTTTATTCAATTTGTTTTGACTCAAATTGAATAAGTTCTTATTTATTATTTATTTATTATTCTTTTATTATTAATACTATTAAGTTATATATTACTATTTAATTTTTATGATATTAAACTAAACTAAAATTAAAACTAAACTAAAATTAAACTAAACTAAAATTAAACTAAACTAAAAATTAAACTAAACTAAAATTATTAATATATTTTATTACTAAATTTTAGGTTATTTAAAAATTAATTTTAATATTTTTAAATTTATATATTATATGAAATATAAATTTATTATTAATTTTCATAAATCAATTAATTTCATAAATTAATATATTTTACATAATTTAATGCATTAGCATTATTTTGTAAACTGTGAATTACATTAAATAATTTAATGTACAAAATAAATTAATTAATGTACTAAAGATATTGATCATATCTTTACAGAGCCACACCTTATCATTACGGATAATGATAATAATATTATTAATACTTATAGGTCAATTGATGGAAGAAACACATTTAGAATCAAAATAAACAATAAATATAATAACTTAATTATGAACACCGATAATGATAATCTTTGGCATAGAAGACTTGGTCACTTCTATCACAAAGATTTATCAAAATTTATAAAGGAACACACCACAAGTCATAATAACAATGACAATAATTGTATTACTTGTGGAATAGCTAAAATGAAAAGGTTACCTCACAACAGGGTAACTCCTAAAGCTACCAAGTTATTAGATGTTATCCACTCCGACATTGTTGGTCCTTTCCCGGATTCATTTTTGGTTTTAAATTCATCATTACTTTCATTGATGAATTCTCTAGGAAAGCCTGGATTTTTACTATGAAAAGAAAATCAGATGCCATCGATATTATTATTAATTTTTTCAAATATTTAAATAATCTTTTTCCAAATTATAAAATTACTAATTTCAAATCGGACCAAGGAAAAGAATATTGTAGTAGAAGAGTCAACAAATTCTGTAAAAAGAATGGTATTAGAAAACTCTATTCTCCTCCAAGAAATCCTCAAAATAATGGAATTGCTGAACGATTTAATCAAACCATTCTTTATTCCCTAAAATGTTTATTAAGCTGGAGTAAACTCAACATTAAATTTTGGGATTTTGCTATACGTTATTCAAAATATCTTTATAATCTTACTCCTCATTCAGGAATAAATAATCAAATTCCCAATGAAGTATTTTATGGTACTCCAATTCATGTTAATCATATTAAAGTTTTTGGATGCATCGCTTATTATAAGGATTTCTCTCCCAAGAAAGGAAAATTAGATCCTAACGCCAAAAAAGGTTTTTTCTTAGGTTTCAGTAATGATTCTAATTCTTATTTAATAATGGACTATAATAATTTTTCTCTACATCAAGTAAGAGAAGTATTATTTCAAGAAGACACCCCTGCCTGCATTACTAAAGATATTACAAAAAGAATTTCGCCTTATGTTAAAGACAATAATAATAAATTAAATTTATGCTTAGATTTATCTTTTATCAACAAATTATTAAGCAATTATACAAATAATAATATACATAATAATAATAATATCAACAACAATTATGACAATAATGACGATAATTATTTTATTCCTGACAATAATAATATCATTAATATTCCTGATAATCCACCTAATAATATTAATATTCATAATAATATTCCTAATAATGATATTCATAATAATAATTATAATAATAATTCTCCTGATGATTATAATGTTAATAATAATAACTTTAACAATAATTTAAATATTGATAATTATATTTCAGATCAAAATAATAATAATAATTTTTCATATCAAAATAATGAAAAATTTTTAATTAATAAAAATTTGTCAAAAAATGAACAAAATTTAAATAATAATAATTTCAATAATAATTTTAATAATAATAATAATTGATAACTACTTAATAATTATACTATATATTTATTTATATTATTTTATATATTTATTTATTATGTAATTTATTAAAGTGTACTTGTGTTAATGTTTTATGTAAATTAGTTAATACGTTTATTTTATATTGTATAAACTATGTCAACAATTATTTTAATTATTTTGTGTAACATGTATTTACGTAACAAATGTATTCATGTGATATAGTTCTATATAAACATCATGAATGTACTATCCACTTCTCTCTTTGTTAACCATAATACTTTCGTATTATTATATTAAATAAATAAACAACATATATCAGATTAAGAGTCTCATTCGATTCTATTCTAATATTAAAAGTTTTTTTTAAAAAATACGACATGCCTCAAGAAACTACTTTAGCTAAAGACCAACGCCTTCGTGGAAAGTCTAACTTCAACGAATGGAAACTTTTATTGTAACCGCTGCCAAAACTCAAGCTATTGAAGACTTTTTAGAAGATGATATTATCAGTCATCTAAATAATGAATTCTTTGTTTACGCCCCAAACGGTAATGAACCAACCAACAGGGTCATTACGGACATTCTTAACAATTTAAACCTCCCAATTCCTGGTCAAGAACCTCGTCCTGTTAGAGAAAACAATGACGCACCAGAGAATGTAAACAATAATGCTCTAGAACCATTATTGGATAATAGAACAAAAAGATTGATTATCAAAGAGGCTATAAAAATGGATGCCGAATTGATGTTATTGATTTTAAAAAATATTGACGAAAAAATCGTTAAAGAGATAAGTCGTCTAACTAACAGTTATCGTATTATGGAAAAACTCAAGGGAAAATACGGTAACAACAACGCTGATATGGAGTACTGGCTTAAAATACTCAAAAGTTTAAAGCCAAAGAACAAAAATGAAGTAATCAAAATGTTGGACCAAGCGAAAGAAATTTTCGTAGAAATGGAAGAAGTTGATTTAGGTATTACAAACAAGGAAAAATTAAAATACCTATATAACATTCTTACTGATGACTATAAAAATATTGTTCAATTCGACTTGAACAGTGATGCAGATGAGTACTTAGATACTCTCAAAAGAATTATCTCAGCAAGGTCATATGTTGAAAACTGGGATGACATTAAAGAAAAAGATGAAGATGATGATCCTATGGACCTTGATTACCTTAGCAAGAGGAAAAGAACTACAAAATTAAACAAAAAACCTTCAAGTTCAATTAACAATAAGAAAAATAAACATAAATATAAGAAAGAAAATAAAAGTTATTGTCATATATGTGATATGAACGGACATTCCACAAAAGAATGTCATTTCAATCTTAAAAACAAAGAAAACAATATTAAAAATCAGCATAATAATAAAAAAGGGAGGCAAAATCAACAACAAGAGAAGAAATCATTAAATTACTTGGTAAACTCAAGAAACTATAATGATTATAGAAATAATTGTACCCCAAAATACACCAAAAATGAGGATTACTCTGATAATGCCAGCAATTACGATGAAAACTTTGATTTTGAGGATGCTAGAGCATTAATGTATCAGAGAAAGCAAAATAATAAATATATAAATTTATTGGAGGTTATTCCAAATAATAACAAACATACTCATGATTTTGATAACATATACGATAAATCCATTGATTTTATTAATCATAGTAACTTAATAACAGATGATGTTACATGGTTTTATGATACAGGTGCCGGTGAACATGTAACGAATGATAAATCTTTACTTGTGAACTTTAAATATGAATCCGTTAAGTTGTGTTGTGCAAATGGTTCAATTTGCCAATTTGAAGGATATGGAACTTATGAATGTTTCATAAATAAACAATATATTAAACTTGAAAAAGTTTTATTTTCCAAAAATGTTCACAAAAATCTTATTAGTGGTATAGAACTTGCAAAATCAGGTTTTATTTCTTTAATTGATTCTTCTGATGGAGAAAAAGCTAGACTAAAATTGTGGGATAAGAATAAAACTAATCTAGGTACATTCCTATCATCTAAATATAATCAATTTCCTATCAAAACACAACATTTAAACAGTAATAAAATAATAGGAAATGACATATTGCATATAGGTAAATTAAATGACAAAAGTATTGAAATATGGCATAGAAGATTAGGCCATTTTTATCAAAGTAATTTACCTAAATACCTAGATCTACATAATATAAAAGCTCCTCCATGCATAGATTGCAAAATTTCTAAGATGAGGAGGGGATCTCATAAAGGGAAAACTCCAAAGGCAACAGAACTCCTGGAAATAATTCATTCAGACATTTCTGGGCCGTATAATCTATCCATTAATAACAAGAAATACTTTCTCACAATGATGGACGAATTCTCTAGAAAAGTATGGATATTTACTCTTAAGTCAAAAGCTGAAGCTCCAGATAAAATAATAGAATTATTTACTTATCTAAATAATCAATTTAAGGATTATACGATAAAAATATTTAAATCTGATGGAGGAAAGGAATATAAAAATAAAAAGATAAACAAGTATTGTAAAGAAAATGGTATCGAAAAGGTGTATTCTCCTCCTTATTGCCCAGAAATAAACGGAAAAGCTGAAAAAATTAATAATACACTTAGAAATTCAGCAAAAACACTTATGTATTGGGCTAAATTATCGGAAAACTTCTGGAACTTTGCGATAAAGCATGCTTGTTATTTATACAATATGATTCCACATTCAGGAAACAATAATTTAATTCCTGACGAAGTATTTTATAATAAAAAAGTAAATATAAAACATTTAAGAACTTTTGGATGCACTTGCTACTTCAGAGACCAAAGTCCACACAAATCCAAATTTCAACCAAATTCAAGGAAAGGCATTTTTCTTGGTTTTGACAAAAAGAAATATTCGTATATTATTATGGACAAAGAAACTAGAAAATTAAATTATGTTAGTGACATTGAATGCGTTGAAGAAGAACCAGGAAATTTTAAATATCCGAATAACGGCTTCCAAGACCCTTATTTCTCTTTTACTAAAATGGACCTTGATGAAAGAAACATGAGAAATAGAAATATAAATGACGATAATAATTATAATGACAATAATCTTCTAAATGAAAATATCAATTTAAATGAGAACAATATTTTAAACATAAATAATAATTTAAATCTAGATAATAATGTAAATGAAGATAATAATATCAATATAGCTAACGACAATAACGAGAACAATGTTTTAAATGAAAACAATAATGAGAATAACAATGAAAATAATAATAATAATTTGGACAATATTAATTTAAATGAAAATGTAAATTTAATGGACAATAATAATTTTATTGAAAATAACGACATTAATGAAGAAGAAAATAACATATCAAAAGAAAATAATACTGTGGGAAAAAACGATTTAATTAAAAATAATCCAAATGAAGAAATAAAATCAAATGAAATTGATAAAAAACACCCTATAAATTCTGGTGATGTAAATATTCCTTCAGCTAAAAATAAAGGCAAAGAAAAAATCAATGAAAATGACGAAAATTTAAATTTTGAAAAAAGTGAAAAAAGTTTTATTAATAAAAATTTTTCAAAAATTGAACCAAAAATTTCTAAACAGCCATTGGTCAAAATAAATTTATCAGATCCTTGTTCATCAAATAGTAATATAAATAATATTTTAAATAATACCTTATCAACCTCACGTGATAAAATTTTACATAAATCTTCATCTGAAAATTTAGAAAATGATAATACACATGATCATAATAATAATACTAATGATCGACATAAAATTATTGAAATTTCTAATAAAACTATGGATAATAAAAATTTTTCAAAAAATGATGAAAATTTTAATAATAAAAATTTTTATCAAACAATGACAATAAAATTACAAATTTTAAAAATTCCAACACACCCATTAATAAAATTACCAATAATTTACCTATTTCATCAAACTCGCATAATGATAATACTTTTAATAATTATACTCTTAATAAGGCTTCAAATGATACTATTATTTCCAACTCCTCAGTTGATACTTCTTTACAAGACATCGATAATTCTAATACTCAAGATTCACGAAAAATTGATATTAATATTTCTAATAATTCCAATTTTAACAATTCAACCAATACCACTAATAATTTGCAATACAATGATAATCTATACCAAGATAATCAGTCTCTTACATCAATTGCTCATAACATTATTAAATCTAATGAAAATGAAATTATGGATGATATAATGATTAATAACGATGAAATTAATAATTCTCATTCTTCCAGAAAACGTCCTTTACCCCCAAATTCTCCCGATTCCAAAACAGTTATTCCTTCCACTCTTAGAACTTTAAGAAGAAAGTTGGATATTGATGATTCTTATATGATCGCTTCTATTTATTCTGATTCTCCAAATAGCTATGATGAAGCCATTAGTTGCAAAAATAAAAATTACTGGATTAATGCCATAAAAGATGAGTTAAATAATTTATATTCAAATAAGATTATGACTTTTGTTTCAAAAGTTCCTCCTGGAAAAAATATTATTTCTACGAAATGGGTTTTTGCTACTAAGAGGGATAGTAATAATTTTATTTACAAATATAAAGCTCGTCTGGTTGCCAGAGGCTTCCGTCAAAAATGGGGTATTGATTATGATCTTACGTATTCCCCAACTTTAAATATTGATAGTCTTAAACTCATTTTTGCTTTATCTGCTGCTTTTCATTGGGACATTTTTCAACTTGATATTAAGGCTGCTTACCTTAATGCTCCTCTCGACAAGGATATTTACACTACCATTCCTAAAGGCGATATAAACTTTGGGAGGGGATACTGGAAACTAAACAAAGCATTATATGGCCTTAAGCAATCCGGTAGACAGTGGTACGAAACAATAAGAAAATTTTTAATTAATAATAATTTTGAACAAATAAAAGCCGAACAATGCATATTCAAACATTCAATAAATAATAAAACAAAATGTATAATTGGACTCTATGTTGATGACATGGTCATTGCTGGTGAAATAAAATTTATCAAAGATATAATATCAAAAATTAAAAGAAAATTCAAAATATCAAATTGTGGACCAATCGAATATATTTTAGGTATTAAAGTAGAAAAACAAAATAATAGTTATATAATTTCACAGAAAAGTTTTATTGAAAATATGTTAAAAAAATTCAATATAAGCAATACTCGAAAAAGAAAAACACCCTGCACAGGAGACAATGATATATCCGAAAATAAAAAGCCTTTCGATAAAACAATATACAAAAGTGCAATTGGATCCTTAATTTATTTATCAAAATGTACAAGGCCGGAAATCTCTTTCGCAGTTAATAAAGCTTCCAGAAAATGTGAACAACCAACAATTTCAGACTGGAACAAAGTAATAAATATTTTAAAATATATAAATAGTACAAAAGATTATAAAATTAAATATGATGGAAAGGGGGAGTTAATTGCATACACGGACTCGGATTTCGCAGGCGATAAAATTGATAGAAAGTCTACTTCAGGTGGAATTATTTTAATGGGAAAAAGTCCTATATGCTGGATATCTAAAAAACAAACGTGCGTTGCTACTTCTACCGCAGAGGCCGAATATATAAGTACTTCAGAAAACGTCAAGAAAATATTATGGATAAGAAACATTATTAAAGAAATACTAAATAAGAAATTAAATATAACAATCTACACTGATAATCAAGCAAGTAAATGTATAATGGAAAATGGTGAAATCAATACTAAGTTAAAACATATAGATGTCAGATACCATTTCAATAGAGATAACATATTAAAGAAAAGAATAAATCTAAAATATATAGACACGGAAAACATGCTAGCCGACATATTAACAAAAGATTCAAATGGTGCAAAAATACTAAAATTTACAAATAATATTTTTATATAAAAATCTCATTTGAGGGGGAGTGATAACTACTTAATAATTATACTATATATTTATTTATATTATTTTATATATTTATTTATTATGTAATTTATTAAAGTGTACTTGTGTTAATGTTTTATGTAAATTAGTTAATACGTTTATTTTATATTGTATAAACTATGTCAACAATTATTTTAATTATTTTGTGTAACATGTATTTACGTAACAAATGTATTCATGTGATATAGTTCTATATAAACATCATGAATGTACTATCCACTTCTCTCTTTGTTAACCATAATACTTTCGTATTATTATATTAAATAAATAAACAACATATATCAATAATAATAATAATAATAATAATAATAATAATAATAATAATAATAATAATAATAATTTAATATACGATAAAAATTTTTCAAATAATTTTATTAATTCTAATAACAATAATCTTATTGGCTCAAAAAATCAATACAATGGTAAAAAATTTTCTGATACAATAAATTCTGAATTTAATCAAAATTTAGAAAATTTTAATCAAAATACAAATACCAATACAATAACCAATGAAAATTTTTCCAACACCAAAAATTTTTCTAATCCAAATTATATACAAAATTCTAATAATAAAAAATTTTTAATTAATGAAAATTTTAATTCAAAAAATGATCAAAATTTTATTAATAAAAATTTTTTATCAGAAGAAGATAAAAATAATAATAATATTAATAATTTTATTAATAATAATTCAAATAATAATAACATAAATATTTATAGAAATAATAAAAGAAAATCCAAATTTTCCAATAATAATATTATTAAACACTTCAAACCTAATATTAATAATAATAATATTGATATTTACAATAATAATAATAATCATAATAATATTATTTCTTATAATAATAATCCTAATAATTTTAATTACAACAATGATAATTTAATTAATACTATTGAAACTGAAAATGAAGAAGTTCCGAAAACCTATCAAAAAGCTCTCAATTGTGATCATGCCGATGAATGGGATATTGCTATCCAAGAAGAACTCAAAAATTTATATGATAATAATACAATGACTTTTGTTAAAAAATTACCAAGAGGAAAACAACCAATTTCTACAAGATGGGTTTTTGCAATTAAAAAGGATGCAAATAATAAAATTATTAAAAGAAAGGCCAGACTTGTTGCAAGAGGTTTTGCTCAAAGATACGGTATCGATTATGAACTTACATATAGTCCGACATTAAACGTTGATTGTATAAAATTACTTCTCGCTTTTGCTGCTCAATTTCAATGGACTGTTTATCAATTAGATTTTAAATCTGCCTATCTAAACGCTGCCTTAGACAAAGAAATTTACACCGAAATTCCTTACGGCGATGAAAACTACGGTAAAGGCTATTGGATTCTAAATAAGGCATTGTACGGCCTTAAACAATCAGGCCGCCAGTGGAATAAAACCATTACAAAATTTTTAACCGAAAACAAATTTCATCAATCCACCACTGATCCATGTGTTTTCTTTAAAAAGCAGAAGGAAGAACTAACTTGTATTATAGGACTTTATGTTGATGATATGCTAATTATAGGTGAAAATTTCGAAATTGTTAGAATTGTTTCAAGAATTAAAGATAACTTTAAGGTATCAAAATGTGGATTTGCTGACTTCATATTAGGAATCAAAATAGAAAGAGAAAATAATGATATTTATATCTCACAAGAAGCATTCATTGATAATCTATTAAATAAATATAGTATAAATAATAAAAAGAAAATAAAATCACCATGTTCAGTAAATGAAAATAATGAAGATAATGAACCTGTTGACAAAATAAAATCAAAAGTATTATCGGATCCTTAATTTATCTTGCAAGATGCACACGTCCAGACATTGCATTTGCTGTTAACTTTGCCGCTAGAAAATCAGAAAATCCAACTCAAGCCGATTGGAAAAAAGCTATTAAAATATTAAAATACTTAAATGGAACAAAACATTATAAAATAAGATATGACGGTAAAGGTAAAATAAATGCACATACAGATTCAGATTTTGCCGGTGATCCAAATGATAGAAAATCTACTTCAGGACACATTATCTTAATGGGTACAAATCCTATTTCATGGTATTCTAAAAAACAAACAACTGTCGCAACGTCTACTGCCGAAGCTGAATATTTAAGTACTACAGAATGTATTAAGAAAGTATTACAAATTAAAAATCTACTTTATGAATTATTTGGAGAAACTGAAACTATAGACATATACACGGATAATGAAGCAAGCAAAAGTAGCATTGAAGCAGGTCATTTAAATCCAAAGCTTAGACATATTAGTGTTAGCTACCATTTCAACAATGAAAATATATTAAATAAAAATGTTCAACTAAAATATATTAGTACAAATGATATGCTGGCCGATCCATTAACCAAAAACCTTAATGGAAACAAAATAACTAATTTTACAAATAAAATTTTTATAAAATAAAAAATTTAATTTGAGGGGGAGTGTTAACTTTATTAATATAAAGTTATATTCTAGCTTAGGTTTAATAAAATATTAAATTAAATTATATTAAATACATTGTAATTATAAATTAAATATAAATTAATATGTATCTAGAACAAGCCACAATTAAATATAAATACATGTAATTTTCTCTGTACTTTAAATCTTTGTTAACCATTTATTTATATTCTATAAATAATAAATTTATATTAATTAATAAAACAAATTTTAATAATTAAAGTTTGAATTTATCTATTTATTTATTTATTTATTTATTTATTTATTTATTTATTTATTTATTTATTTATTTATTTATTTATTTATTTATTTTATTTATATCTCTAAGATGAATTATTAAGTAAATATATATTTTATTTATAATTAAAAAGTGATTTATGAAGATGAATGATATATATATATTTTTCTAAGAGAAGAAAGAGAAATAAAAAAAAAAAAAAAAAAAAAAAAAAGTGATTTTATAATATTATAATACAGTTAGATATACATATATAATTTAGAGTATATATAAGAATTTTTGTTAAAAAATTATTGTTTTAATTTTTTTTTTTTTATTTCCGGGGTGTACCGCCCTTGGTTTCAGTCCCCCCCCCCTCAAGAGTATAAAGGCAGAATTTTGAATAATTATTGAATTTCATTATAAAATATTTTATTTCAATCAGAGAATATCTATATTGTAAAAAAAAAAAAAATAATAATAATAATAAAATATTATATTGTAAAATAAAATAAAACTTTTTAAAATTTGCCTTAATGTAATTCAATTATTTTATTAAACAAACTTAATAAATAAAAAAAGAATTTTTTTGTTAATTTTATATTTTTAATATATATATTAAACATAATGCTTCGAAGTATTATAATTTTTTGGGGAGAGCGCGTTTCGGAACCGCACGTGAATGATATAAGCCACATGTTTTTTGAGATGGCGTATTATATATAAATTTTTTTATATAAATAAATAATTAAATAATAATTAAATAAATATTTTATTTTATAATAATTTCATAATTTAATATATATTTGATAATAAAAAATAAAAAAATAAAAATATAAAAAAATAAAAAAAATAAAAAAAATAAAAAAATAAAAAAATAAAAAAAATAAAAAAATAAAAAAAATAAAAAAGATTAAAAAAATAAAATACTAAAAAAATAAAATAAAATATTTTCATTTTTATTTATATTTATAACTGTAATTTTTTATTATATAAATAAATAAATAAATAATAATTAAATAAATATTTTATTTTATAATAAAAAAATAAAATAAAAAAAAGAAAAGATAAATATTTTTTTAGTAATTTTCTTGAAATAAAATATTTTATTAGTAATTTTCTTGAAATAAAATAAAATATTTTCATATTTATTTATATTTATAACTGTAATTTTTTATTATATAAATAAATAATAATTAAATAAATATTTTATTTTATAATGAAAAAATAAAATAAAAAAAAAAAAAAGATAAATATTTTTTTAGTAATTTTCTTGAAATAAAATAAAATATTTTTATATTTATTTATATTTATAACTGTAATTTTTAAAAAAATTGAAAATACATATTAAATAAAAAATAAAAAATAAATATTTCATATTTATTAATATTTATATTAAAAATTTTGATGGAGGGAAATCTAAAAATTGATATAAGTGAAACAAATCGAGGAAAAGAGCAAATAATTATAGATCGAAAATTTAAATATAATTTTTCAAAATTAAAAAAAGATAATACAAAAATATATAGATGTACAGAATATAAAACATTAAATAAATGTAAGTCTTTTATTATTTTAAATGATAATAAAGAGGTTTTAAATTATGATTCTTCACATAATCATCCTGGTAATGAAATTAATGCATCCAAATCATTAATAAAACATAAAATTAAAGATGAAATAAAAAAAAGTTTGATTCCTTCTGATATAAAATCAAAACGCATATTTGATAAAATTTCTCAAGAAATAGGATATATATGCCCTGAATATAAAACAATTAAATCCCAAATAACAAGATATAAAAACAAACAATTATTTCCTAATGTAAAAACATTTGATGAAGTTCCTAATGTATCTGAATATTATAAAACAATAAGAGGTGAATACTTTATGATATTCAAAAATTCTAATATAATAATTTTTCAATCACCATTCCAAGCAAAATTATTTATGGAGAATAAACATATATTTGCTGATGGTACATTTTTAATAGCTCCAACTAATAGTTATCAAGTATTCATTACCAGAACTTATGTTACAGAATTAAATTGTTTTTACACTACTTCCATGTCAATATTAAAAAACAAAGAACAAATAACTTACGAAATATTATTTAATGAAATAAAAAAAAATATAATTAAATATAATGCAAATATTAATTTCTCAGAAAAAATTTTTCATTGTGATTTTGAAAAAGGAATATCTAATGCAGTGGAAAATATTTTTCCCAATATAAATATTAAATATTGTTTTTGGCATTATAAAAGATTATTAATGACAAAAAAAAATAAATTATGTTACAAGGAAGTGAAAGATCATAATATTTTAAATACTTATAAAGCGATTTCTAATTTATGTTTTATTAATATTGAATACATACCTGATATTTTTAATAAATTAAAAATACATGCATGAGATATAAATCTACCTGTTCCCAATTTTTGAATTTTTTAGATTATTTTGAGAAAACATTTCTAAATATCTATAATATAAAATATTGGAATTATTACAATAATATAGACCACATAACAAATAATGCTTCAGAATCTTATAACAGTTATTTAAAAAATTTATTTGTAAAAAAGCCTTCATTTTATAAATTAATATATACAATACAATTTGAAGAATCCAAATCTTACTATGATTACCATATGAGAATTAAAGGAATTTGGAGAAAAAAGAGCAGAATATCAGAAAGGGTCGATGACATTAATATTTTAGTTGAATATTATAAAAATATGGAAGCCGAATTAAAAAATATTGGACGTAGTAAAAATGATATCATCGAAAATTGGTTTAATTGTTTAATTAGATTGAATAATGAAATCATTAATTTTAATAAAACAAAATAAAAATAATTATTAAAATCCTTTCAAAATCATAATTACAATTAATTGAAAATTAAATTTTTTTATTTAATAAGAAATTCAATATTGAAATTTATTTAATATTTATTGATAGGGTTAGCTTAAAAATATTAAAAAAAATTTTTTTTATAAATTTATTTTAAATATTTTTTACTTAATTAAATATTATTAAATAAAATTAAAAGATGTCTTTATTATTATATATTAGTATTATAAAATATTAAAAATATGAATGTATTGCATTTCTCATTATTTTTATTTTATATTGTAGTAAATTAATAAATAAATAAATAGTTTTTATAAAATAAACCAATTATTAAATTAATATATTTTTTAAAAATAAATTTAATGTATATTTCATATTTTTAATAAATATTCAAATATACATTTTAAATATATATAATGATATTTAAGTATTATAATACTTATAAAAGAAAATAATTAATATCTTAAATTATTTCTATCAGGCTTTCTAAAAAAACTTTACTATTTATAAAAATAGTAATGCTCTTTTTGTTAGTTTATTAGATTTATATAACATAAATATCTAAAATAATTTATTTATTATTTAATAGAAATTTATGTTTAAAAATGTTATTGTTATTACTATTACTAAAAAAAAGTTTTAATTTAATATTTATAATTAAATTTTCAAATAATCTTTCCTTATCAAGTTAAATATAATGCTCCTGAGTAAAAAAGATTTTTGTATTATATAAAATTTATTTAAAATATTAGATAAAAAAATATTAAAAAGGAAATAAGAATTTTAAAAAGAATATTTAAAAATAAAATGAAAAAAATATAGAATGTAATAATATAGAAGTACAAGTATATAAAATAAAATAAAATAAAATAAAATAAAATAAATAGTTGAAATATAAATATGAAGTACAGAATGAATAAAATAAAATAATAATTGAAATATAAATATGAAGTACAGAATGAATAAAATAAAATAAATAGTTGAAATATAAATATGAAGTACAGAATGAATAAAATAAAATAAAATAAATAGTTGAAATAAAAATATGAAGTACAGATTGAATAAAATAAAATAAAATAAAATAAAATAAAAATAATATAAATAGTTGAAATATAAATATGAAGTACAGAATGAATAAAATAAAATAAATAGTTGAAATATAAATATGAAGTACATATTGAATAAAATAAAATAAATAGTTGAAATATAAATATGAAATACAGATTGAATAAAATAAAATAAAATAAAAAAATTATTTGAATTATAATAAAAATACAAGTATTAATAAAAATAAAATAAAATAAAATAAAATAAAATAAAATAAAATAAAATAAAATAAAATAAAATAAAATAAAATAAAATAAAATAAAATAAATAGTTGAAATATAAATACGAAGTTCAGATTGAATAAAATAAAATAAAATAAAATAAAATAAATATTGAATATGAATATAAAGTACAGATTGAATAAAATAAAATAAAATAAAATAAATAGTTGAAATATAAATATGAAATACAGATTGAATAAAATAAAATAAAATAAAATAAAATAAAATAAAATAAAATAAATAAATAGTTGAAATATAAATATGAAGTACAGATTGAATAAAATAAAATAAAATAAAATAAAATAAAATAAAATAAAATAAAATAAAAAAATTATTTGAATTATAATAAAAATACAAGTACTAATAAAATAAAATAAAAAAAAATAAATATGTGAATTATATTAAATTGCAAGTATCAATCGAAACAAAATAAAATAATATAAAATAAATAAATATGCAGTGAAATAATAATATATAATATGATAAAATAAAATAAATAAGATATTGATATGAAATTAATATAAAAACTGAATTTAGCAACAAATAAATTATATAATAAAGTAAATGATATAGCATATTCATATATATTAACATGAATTTTATTATAATTTTTACAGTATTTTAAATTAATGTAAATTATTATATTTCCATATAATAAACAAACTTTATAATTAGAAAATAGTATAAAAAAAAATATTATTAAATATTATTATTAAATATTAAATAATTAAATGAATAAATTAATAAATAAATAAAAATTTTCAGAATATGGCGAATGTAAATCATCATTTTTTTTGAAATATATCACATTTTAAATATTTTTAATAATTATTTTTTCAAAGAAGTTATATGTGCCATTTTATTTTAATGTTTAAATATTATATTCATAAATAAAAATTTATAAAAAATAATATAAGCCACATTCCGAAATGAAAATTTATGTAAAAATATTTAAAGCCATATTCCGAAACGCACCACCCTCTAATTTTTTATATTTAATATTAATGTTCATCATTTTTATGGGTGTGGGCATTTCGCCAAATTGCATTTCTTCAGGTTGCGTTTCGCCAATTTTTTGAAAGCATGTGGCGTATTAAAAAAATGTGGCATTTCGCCAAATTGAAAATTATTAAATAAATAAATAAATTAATAAATAAATAAAATTAAATATTAAAAACAATTTTAAAAAAAATTATTTTGAATTAATATTTATTTATTTTAATTCTTAACAAAAATAATATAATAAGAAATAATATTTAAAATATTATTTAAATGATATTAACTTATTTTTATGAACTATTATATATTCATACTATATTTATATATATTATTATTATTTATTTAAATTATATTTATGTATTCATATAAATATAAATATGAAATATTTATATTAAATATTTAATATCATAATATAAAAATCATTTATGATAACGTTTTTAAATATTCATATATCCTTTTCCCAAAAAAAATTTTTTATGTATTTATTTTAATCAAAATTATACATTTTTACTATTATAAAATTTTTTAAAATCATCATTTATATTAATATAGTTAATTATAAAATACATATAATAAATAATATATTTCTTCAAAAAAAAAATAAAATAAAATAAAATAAAAATAAAGATATTGAAAAGGTATAATAAAAACCAAAATATATAATTAAATGTTTTAAATAAAAGTATTTTTATTTTTTTTTAAAAAATAAAAAAAAAAAAAAAAAAAAAAAAAGATAATTTACTAAAAACAAAAAAATATTTTATTTCATATTATATTATTTTTTTTTTTTTTTTTTTTTATTATTTTTTAATTTTATTATTTTATTATTATTTTATTATAATTTTATTATTATTTTATGGTTTTATTATTTATTATTGTATTATTGTATTATTTAGTTATTATTATCAAAATAATAAAAATAATTTTATATGGAACATTAAATTAAAAAAAAAAAATTAATAAAAAGAAAGATTATTACCACGTTTTTATGAAATTATTATAATTATTATTTTAAATTAAAGTTTAGTTTTACAAAATAACAAAAATAATTTTTTTGTTAATAGTAATTTTAAAATATCTTTTAGTTTTTACTTTTTGAAGAAAAAAGTTTGATACATCATTTAGAAATTGCTATTAATATTATAAATTTTAACAATTTTAATTGAAAATAATAGAAAAGGTAAAAAGATGACTTTGATAATATTATTAATTTTTATTTTATCTAATATAAATGTCTTAATAATATTTATAA
This sequence comes from Neocallimastix lanati (nom. inval.), assembly GCA_016946835.1. Lineage (NCBI taxonomy): Eukaryota > Fungi > Neocallimastigomycota > Neocallimastigomycetes > Neocallimastigales > Neocallimastigaceae > Neocallimastix > Neocallimastix lanati (nom. inval.). Next base: position 17,557 of record JACVTC010000123.1, read on the forward strand.
TATATCATTTATAAATATAAAAAATATATAAATTAATTTAAATTTCGAATATTAAAATATATATCTGTATTATTTATTGTAATTTTTGATTATATACATTAAAATGTTATCTAAATATTATATGCATATTTTTATATTTTTATATTTTCATGAAATATTCTCATGTGAATAAAATTAAATATATATATAATTATAAAAATATATATTTATATTAAATAACTGTTTTTTTTTATTTTATTTTATTTTTTTTTTCGAAACGATCATATAAAAATGAACCTAATTATTAATCCATCATAAATATAATTATATATATAAATTATTGTTTATTTTCTTTTTCATTTTTCGAATTAAATATATCTTTAGAAATATTTATATAATTGTTAATAATATATATAGATACAAATTATTGAATAAAATATTTATAGAAGAAAAATCTATTAACCTTTGTATAAAATAATTATATCAATTTATTTTCATAAAACTCGATATTAAATGAATAAATTAAAATTTAAATTAACTAAAAATCATTATATAGGATATTCAAATCATAAAAAGCAACTTGTATTATATACATAAAATGTCAAGTGTATATATAAAATGTAAGAAAATTAAAATAAATTATAATTATTGTATAATAAAATTTTATTATAATAAATTAAAAATAAAAGTTAAAAATATAAATTAAAATTAAAACAAAGAATAATTGATATCAACAATGATTTATAATAAATTATAAATCATTTTTCAAACAAATTTTTTTTATTTTTTTTAGTTTAATACCCTTTTTTCGTGAAAAAAAAAAATTTATACTACATTTTATTATTTATTAAATATTTATTTAGGGAGAGTTGCATTTCGCCAGGTTGCATTTCGACAAGTGGCGTAGTATTAAAATGTTTCATTTAATATTTAATTTTATTTATTGATTTAATAATTTTTAATTCGGCGAAATGCAACTTGGCGAATTGCAATTTGACGAAATGCCACATTTTTTAATACGCCACATGCTTTCAAAAAATTGGCGAAATGCACCACAACCGTTTATTTAATAATGTAAATCCTAAATTAATAATTGTTAAAAAATCTCAATATTTGTTTATTTATAAACTTTATTTATTTGAAGCAAAAGGCTTATTTTTTAAGAATACATAATTTAATGTTATTTATACATACAAATACATTCGATGGATCATACATATTTTAATACATTAAATACATGTTTTAATATTAACTATATAAAAGAGGCTTATAAAAATAAAAAAATTTTTAGAACTATATTCATGAACTATATAAACTATATATTAATATAATATATCCTATTTTATTTATAATAAACTATTTAATATTTAAAATTATAATAAAAGTTGTAATAAAATAAAAATATTAATTAAAATGTTAATTAAATTTATAAACTAAAAATACTAATTTTCTAACAATAATGTGAAATAATAAATACATTTAATATTAAAAAATAAATAAATAATATGTAGTACAAATATCAATGTAAAATGGATTTATTTAGTAATTATTAATATTTTATTTTAAACCAAAAAAAAAAAAATTTTTCTTTTCTTGATTAATTGATTTTTGAAGTTTTATAAAAATTTACATTGTTTAATGTAGATATATTATTTTAATATTTATTAATAAAATTATTATTTCATAAACCCAATTGTTTAATTGAGTTTTGTACGTTCGAGTGTTTGTTTTCTTTATTTTTATATATTAATAAATTAAATTTTAACAGATTAAGAGTCTCATTGACTCATTATAATTTTACTTCGTTGAAAAATCATTCAATTTCAATTTTTAAATAAATAAATAAAAAAAAAAAAATTAAAATATTTAAAATTCAAAATGAGTAAAAATACTTTAAAACGATCAACAGAAAATGCTACTTCTAGTACCATTACTACTATGGATAATAATATTCCTCAAATCAAAAGATTTGATCCCTCTATCCTAATAGGAAAAGTTATATATGAATTAGACAGTAATAACATCATAGCCTGGCAACTATTCATGAGAGTTATCTTACAATACTATGATCTCGAAGAATGGGTCGATATAGATCACACTCCAAAAGTTCCCATAGTTAGTGGAACAGAAAGTATAAATGATTTAATTGCACCATATGAGTACAAAATGAAATATGGATTTAAAAACAGATGCCACTTTAAAAAGTTTAATAAGAAGCACGTTGGGACCAAAAACACAACAAGATATTCAAGATCCATTTCTTACAGGTTATCAAATTCGGCAAACGTTACAACAAATTCATATTGGAGATGATGTGACAAGGAGAAATCAACTAATCGATGAAACTAATGCTTTAAGATACAACCCCAAAACAAGCTTTTCAAGATTTTTAACAAAATTAAGTAAGAATATTAATATGATAGAATATATGAATGTTGTAATTACAGATGAGGAAAGGAAATTACTATTATTTAACTCTTTACCAGAAGAATATCAAAGCGTAAATATTTTTGATCAAAAAGACTGGAAAAGCTGTAAAGAATATACATTAGGGCTTGTAGAACGACTCAAGAAAGTCGAAGAAAGGAAAAAAGGAAAGATGATAGGAATACAACATGTATTCAGCACTACGACCCAAAGCCAAGGAAAAGAAAAAGGAGTAAATCAAGACTTTAGAAGATATCCAAAAAGAAATTATGAAAAAGGTAATGGAGAAGGTAGAAAAACTAATTCTAATATTGAATGTTTCTTTTGCCACAGATTTGGTCATTTTGAAAGAGATTGCAAGATTAAAAGGAAGATGTCACAAGAATTCGCCAAGAAACAAGGGAGGCAAGGTAAACAAAAAACAGGCCAATATGACAATAACAGAAACAGACAATGATAAATTAAATCTTAATGATTTATTTGTTCTGGATTATAACACTTCTTTTGAAAATCCATATAGTGGCAATACAAAACAATGCAATAATGTATTTAATAATAACGTAACTAAAAATCATGTAGAATGTAGTTGGTGGACTCTAGATTCAGGTGCATCTAATCATATGACTCAAAACAAAAATATACTAATGAATGAAGAAGAACACGTGGAAGAAATAAATTATGCAAATGGGAATACAACCAACTCAACACACATTGGAGAGATACAAGGAAATATGAACAAAGAATTATTAAAGCTAAAGGAAGTATTATATGTTCCGGATATTAAAAGAAATTTAATTTCGATTAGTAAACTAGCAAGGGATGAATATGTAATAGTTTTTATAAAGGAATACGATGACGTATATGCGTATATCCTAGATAAGTATTTTAATACAATTTCAAAAATTAAAGCTAGTGATAATGATGTTTTTGAAGTATGTATTAAAAGTAATAATATACTATGCAATAACGTCAACACTAAAGGAAATGATATTCTATGGCATCGAAAAATTGGGCACCTGACCTATGGAAACAAAATAGATAAATGTGAGATCTGTATGCAAGCAAAAATGAAGAATGAACCATATGGTAAAGCACAGAATAATTCGAGAAAAATTCTTGAATTAGTGCATATAGATCTTGTTGGACCGGCACCACCATCAATTTATGGCAACTGCTATTTCGTGACTATTTTAGATGATTATAGTAGATATGGTTGGGTCCTTACAGTAAAGAAGAAGTCGGAAGTATACCAAGTATTTGAAACATGGTATATCAAAATTAAAAATAAAACAAATTCAAATATAATATATTTAAGAAGTGATAATGGAACAGAATTCACTTCAAATAATTTTAAAGAAATATGCAACAAATACGGAATCACGCAACAATTCACTGTACCAGGAAATCCTCAACAAAACGGTAGAGCAGAAAGACTAAACGGAGTACTTATCCAAATTGCTACCGCAACGTTAATAGATAGTCAATTATGTAGAAGATTTTGGGAAGATGCTTTAAAGACAGCTAATTATGTGCATAATAGGGTGCCGCATCATAGAAATAATAACAAAATCCCATTCGAAGTATTCTACGAAAAGAAAGTTGACAATAGTAAATTACATGTATTTGGCTGTAAAGTTTACTATTATGAAGTAAATCCAGAAAAATTTAGGAGTAATTCAAGAAAAGGAATCTTTCTGGGATACGACGAAGACTCAACAGGGTACAGAATATTCGATATTGATAAAATGAAAATATATGTGAAACGTGTGGTAGAATTTCTTGAAGATCAGCCAGGTAACTTTAACTTTGATTATGTATCTGAAGCAAGGAGATATGAAAATGAAGAAACCGAAACGCAAGATGAAGACACATTAATGAATAACTTAGAAGAAAGAAATTACTACAACAGAAATGACATAATTAATATTATTCAAGAAAATAAAGAAATAGAAGAAGATCCTCAAGAAGAGAACAATGAAGAGAACAGGAATCAAAGAGATAATAACAATGAACAAACAGTAAAAGAAGATATTGTCAATTTAGACATGCAAGATATTCCAAATAATTCAAAAAATGATATCAATAAAGATAAAGAAGAAGAAAGTCTTTCATTAAGTCAAAAAGAAAAAGAACATCTTGAGAATAAATTTAAATTAATAGAAGAGAAACTTGAGAACATAAACACGTCGATAAAGCACGGTAATACAAAAACGAACACGCTTTCGTTAGGTGAAGTAAAACAGAAAGAAAAATTAGAAGAAAGTTCAACAAGTAAACAGAACTATAACGAAGAAAACAATATTAAAAACAATATAAATATTATTAATGAAAGGAATAAATTAATCAATAATAATAGTGAAGTTATTCTAAATAGAAATGTTAACGAAGATATTTATTTTAATAAAGGTAAGGGAGAAAGTATTAACGGCGAAAAAGTATCTATTATAAATAAAAACAAAGATAAAGGTAAAGAAATATTGGAATTAGATGACTATGATAAAGAAGAAATTACCATTATAAACAAAAATAATGAAAATGACGCGTTTAATTTAAAAGAAAACATTATAATTGAAGATAATTCAAATAAAAATATTTTAATTGAAAATAATTTAAATAAAAATTTAGTTGAAAATACTTAAAATAATAATAATTCATTTGAAAACAATTTGAGTAAAAATAATTTGAGTGAAAATAATTTGAGTGAAAATAATCCCAATGAAGAGTGTTCTCATTTAGATGTAAACAAAGAAATTTTTGAAAATAACAATAAACAAATTGTTAAAAATATTATTTCAAATAATAATAATAATAATAATAATAATAGTAATAATAATAATAATAATAATAATAATAATAAAGAAATTAGTCAAAAAATTAATTTAGAAATTAATCCAAATAAAGTTAATGCCGAAAATCATTCAAGCAATTCAAAATTAAAAAATAAGAATTCAAGGGAAATAAAAATAAAAACAAATAATACGAAAAATAATACAAACCTAATGAATCAAATATACCCTGAAAGCAAAATAATTGAAAACAAAAATCCTGAAAATCCTTACAAAAATCCTGTAAAGTTCGATAAAAATCCTAAAAAAATCATGTATAAGTTATAAATAAATATAAAATTAATATAAAAAATAATTATTCAGAAAATAATCAAAAATCTAATTTACATTTAACTTTTAAAAATAAAGACAATAAAAAATTTTCAAAAGATAAAAATTTATTAAAATCGTATAAATTAAAAAATAATTTAATTAATTCAAAAAATAAAATTAATGAATCAAAAATGGACAATAATAAAAATTTTGAAAAGTTTAAAATAATTAATAATGATTCGCTAAATTTTAATAAAAATAAAAGTAGAGAATATGAAACAATAATGCATAAAGGAAAAAGAAAGGTTAAAAGTTTAAATAAAAATGCTAATGTAAATACAAATGTAGAGGAAAATGTGGAAGGAATTAACGTAAATGACTATAGAGGAGAAATACAAGAGAACAGTAATAAGAGAAAAAGGGAATGTTTAACGACAATTAACCAAATCAGAGAACCAAATTCATATATGGAAAATTTTAAAAGAAAAGACAAAGATAAATGGATAAGTGCTATAGAAAACGAATTAAATAATATGAAAGAAAGGAAATTATTCAAAAAGATTGAAAAGGTTCCTGAAGGCGCTAATATAATCGATTCCAGGTGGGTTTTCAAAATTAAAAGAGATAGTGAAGGAAAAATCGATAAATATAAAGCAAGGCTAGTAGCAAGAGGCTATACCCAGGAATATGGAGAAGATTATAAAGAAACTTTTTCACCAACACTAAAGCAGGATTCATTAAGAATAATAATATCTATTGCTGCAGAAAACAATTTTAACATTCACCAAATGGATATAAAGGCAGCTTATCTATATGCCGATTGATTTGAAGGAAGACATTTTTATGAAGATACCTGAAGGAGATCCAAATTTTGGAAAAGGATATTTTAAGTTACAAAAGGCTTTATATGGACTAAAACAGGCTGCAAGAGAATGGAATAATAATATTAGTACTACTTTAAAACATTTGGGATTCTATGAATTAGTCAGTGAACCGTGTATTTTTATTAAGAAAAAAGATAATAAACTTGTGTGTGTTATAGGAGTATACGTAGATGATTTATTAATTACAGGTAAAGATGATGAAATTAATAAAACAGTAAGACTAATTAAAGAAAAATACTCTGTAACTGATATTGGTAAAGCAAATTTTATTATAGGTGTAACGAATGGTACAGGACTTTTGAAATTGATGGATGTATAATAATATATTGGTAAATAGATAGTAGACGTATAAAAATTACGAAAAACTTATACAATATTTATTTATTTATTTATTGATTATTTATTAATTTATTTATTTAAAAATTTATTTAACTATATATTATTCATCCATTTATTTATTTGTTCATTTATTTATTTATTCCTCCATTACATAAAAAAAAGAAAAGAGAGAGATTTAAAATAATATTATTACAAAATATTTTATAAATTTTGGTAATACATTGATTAGTTAAAAATAATTTTGTGTAACAATAAAATAATAATAAAATTTTAGATATGAATATTAATAATAAAAATAATAAAAAAATTTATAATATAAAATAAAATTTATCAAATGTATAATAAAAATATAATAAGAATATAATAAAATATTTATTTTATAGCAAAATATTAATAATTAATAATATATATATTTATATAATAATAAAGGAAATATTGATAAAGTTAATAAAGATAATAATTAATTAATAAAATAGATTTAAAACATATTTATATGGAGAAATATTAAAATTATTATAATTTAAGGTATTTGGGTAAATACCGTATCACGAATGTTGAGGTTCATATTAGAAAAGGAGTGTGAACATTAAATAAATAGATAAATTAAATAACTATTAAATTACACTAAAAGAATTTATCATTACACATTATAAATTTTATTTAAAGAACTATTATTAAAAATATTTATTATTTATAAATTATATAATTATTTTATTGTTAAAAATAACTTTATTAATATTAATATTTATTATTATAACAATATGGGAAACCTTTCAATTCTTATTCCTATTTCATTATCACTACTATTTCTACTATTTCTTTTCTCAGAAAGGCCCCCTTCATAAAATAATATGGATAATACATATTTTATATTATTTAATTACATTATTAAAACCAATCATATAAATTAATTAATTACATAAATTTAATATTTAAAATAATAAAATATAACTAATATAAAAATTATTAATATAGAATATAAGAAAATTATTAATAGTAAAGAATATAATAATATATTTTTATATAATAAATTATTAAAAATTTAATTAAAAATATCATTATTATTCTATTCTTTATCATGATGCCCCCGCTAAAACTTTTGCTATACTATAGCAAAGGCAAATTTTCTTATATTATTAACTAAATACTTATAACTAAATAAAAATATAAATTTTTTTTTTTTTTTTTTTTTTTTTTTATATATATATAATATTATCATTATTTCTTAAATTTAAAAATTTTTGTATATTTTAAAATATATTTTAATATATGTATTAATTGAAATATTTAAATTAAATAATTTAATTTATATATTACCATATATTAAAAATTTTTCATAATAATTTTTAAAAGTTCCAAAAATTTCAGGATCAACTTGGATTGTACCAAAAAAAAATTTTTCAAATATTTTTTTTTTAATTTTTTTTTTTTTTTCTTGCCATTTTTTTTTATTTTTGTTATATTCTTCAGTTCTCCAGTAGCTTCGATATCTTCGCTAGTTATTTCAACTATGAACTTTAAAACTTCATTTTCTTCTTTCATTTAGAAATTAACCTTTTTTATTTTATTTTTTTTTTTTTATTTCTTCGTATAATAATTTCTTATTCAATTAAATTAAAAATTATTATATAACATATTTTGAAGGTTATATTTAATATGTATTCTCCTTTTTTTTTTTTTTTTTTATATTTCATCATAATTATTATTACTAATGTTCAATTATCCTCTTATTTATTATATTCTTCTTGTTTTAAAGTTATTATTTCATTAAATTCTTTAATTCTATTTTCACATTGTTTTAATGAATTCTCTAAATCAGTGATATTAATATTATGTTCAAACTTCAATAATTCAATTTATGAAACTAAATGAATTTTCCATTTGATATATCACTAATTTATATTTTATTTTTATTTTATTTTAAATTACTACTTTTACCAAGTTTCAAAGATTCAATTTCACAATTTAATTTATTAATTTTCTTGGACTGTGAAGAATTGTTTCATTTGTAATATTTTCTTTTTTCAATTACTGAATTGTTCTCTTCCTGAATTAAGAATATTTATGTTATCTTTATAGGGATTTTTCTTACTAATATTTTCTTCTTTTTTTGTAATTTGAATAAAATTATCTTCTTCAAAAATAATTTTCTCTTTTTATTTTTCTATAATTTGAATAATATTATATTCTTCAAAAATATTTTTCTTTAATTCACTTTTTTTTAATTCACTTATTTTATCTTTCAATTCAGTTATGCTTTGCATTAATAATTCTTCGTTTAAGATAACATCTGGAACTTGTTCTTCTCATATTTTGTTTAATTCTTAAAATGCTTAATGTAATTATATAATTTATTAAATTCCTCAATTGGAATTCTAATTATTGATCATAAAAAAAAAAATATAAAATTTATTATGTTCTAATAAATTTTCAATTAATGTAATTATATAAACACTAAATAATATAATAAATATTATTATTTCTTAAAAATATATTGTAAATTATTATTTTTTTTCTATAATTTCTTCAAAATTTGTAATATTTTAAGTATTAATTTTATATTATAAACTAAATATAAATTATTTTAAATTAAAATTTTAAAATTATTCAATGTTTATTATATTGGAACTACCGCAGTAAACCAATATATTGTTAACTTTCTTCAAGTTCGAAAATCCTTTTTCGACACCCAAGAAAGTTTTTAAATAATTTTTATATATTTATTCCTTCAAGTTCGGCACTCTCTGTCCGACACTTAAGGATTAAAAAAAAAAAAATTATTATATTTACCTTCAGGCTCAGCACTCTCTGGCTGACCACCTAAGGATTTTATTTAAAAATTAAAAATTTCTTTGTTAGGCTCGAAATACTCTTCGACCACCTAACTAAAAAAAAAATAATTATTATATTGAATTCATTTTAAAATAATTCATTTTTATAACAATTTAATTTTAAATTTATATATATATTATTTTTACTTAAGTTATTACTAAAATTTTATAATTAAATTTAAAATTTCTTTGTATTACTATTATGATCATTTAATTTTTATATTATATTTTATTCTATTATTTTTATTATCTATTCATCAATGTTTTCACACTCCCCGATATCTCCACCAATTTTTATGTTAAGGTTCATATTAGAAAAGGAGTGTGAACATTAAATAAATAGATAAATTAAATAACTATTAAATTACACTAAAAGAATTTATCATTACACATTATAAATTTTATTTAAAGAACTATTATTAAAAATATTAATTATTTATAAATTATATAATTATTTTATTGTTAAAAATAACTTTATTAATATTAATATTTATTATTATAACAATATGGGAAACCTTTCAATTCTTATTCCTATTTCATTATCACTACTATTTCTACTATTTCTTTTCTCAGAAAGGCCCCCTTCATAAAATAATATGGATAATACATATTTTATATTATTTAATTACATTATTAAAACCAATCATATAAATTAATTAATTACATAAATTTAATATTTAAAATAATAAAATATAACTAATATAAAAATTATTAATATAGAATATAAGAAAATTATTAATAGTAAAGAATATAATAATATATTTTTATATAATAAATTATTAAAAATTTAATTAAAAATATCATTATTATTCTATTCTTTATCACGAATGTTGAGGTTCATATTAGAAAAGGAGTGTGAACATTAAATAAATAGATAAATTAAATAACTATTAAATTACACTAAAAGAATTTATCATTACACATTATAAATTTTATTTAAAGAACTATTATTAAAAATATTTATTATTTATAAATTATATAATTATTTTATTGTTAAAAATAACTTTATTAATATTAATATTTATTATTATAACAATATGGGAAACCTTTCAATTATTATTCCTATTATCACTACTATTTTTACTATTTCTTTCCTCAGAAAGGCCCCCTTCATAAAATAATATGGATAATACATATTTTATATTATTTAATTACATTATTAAAACCAATCACATAAATTAATTAATTACATAAATTTAATATTTAAAATAATAAAATATAATTAATATAAAAATTATTAATATAGAATATAAGAAAATTATTAATAGTAAAGAATATAATAATATATTTTTATATAATAAATTTGTCAAAGTTTTAAGATAATTTGGTCTTAACGATTAGGTCAAGATGCCAAATTATAGTAATTAATTAATAACTTAATTTTGCTCTTATTTAAAACATATTGTTATTAGTAAATTTTATAATTAAATTTTTATTTAAAATATAAATTTTATTTAATCTTAATAATATTTTATTACATTATTATTTTATATAATTATTACTATAATTTAAATTACAATAATCCTACAAAGGATTAATCAAAAGAATTTAAACATGTATTTATATAAAATAATTAATTATTAAAATATTAATTATTAATATGAATATGTAAATAATATTAATATAAGTTTGATATTGATAATATAAAGTTAGATAATAATATAAATATTTAATATAAATAAAATATAAGAATCAAATATTGCTAAATATTATAATTTATAATTAAAATATAATATGTAGAAATTAATTTAATATGACAATCACGTGTTTACATTATTTAATATATATTAAATTCAATATGTTAATAATATTTAGTAATTAGTTGGCCTAGACTAATTCCTAAATATTTTAATAAAGTTAATTTAATAATAATTATTATATTATTATTATTTATTAATATTGAAATTCAAATAACTGAATTATCGAAATTGAAATTGAATTGAAATTCAGTTATTATCTTAACAAAATTATTAAAAATTTAATTAAAAATATCATTATTATTCTATTCTTTATCACGAATGATACAGAACATTTAAAATATTCCATATCTAGTTATTTATTTATTTGGTCGTTTCTCTAGGGAATTATGACACAATAATATATTCTAATAAATATAAGAAAATAATTTATAATAATAATGTTTTATAATAATATTTTGTTCTTTATTTATTTTTATAATTTTATTTTTACATACATAATAATTTATTATTACATTCTCTTAATTTTATATAATTGTTAAAATAATTAATTAATATTATATTTTTATTAAACATATCTCTTTAACTATTAATTTCCTAATAACTTTATTTAAAAATACAATTTCATTATTAAATATATTTAACTATTAATATTTAAAATATATTTCCTAAATAAAATATAATTATCAATATTTATAATATAATTCCTAAAACTATATAATTCTCAAAATAATATTTAAAATATAAAATAAAACTTATTAATAATAATGATGAATTAATTTATTATCATAATAATAGAATCATTAATAATATAATTTATCTATTTTTAATTATGATAAAAGAATTAACCATGCTTTTAAAAATAATTATTTGAATTAACTATATATAAATTATTTTAATTATTATAACCAATAATATTTATACAATATTTCTAACCTAAATTTCTTACCTAAATCTTATTTTTATAGTGGTATCGTATCACGAATGGTAGACTCGGGGTTGACACTTAGATATTTAAAATCAAGCAGGGGGGGGACGGGTATTACCCTGCTTTGATTTTAAATAAAAAAAAAAAATAATAATTTTTTTTTTTAAAAGTTATTTATTTATTTTTTTTTATTAATATAAAATTTTTTATTTAAAGTACACACATTTAATTTTTAAGAAATTGTTACAATATTTATATTTTTTTATAAATTTAAAGTATAATTAATTGTTTATAATTTAAGTAATTTTATAGAATTATTGAATTAATTTTATATCAATAATTCATTTTTGTTTTAATTTTTATAAATATAATAATATAATATTCAAATATAATTTAATTAAAAATAATTATAAAATAAATATATAGAAAATAGTTTTTACTATTTTCTTTGATATTTTTAAGTTAAATAAATTGTTTTTAAAGATTAATATAATAAATTTAATAATCTTTAATTATTTTAAATAATACTTGTAATTATTTTCAAAATAAAATAAAATTTTTATAATATTTAATTAATAAATTTGATAATATTTAAATAATAATTTTTATAATAAGTAAAATTTTTAATAATAATTTTTAATAATAAATTTAATTAATAATCTTAATAATTTTATAATAATATTTAATAATTATAATATATAAATTTTTATAATAATATTTAATAATTTTAATAATTTTATAATATTAATAATTTATAATAATTTTTAGAATAATATTTAATTAATAATTTTAATAATTTTATAATAATTTTTATAATAATATTTAATTAATATTTTTAATAATTTAGTATCTTAAAAGTATAATTTTAATATTTACAATTGTATTTTAATATATACATATATTTAATAATATAACAATAAAGTGATTAATTAAAATTTATTTACATTATTTACAAATTAAAATTAATTTATATCAAAATAAATTAAATTTACAATGAGGTTTAGGTTATGAAGAATATAGGAAAGTACAATTTAGTAAAGAATTATTAATAATAAAATAAAGGTTATTAATTCATTCTTTACCATGATGCCCCCTCTAAAACTCAAGCTACATCGAAGCTGAGTTATACTTGACTATATTCTTCAAATGAACATTCCTATTCATTTGAATTCCAGAATTTGGATCAGCCAAGGTAACCGTATTAAATTGTTTTTTTATAACTTTAAGAGGACCAACAAAATAAGGTTCTAGTTTAGTTCTTGAAAAATTTCTAACTAGAACTAAATCACCTTCCCTAATTCTTTTTCCTTCATTCAAACTATTCTTTTCCTCTCTTCTAGCAGCCCAATACTTATTTGCATTTTTAACATTTTCGGCTGCTTCTAAAGTCCATCGGTAATGATTTATAAATTTTTCTAACAACACTTCATCCGATGACTTATTAATATCCTTGGTAGGTCTAGCAGCAATATCAAAAGGCTGCTGATCCTCCCTACCATAAACCAACTCAAAACTTGAATGTTTTGTTACCTTATTTTTGGTAGTTCTAAGAGCCCATAAGGCGGATGGTAAAACTTCATCCCAATCCTTATTCTTAGAACCCAACAACCTCAATAACTTGCCGATCTCTTTATTACGGTTTTCCGTAAGTCCATTACTTTCAGGATGATATGTGGAAATAAACTTCACATATACATCATAGAGATCTAAAAATATTTTCGTCATGTCCGAGGTGAACTGAACACCATTGTCAGTTGTTATTACCTGTGGAACACCATGACGAGCAAACACATTAATTAAGAACTTAATCACATCCTGTGATGTTATATTTTCCGTGGGTTCTGCTTCAACCCATTTGGTGAAGTAATCCACCACAACCATAATATATTGATTATTATTTTTAGTTTTAATCAAAGGTCCAATAATATCTAAACCCAAATGTATAAAAGGACCTTCTACTTTAGTTGGAATATTTTCTGTAGGTTCTGGATATGGTTGTGACCTATTCAACTGACACTTGTCACAACTTTGCACCACTCTTTTAATATCCATCACCATATTATTCCAATAAAAACTTTTACGAAGCCTTTGATAAGTCTTATAATATCCCTCATGACCTATCTTATGGGCTTCTAAAATAAGTTTTACTCTTTCCGTTTGATCCGTAATTAATTTACGATAGTCATTACCATCAACAAAATAATCTTCACCATCTATCGTAACAAATTTTTCATTTATAAAGTCTTTAATAGTTTTAGAAAGCAACTCTTCTTCTTCCTTTGAAGTTAACTTAGTTGCCAATACCACAGAATCATCTCTTTTCTTCATCCTAGATAATGCATCGGCTAACACATTTTTCTTACCCATTTGATATTGAATTTCAACACCAAGGGTACTAACAGTTAAGCACCACCTTGCTTGCCTAGCATTATTAGGTTCCTTATTTTTAAAGAAACTGATTAAAGGTTTATGATCTGTTATTACTACTGTTTTATTAGGATTTCCTAATATATAAGATTTCAACTTAGTAATACAATAAATTAATGCAGCTCCTTCCAAGTCAGTAATGCCATAATTTTTCTCGGCTTTACTTAAACTTCTACTTATATAATGAACTGGATGTTCCTTTTTGGTTTCTAAATCTTCTTGGAGTAATACTCCTCCAATACCTTCATAGGAAGCATCCGTTCTAATTATAAACCTTTGATTAAAACTTGGATATTTTAAAATTGGAGCATTTATTAACTTTTCTTTTAACAGATCAAAACTTTGTTGATGTTCATTATTCCATTTATATTTAACATTCTTTCTTAATAATTTACATAAAGGAGCAGAGATTTGGGCATATTTATCAATAAAGTTTCTATAATATCCTACTGCTCCAAGAAAAGATCGTAATTCATGAACATCAACAGGTGCTACCCACTCCTTGATAGCCTTAATTTTGCTATCCTGGGGACTTAAACCTTTCACTGATGCCTTATGACCTAAGACTTCTACTTCAGTCTGCATAAAGGCACATTTTTCAATGTTAATTTTTAATTTGTGTTGGCGAAATACTTCCAACACTTGCCTAATGTGGCTTATATGTTCTTCTATACTCTTAGAGTATATTAAAATATCATCTATAAAGTTAAAAACAAACTTTCCTATAAATGGGAAAAGAATCCTATTCATTTCCCTTTGAAATGTAGCTGGGGCTCCGGTTAAACCAAAAGGCATAACCTTGAATTGGTAGTTACCAAATTTTGTGGTGAAGGTGGTAATTTCTACACTTTCCTCATCCATCAAAATTTGATGATAACCAGAGTAAAGATCCATTGTTGTAAAAATCTGTGCCCCATCTAAACTATCAAATATCTCATCAATGTAAGGTAATGAATAAGAATCTTTAACTGTTAAATCATTAACCTTACGATAATCAATACATAATCGCCATTTACCGTTCTTCTTCGGTACTAACACTATTGGCGATGACCATTCGGAACAAGAAGGTTCAATTAATTTCTTATTAATTAATTTAATTAATTCCTCCTTAAGTATATCCGACTTAAATTTAACTAATCTATAGCACCTTTGCTTAACTGGTTTCGCACCAGGAATTAAATTAATCTTATGTGGAGGAAGATCAGAAGGTGTTAATTCTTCTGAAGAAGTAGCAACTATTTCTAAGTTCTCCTCCAGAATTTTAATTATTTCATCTTTATATTTTTCGTTTAAAGTATTTAGGAAAATTTCATGATGAATATATTGCTTTGGGGATAATCCTTCAATTTTCTTTAAATCATTCTTTTTGGAATCCTCATCCAAAGCCTTAATCATACACAACAACTTTTCTTCATCTTCATAATCATTATTAATAGGTGCAATAACGTCAATTACTCCCTCAGGAGTAATTTGACACAAACTATATAAAATGGGGTGGATAAACAAATTATAATCAATTTGGGTTTTTAAGTTAATTAGAATATCGTAAAAAGGATCCTCCTTTTCTACTATTCTACAATTAACCATTAATACAAGATTATTAATCTTTACTGGCACCCGAATGATATAACCTTCCGAGTAATCATCATTCTTAGTTGCCAACCTAATTCTGCCACGACTAATATCAATAGGTTCATATTTGGACGGAAGCTTATCTAAAAATTGTTGAGTAATTATACTTAAATTACTACATGAATCAATTAAAGCCTTCCCCGAAACACCTTCAACTGTAACATCAACCATGGCAATATCCTCTTCACATGGTTCGTTACCTTTACTTTTATAAGTGTGGTCTATGTTATTAACGACCACAGTCGTGGCTGACACATTATCCAACACCCCAGAGATATTAGATTGGTCCCTATCCAATTTAATACCCTGTGACACCTTATATCTTAATTTTGGAGCAGCATCCAATAACTGTCCAAAAGTAATATTGCAATGGGCAGAATTTAAATCTTTAAGAATATCATATTCTTCTTCCCCCGATTGCATCTTAATTTTCCTAGATACTCTAGAACTTTTATTTTCTTTTTGAGTATCTTTATCTTTACTAATTAACACCTTTGTTAAATCAATTACTTTATTATTCTCCTTCACAATACTTTTATTATTATCATTATTTTCTTTCATTAAATTTTTATTCTTTCTTTTATCATTATTTACATTATTTATAATAACTTCATCATTCACTAATGAATTATTATTAATATTATCATTACTATTATCATTACTATGATTATTACTATAATTAGTATTACTATTACTAGCTCTTTCATTATCACGAATTTGTCTTTCAATCTCTTTTTCTTTTTCAATTCGTGGTTGAGCTAGAATAGATGGTTTAATTTGTTTAACAATTTTATTACTTATATTATTTTCTTTTACTTCTCGTTCTTTCTGTTTTCGTAATGCAGGAGTTATTATAGGTTTAGGATTCTCCTTCAACGACTTATGAATCCTTTTCTCTGCACTACCTTCATCATTATTAACATCATAAATTTTACGTTTAGATGCTCCTACTAAATAATCAACTTTCTTTTTATTAACCACCCTTTTATTAGCAGGAGTTTCTTCAATATTAGAAAGACGAGAATTTTTAATTTCTTTTTGATATTTAAGTGAAGCTGCTTTATTAAGTATGGGAGAGCTTCTTATCCCATTACTCAATTTAAACGTTTATTGTTTCTAATTTCCTTCCTATTTTTCTCAACAATTGCTCTCAACTTTGGGCAATTGTTTTGATAATGACCTGGTTCTTTACAGAAATAACAAGCCTTTATTGTTAAACTTCTCATTTTTCTTGTTAATTCCTCTATGTCATTATCTTCTTTAGGTTTAATATTAACTTTTTGTTCTAATTTATTTTTAATAGGAGGATGAAAATTAACTCTATTATTAAAAGAAGATATATTTGCAGAAGGTGAAGGGGTAGAAGGATGTCTTCTTTGATTACTACCCATATAATTTAACCTATCTGCTTTTTCAGCAATTTTAAAGGCTTTTGACAGAGAAATGTTATCAAATAAGGTTAGACGTTTCCAGGCTTCAACATTGTTTTCAATGGAGTCTGTGTAATCTAAAACACTTATCTGACTTCTTTTCTTTTTATTTAATTTTAAATATAAAGTTTTATACTTAATATTAAAATCCTTGATTCTTTCATTTCTCTTAATTCTTAGAGCACGTAGCTCTCTTAATAAATTATTTTGATCCTCCCTAATGCCATAAAATTCTTCTATAGCTTTTACAATTCTATTAAGGGAAGGATAAGCTTTATTCTTTTTATCAATTTCTTTATCTTCTTCATTATCATCATCCTCATCTTCATCATTAATATCCTTATAATTATCATCATCATCATCATCATCATCATCATCATCATCATCACTATCATCATCTTTATTATTATCATCCATTAATTCTTGGATGACTTTCCTGGTTTCACCAATTGAGGTTAAAACACAGGCATAAAATATAATCTTGGAGTCTTCAACATGTTCAAGCTTTATCCAAAGCTCTAAATCAGACTTCCAAGTTTTAACATCTAAATTTTCTTTGGATATTTTTTCAATATCCTTAAGTTCTTTTTTTAAATCTTTAAAATTAATTGAACTCATTTTAAAAAAAACACACTTTTAAAAAAAAATAAAATAAAAAAATTGATTTATTAATTATTTAATTGCTATATTTTTATTTATTTATTTATTTATTTACAATTAAAATTATATATTTAAGTAATTTATATCTCTAGTGAGACGTTTCCGGCTAGTGTATATTTAATTTTGCTATATACACCCGTACTCCCCCTCCTGGACACTAGAATAAATATAAATTAATAAACTAGTTGGAGTGTTCACTATTCTTTCAAGCTAATAACCCCTTTCGTTTATCTTTACTTAAATAAAAAAAATATATACAATTATTTACAAAAAAAATTTTTTTTTTTTTTAATATAGCAATTAAAAATATTTAAAAACACAAAAATTAATATTTTTTTTTTTTTTTTTTTTTTTTTTTTATTTATTTATTTATTTGTTATCGGTTATTATTACAATATTTACAATTACAATTACAATTACAATTATTATTAAGTTTATATAATTACAACTTAAAAAAAACAAATAAACTTAATTAAAAACAAGGTAAATTAACAAACCTAATACAACTTGAAAAACCGCTATCTATTACAACTGCCGACCACGCAGAGGGACCTTAGTATTTCGGTATACTAAGTGAATTTGCCTGAGTCAAGTGGAGGAGCACCCAAACCGTGTTGAACGTATAATGGGTGATCTATAGGGTAATTTCTGCTTCCCAACAGTATTTACCGCTATATCTAATCGGGGTTCGATTAGTTCGTAACCGGCCCCTCTCCAAACACCTGATTAAACCACTCGCAATTATAGAATTATCTATAACTGCTTAGTACGCAGTAAACTCAGTATATAGTTTTATTTGGAGCACGCGAAGACCAAATAAAACTGATGTTAATTTTTATTACTACCACAACAACAACAATCACAACAACAACACCAACCACAACAACAACACAAAAACCGATAACAATAAAAAAAAAATTTGATGATGATGATTGTAAAAGTGTAAAAAAATTTTTTTTTTTTTTTTTTTTTTTTTTTTTTTTTTTTTTTTTTATGTTTTTAATTTAATTTAATTTAATTCTATTAAATTTAATTTAAAAAAATTATTCTCATAATTCCAAAAAAAAAATAAGTCCTAGTAGTTCCAATTTCCTTCTTGGTCTTCTCCTTCTTGGTCTCTTCTTCTTGGTCTTCTTCTTGGTTTTCTTCTTGGTCTTCTTCTTGGTTTTCTTCTTGGTCTTCTTCTTGGTTTTCTTCTTGGTTTTCTTCTTGGTTTTCTTCTTGGTTTTCTTCTTGGTCTTCTTCTTGGTTTTCTTCTTGGTCTTCTTCTTGGTTTTCTTCTTGGTTTTCTTCTTGGTTTTCTTCTTGGTTTTCTTCTTGGTCTTCTTCTTGGTCTTCTTCTTGGTTTTCTTCTTGGTCTTTTTCTTGGTCTTCTTCCACTTGGTTTTCTTCTTGATCTTCTTTTTCTTGGTCTTCTTCCACTTGGTTTTCTTCTCGATCTTCTTTTTCTTGGTCTTCTTCCACTTGGTCTACTTCTTCTTCTTCTTCTTCTTCTTCTACTTCTTCTTCTTCTTCTACTTCTTCTTCTTCTTCTTCTTCTTCTTCTTCTTCTTCTTCTTCTTCTACTTCTTCTTCTTCTACTTCTTCTTCTTCTTCTTCTTCTTCTTCTTCTTCTTCTTCTTCTTCTTCTTCTTCTTCTACTTCTTCTTCTTCTTCTTCTTCTTCTTCTACTTCTTCTTCTTCTTCTTCTTCTTCTTCTTCTTCTTCTTCTACTTCTTCTTCTTCTTCTTCTTCTTCTTCTTCTTCTTCTTCTTCTTCTTCCCCGATATCTCCACCAATTTTGGTAGACTCGGGGTTGACACTTAGATATTTAAAATCAAGCAGGGGGGGGGACGGGTATTACCCTGCTTTGATTTTAAATAAAAAAAAAAAATAATAATTTTTTTTTTTAAAAGTTATTTATTTATTTTTTTTTATTAATATAAAATTTTTTATTTAAAGTACACACATTTAATTTTTAAGAAATTGTTACAATATTTATATTTTTTTATAAATTTAAAGTATAATTAATTGTTTATAATTTAAGTAATTTTATAGAATTATTGAATTAATTTTATATCAATAATTCATTTTTGTTTTAATTTTTATAAATATAATAATATAATATTCAAATATAATTTAATTAAAAATAATTATAAAATAAATATATAGAAAATAGTTTTTACTATTTTCTTTGATATTTTTAAGTTAAATAAATTGTTTTTAAAGATTAATATAATAAATTTAATAATCTTTAATTATTTTAAATAATACTTGTAATTATTTTCAAAATAAAATAAAATTTTTATAATATTTAATTAATAAATTTGATAATATTTAAATAATAATTTTTATAATAAGTAAAATTTTTAATAATAATTTTTAATAATAAATTTAATTAATAATCTTAATAATTTTATAATAATATTTAATAGTTATAATATATAAATTTTTATAATAATATTTAATAATTTTAATAATTTTATAATATTAATAATTTATAATAATTTTTAGAATAATATTTAATTAATAATTTTAATAATTTTATAATAATTTTTATAATAATATTTAATTAATATTTTTAATAATTTAGTATCTTAAAAGTATAATTTTAATATTTACAATTGTATTTTAATATATACATATATTTAATAATATAACAATAAAGTGATTAATTAAAATTTATTTACATTATTTACAAATTAAAATTAATTTATATCAAAATAAATTAAATTTACAATGAGGTTTAGGTTATGAAGAATATAGGAAAGTACAATTTAGTAAAGAATTATTAATAATAAAATAAAGGTTATTAATTCATTCTTTACCACGATGTAATAATTTAATTAAAAAATTATAATTAAATTATTAATCATTAATATTAGCTCTAACTGCTAATATTAAAGGTTTAGAAAAGAATCATACTTACCTATGGTTCTTTCTAATTATCGAGTTTATTATAACGAATTATAATAGACGAAACACTAAAATTGATAAGGAAAAGTTTTAATTATAAAATTTGTTTTATTAAAATAATTTGTTTTATTATTTATTAAAAATTTTAAATGTTAAAACTTATTGTTATTATTATTATATTATAATTGTTATAATAATAACTCTTGATTTCTCAAAGAGAACTCAAAAGCCTTATTTATACTTTTTTGTCAAAATAAGGTTAAAATCAAAAGAGGTTCTAATCTTAACAAATCTCTTATCTAGGAAAAGACTAGAAGAAAAACCTAGATAAGTTTTTTGATCGATATTCTATCCATATCGATCATCGCGTTAATTAAGTAAAACCGATTACTTTTAAGAAGTAATTGGAAAAACCTTAATTAACCGATTACTTAATCTAATATAATGATCGAAAATAAAAGAATAAAATAATGAAAATTATTTCGATCATAAAATTTAAAATTTAATCTATTTAGTTCTATTTTATAGAACTTTACATAAAAAATATAAAACAATACATTAATAATAAAATACATGATCAATACAATACAGAATACATGATAAAATACAGAATAGTGTTTTAGTTTATGATTTAATGAGTGAGAGAAAACTAAAACTAATAAATTTAATAATTAAGTGAATAATTAAATAAATTTAATATTATTTTAAATGTATAAAAATTATTTAATTAAATAAATTTTTAATATTAAACTAAATAAAATTTTAATATATAATTAAATAAATTATTAATTATGATTAATTGTATAAATGAAATATGAGTTAAATAAAAGTTATATTAATTATAACTTAACTAAGAAAATATAATTATTTTGTTAAAAATAATTATAGATTCTTACATTGCTCCCTTTATGGTGATGGTTCCTTTAATCCTATGTCTCTTTCAGTATAAGGCTCCAACTGCGAGATATGAAATACCGGGTGTAAATGAAGATTTTCTGGTAATTCAAGACGGTAGTTCATTCTTTCCCTCACTTCTATGACCTTAAAGGGTCCAAGATACTGGTTAGAAAGCTTTTTTGCAGGTTCATTGGAGAAGTAATACCTTTTCAACCAAACCATGTCGTTAACATGGAAAGTAGGACCAGAAGCTTTCCTAGAGTCACCAAACTTTTTGAAATCTTCTTTAGCTTTGATAAGGTGCTTTTTAAGGGCATCAAAATGGGCAGACCAATCCCTAGTAAGTACAGAGGCATTATCTTTTAAAAGAACAGGAGGAGAGTCAATATTGCATACTGGATTAAAACCATAATTTGCACAGAAAGGCGACATGTTTATAGATTTGTGAAATGAGTTGTTATAAGCCATTTCACAAAGAGGTAGATAAAAACACCATTCATTTTGGGCAGTAGAACAGTAGCATCGTAAATATTGTTCGATTACGGAATTAGCCCTTTCGACTTGACCATTTGTTTGTTGGTGATGAGCAGTAGCGAGTCTTGGCTTAGTATTTAGAGCTGAGCAGAGTGAGGTCCAAAATTCAGAAGAGAACTGGGAGCCATGATCAGAGACAATGATTTTAGGGAATCCATGATACCGAAAAACGTTGTAAAGGAGCATCTTGGCGGTCAGGTCAGCGGAAGGGACGTCGGAGCAAGGAACTAAATGGATCATCTTTGTTAAGTGATCCGAAACCACCATAATACATGTGCAATCTTGTGAACTAGGTAACGAAACTATAAAATCAACCCCAATAATTTCCCATGGTTTATTGGGAACAGGCAACGGTTGAATTTTTCCGTAGGGTTTATGTCTACGAATTTTACACCTAGCACAAGTTGAACAAGAAAGTACATAATTATGAATATCTTTCTTCATATTAGGCCACCAGTAGTATCTCTTGATTTTATCAAGAGTTTTGTCAATACCTTGGTGTCCGTTGGTGGGTGAGTCATGAAAAGATTTCAAAATTCTTGCTCTTAAAGTGGATGGGACGATGATTCTGTTTTGGAAATGTAAGACCCCTTCATTTAAAGAAAATAAAGAACTTTTAACTGTGTTTGACTTAGTTTTAATTTTTTCTAAAATAGATTTGCAATATGTGTCAGCCGTTTGGGCATCAATCAAACTACTAATATTATCAGTGTTTGCACAACATAAGGCATTATCATCCAATAATGGACGGTCTTTGTTGTGGAGGGAAACCACGGAATTATAATCCGGACGTCTCGACGACGAATCTGGTTCACTACTCCTTGATCCACAAAATTTGTCAGTCGGTTGGGTATCAATCAAGCTACTGATAATAGTGTTTGCACAACAAAAGGCATTATCATCCAATAAAGGACGGTCTTTGTTGTGGAGGGAAACCACGGATTTATAATCCGGACGTCTCGACAACGAATCTGGTTTACCACACCTTGATCCAGGTCTGAACGAAATCCTAAAGTCAAACTTAGAAAGAAAGAGGCTCCATCTTATCTGGCGTTGGTTTAAATGTTGAGGCTTTTTAAAATATAATAAATTCCTGTGATCGGTAATGATTTGAATAGGAAACTTAGCCCCTTCAAGGTGGTGACGCCAGGTTTCAAAAGC
This sequence comes from Neocallimastix lanati (nom. inval.), assembly GCA_016946835.1. Lineage (NCBI taxonomy): Eukaryota > Fungi > Neocallimastigomycota > Neocallimastigomycetes > Neocallimastigales > Neocallimastigaceae > Neocallimastix > Neocallimastix lanati (nom. inval.). The sequence continues at coordinate 41,376 of JACVTC010000123.1, forward strand.
GGTGATAATAGCGAGTAGTTCCTTGTCATATATTGTATAATTTAATTCAGAAGATGACAAAGACCTAGAATGAAAAGCGACAGGGTGAAGTTCGTTATCCTTGTCACTGATTTGAGAAAGAATGCAACCCACAGCAAAATCACTGGCATCAGTTTCAACAGTGAATTCCTTATCTGGATCGGGGTAGATAAGGATTTCGTCTGTGGTAAAAGCAAGTTTTAATTTTTTGAAGGCATTCTCAGCATCATCATTCCATTTGAACTCGTTATTCTTCTTGAGGAGTATTCTTAAGGGTTCCATAATTATGGCGAAATTCTTTATGAATTTCCTATAGTAGTTACAGAGTCCGAGGAAACTTTGAAGTTCATTCATGTTTTTTGGAGTAGGCCATTCAAGAATTGATTTTACTTTGTTTTTATCCATAGAAAGGCCATTTATTGATACAACAAACCCTAAAAAAGTAGTTTCAGGAACGTGAAATTCACATTTTTCTAGTTTTACATAGAGACCATTTTTGACTAACAAGGAAAGGACATGATGAACATGTTTAATATGTTCAGTAAGGTTTTTCGAATATATTATAATGTCATCTAAGTAGACAAAGAGAAACAAGCCAATATCATCAGAAAAAATGTCTTGGATAAAGCGTTGAAAAACCGAAGGAGCATTACGTAAACCAAAAGGCATTACACGGTATTCAAAATGACCAAAAGGAGTACGAAAAGCAGTAAGGTATTCATGGCCTTTCTTGACACGAACTAAGTTATAGGCAGATCTTAAGTCAAGCCGAGAGAAAATAATAGCACCTTTAAATGATTCTATCAAATCAGATATCCTAGGAATTGGATAGCTATTTCTGATAGTAATTGAATTAGGTTTTCGGTAGTCAACGCAGAGTCTGAGAGAGCAGTCATGTTTTTTAACAAATAGCACTGGAGCACCAGTAGGAGATTTTTTAATTATTTCTTCATTTTTGTCAGAATCCTTCATTTTACTATCTTGAATTAAAACAGCACAGATATCCATATCGCTTAATTCGTCTTCAGATATGGAATCAGGAATTATAGAATCAAGAGAAGTTTCTCTCTTCTGTTCATTATTGGGTAAGAGAGAAGCAGTAATATCTGATGAATGGAAAACAAACCTATTACCCTTAGCAGAAGGGCAATGGTTTTTACAGTAGCTTTCCAAGAAGTAAATTTTATTATTTTTGTAATCAATGTAAGGTGAATGAAGGCTTAACCAATCTCTTCCAAGGATTGCAGATACGTCTTGAAGTTGTAAATTGGCTATAAAGAATTCAAATGTTTCCGTATGGTCCATGAAAGTAAGCTTAAGACGTTTTGTAACTTGTTTTATAGCCATATTCTTTTCATTAGGAAGTTTTACATTGATCGTATTTGAGAGGTTTGAATAAGGAATTTTGTTTGCTGTTACGAAGCTTTTGCAGAGATAACTTCTAGCAGAGCCCGAGTCAATAAGGATTCTGGTTTTAATCTTTTTGTTATTAACGGTTAACAAGAAAGTTGTAGTCATTTTATTATTATGACTTGGGGTGTAATTTGCTGATAAAATACTTCCATTGTCTCGTCCCTTATGGTGCTTATTGCGTTTAAATTTGTTTTCGGTCATGTTAGTTTCGTTTCTTTTTCGTTTGAAAGATTTACTATTCTTTGGCTTGTAGTCATTGGTCTTTACTTTTTGCTTAAGTAAACATTTTCTATCAATATTGATAATAGAATTTGTTGCCTCAAATAAACTTTTAGGTTTGTCTAATTTATTGAACTCTGTTTTAACATCCTCAAGAAGACCTCTTTTGATTAGGTCAATGAATACATCGTCCGGCCATCCAATACGTCCAGCTAACCTTCGAAATTCAATAGTATATAATGCGGCTCTTCCTAAATGAAGTTGTTTTAAGTTTAGAAGTTGTTCAATAAGAACATCCTTCTGTTCTTTAGTATCCCCAAAATTGCTTATCAAAATATCTTTAAAGGTGTCATAGCTTAACGAATTTAAAGTCCCATCAGCCTTCAATGAAAGTCCCCATTTCTTTGGAGGTCCATGTAACATGCTGATAACATAAGAAATTTTTAAGTCGTCCGTGGAAAAAGAGTTGGGATGTTTTTTAAAAAACAATTCACTCTGTTCCAGGAGCTCATTAACGTTAAGTTTGTTGTTATCAGCTAAGTCCTTGGATAACACTCCGTTGGCGGAAAAGAAGGTAGGAATAAATTCTGTTAAAGCTGTTATAAGCTTTGAGGATTCAACTTCACTTGGAATTTGGGCGTTATTACTATTGGATTCCATTTTTACCTAAATTATAAATTATATTAACTATGAAATATATATATATGTTTATTATGATTATAAGGTCATAGTTAGGAAGTTTTTGGCGAAAGAAAACAGTTGAATAAGAAAATACTCAAGCATTTCCAGACGATTTTCCAGAAGCACGTTAGCAGTAACAGTAGTATGTACTTAATGACGGGAGCAGCTTGCCTATTACTGGTGTCATGTTCCCGCGTACACCACGATTGCAACCTACCACACATCGGATAGGCCAGTCCAGAGCTGCCCAGATCGCTGCCTGTGACAGATAAACTTAATCCGGAAACTGTTACCTAGATGCTAACACACTTCTGCTTCTAAGGTCTGTACTAAGTCTTGGTTCTTCTATATTGTTTCCTTGGCCTACTTCTTCCAGTTCTATTTCCCTAAAATCATGTAAACATATGTTAGTGTATTTATGTGTTCTTATTATTGTTATTATTTATTTTATTATTGCTATTTATTGTTGTTTAATTTTTTTTATTATTTATCATTTATCATTTATCATTTATTATTTACTATCATTATTTATTATTATTTATTATTATTTATTATTATTTATTATTATTTATTATTATTTATTATTATTTATTATTATTTATTATTATTTATTATTATTTATTATTTATTATTATTTATTATTATTTAGTATTATTTAGTATTATTTAGTATTATTTATTATTTATTATTATTTATTATTATTTAGTATTATTTAGTATTATTTATTATTATTTATTATTATTTATTATTATTTTATTATTATTTATTATTATTTATTATTATTTTATTATTATTTATTATTATTTTATTATTATTTATTATTATTTATTATTATTTATTATTATTTATTATTATTTATTATTATTTATTATTATTTATTATTATTTATTATTATTTATTATTATTTATTATTATTTATTATTATTTATTACTATATATCTATTCTTTTAATTTTTTATGATTTTAATTATTTATCCAACTAATTATTACTATTTACTTATTTTTTAATATTTAATTTATGGTTTATATTAATTTATTCTTATAATTTCTATACTAAATTATTAATTAATGATTTTTGATCTGATTTACTAATATTATCTACTTATATTTTAATATTTAATTTATTTACTATATATTAATTTATTTTTTTTAATTTCTAGATTATTCTATATAATTTATATTATTTTATTTATTATTAATCATAAAAATTTTTATTGTACTACACTAAATTATTTTGTACTACTTGATTCTAGAAATTAATTATATTATTAAATTAACTATTCTATTAAACTATACTAAGAAGAGTTATTATTGTAATAATTTAATTAAAAAATTATAATTAAATTATTAATCATTAATATTAGCTCTAACTGCTAATATTAAAGGTTTAGAAAAGAATCATACTTACCTATGGTTCTTTCTAATTATCGAGTTTATTATAACGAATTATAATAGACGAAACACTAAAATTGATAAGGAAAAGTTTTAATTATAAAATTTGTTTTATTAAAATAATTTGTTTTATTATTTATTAAAAATTTTAAATGTTAAAACTTATTGTTATTATTATTATATTATAATTGTTATAATAATAACTCTTGATTTCTCAAAGAGAACTCAAAAGCCTTATTTATACTTTTTTGTCAAAATAAGGTTAAAATCAAAAGAGGTTCTAATCTTAACAAATCTCTTATCTAGGAAAAGACTAGAAGAAAAACCTAGATAAGTTTTTTGATCGATATTCTATCCATATCGATCATCGCGTTAATTAAGTAAAACCGATTACTTTTAAGAAGTAATTGGAAAAACCTTAATTAACCGATTACTTAATCTAATATAATGATCGAAAATAAAAGAATAAAATAATGAAAATTATTTCGATCATAAAATTTAAAATTTAATCTATTTAGTTCTATTTTATAGAACTTTACATAAAAAATATAAAACAATACATTAATAATAAAATACATGATCAATACAATACAGAATACATGATAAAATACAGAATAGTGTTTTAGTTTATGATTTAATGAGTGAGAGAAAACTAAAACTAATAAATTTAATAATTAAGTGAATAATTAAATAAATTTAATATTATTTTAAATGTATAAAAATTATTTAATTAAATAAATTTTTAATATTAAACTAAATAAAATTTTAATATATAATTAAATAAATTATTAATTATGATTAATTGTATAAATGAAATATGAGTTAAATAAAAGTTATATTAATTATAACTTAACTAAGAAAATATAATTATTTTGTTAAAAATAATTATAGATTCTTACACACGAATCTTAAAAATAATTAACTTGTCTTAGTTGTTAGTAACTAAGTCACCGATTTGAACTTCTCGAGTTCAAATCCGCATAATTTCTTTTTATAAAAAAATTTATTTTAAAAAATTCTTATCTTATCAAAAATTATTTTAAAAAGTTCTTATCTTATCAAAAAAAATTTTTTTTTATCAAAAATTTTATCAAATTATCTTAATTGGTTTAAAATTACATCATAAAAAATTTCTTTTGAAAATTTTTTGTATAAATACGAGTGAATTTTTCTTCAAAAAATATTTTTAAAAAATCGTGTTTTTTATTAATTATTTAATAAGTAATTTAATTACAAATTTTTAATTAATAAATAAAAAAAAAAAATAAAAATAAAAATAAATTTTAACTTTAAAAAAAATAATAAATTCTTTTTTATTAAAAAACTTTTTACTTATTTATTTTTTATACAAACCTAGTGGTGTTAATTATTTTGGGTTACGCCCCGAATTCACGTTACAATAAAAAACACCACTGAAAAGAACCACTACCTTTGTATAAATTCTTTCTTTTGGTTTCTACCCTTCAAGATATACTTTTGGTTTCTACCCTTCAAGATATACTTTTGGTTTCTACCCTTCAAGATATACTTTTGTTTCTACCCTTCAAGATATACTTTTGGTTTCTACCCTTCAAGATATACTTTTGGTTTCTACCCTCCAAGAAATACTTTTGGTTTCTACCTTCTGTAACGAAATCTTCAGTTAGTAAAATTAGAACTTTGGTTCAATGGTTAGTTACATTGACCATGACCAATACTTCATGGGTTCGACTCACACCTCAACCCATTTTGCATAAATAATTATTTTATTAATTATTTTATTAATTATTAATAATATTTTCTTGAATATTCTTTCTGTATAAAATTATAGAAAGTTAAAGATTCTTTCGGTTCGTAATTCAACCGAAATGAATTTAGAAATTCTTATTATATAAATTATTTTATTCTTTTTTGATAAGATTCATTTTCATCAATTAAAATCTATATTCTAGAAACTTTACATTATTAATTATTACAAACATATTTCTAAATATTTCTTTAAAATTATTTTTACATGTTAAAACTGTTTTTCCGTTAAAAGTATAAATAGTGCGAACTTCACGAATGAAAATATTTTTCTTCGTGCTTTTATTAATAATAATTAACGTATAAGTAATTCGAAATATTACCTTGTTGATTAATATTAATAATTATTTTAAATTTTATAATTAATAAAAAATATTTCTAATAAAACGAATTATTTATACAGATAGTGTAAACCTATTGAGTTTTCTCCTTTCTGTGTTTCTATATCTCATCCCGCCTTTACAATAGAAGCACCTCCGTTACACCTTCCAAGAAATACTTTTGGTTTTTACCTTTCTTTGATTTCAAGATATACTTTGGTTTCTACCTTTCAAGTTTTACCTTTAGTTACTACTTTGAATTCTTACTTTAGGCTCCTATATTTTTGCATTATTCAGTGTTTCACTGTGCTTCAACGTTGAATTTCTACCTTTGAGCTTTACTTTTTGTATTTACTTCTTGTTTTTACTGTTTTGAGTCTTTTCTACCTTTTAGTATTATCCTCTTTATTGGTATCCCTACAACTACTTTGGTGAACTTCTATTCAGATATATTCCCTTGGTTTTCCAATTACTCCAGGACTTAATTCTACTATTTGATTTCTTACTACTAGTAAACCTTGTGTTTTAAAGCAATCCTAAACATCCTAAAAATATAAAATTTAGGTTCAGTCTAACAAAATTTATAATCGTATTCAAATCTTGATAAAATTCTTAAAAATTTAATTTAAAATGGAAGATCAAAATAATATTTTAAATAATGCTACTCTTAAAGATGGTTTTGCAGGAGACCGTCGTTACTTAAAGGGTTTTTTAGCAAAAATTGAATTGGTTTTTATGCTGTACCCAGACAGATACAACACCGATGAAGCTAAAGTCATATATCTTATATCTAGACTTTACGGTGATGCTATGAACTGGGCAGCTACTTTAATTGAAAACAGGGATGACTGTCTTGGAGATTATCAAGCATTTAGAGAAAGAATGAAAGCTGTTTTCGGAGACAACGACTCAGTATTTATCGCCAATCAAAAACTACGTGTAATTAAACAACGAAGACTTGGTGATATTACAAGTTATATTAATGAATTTAATAAATATTCCGATAATTCTTCTTGGAATGAGGATGCAAAAATGGATGCTTTCATTGATGGTCTTCAAGATTCTATTGCAACAAGAATATTAGAAATGTTTCCTGGTCCCAGAAATCTCCTTTCCCTTCAAACTATTGCAGCAAGAATTGATTCTAGAATTTCTACACATAGACAATTTTTTAATCATAATAAGCATTCAAATGATAATAAAACATGTCCAAAGTTTACTCCAAAAAAGAAATCTTCAAATAACAATAATAAATCTTTTAGTAAGCTTTCTAATGAAGAAAGAGAAAGAAGAATTAGAGAACATCTTTGTCTTTATTGTGCCGATCCAGATCACATTCGTGAAAATTGCCCTAAATTAAAAAAGAATAAACCTTCTTCAAGTTCTCACATTTCAAATCCTGTTTTAAATTCAACTCTTAGGCCAAGAATTTCTGACCAACCTAACCACAGGCTTCCAATCTTTGATTTCACTCTTTCTATTTCGGACGTTTCAGTTAATTCAAAGATTCTTCTGGATTCAGGTTCTCAACTTAATCTTATGGACGTTTATTACGCTAAAGAAAATAACATTCCCTATAATGAAAATTCTAAATTACCGAGCGTTTCCGGTATTGGAGGTGATCAATTAATTCTGGGAAAAACTTTACCAATATCACTCAAATACGGAAATCACATTTGTCAAGCTGAATTCTACATTGTTGATTTACCCTCTTACTGTGCTATACTTGGTACTGACTGGTTATTCACACACAATCCGACAATAAATTTCGTAACTAAAGAACTATCCTTTAAGTCTAGCAATTGTATTTCAAATTGTTTACTAACTCCAAATTCTTTTACAGCTCATATTTCTTCTCCTACAACTGTCCCTTCTACAAAAGAAAAGGAACCTGCTACTGTTGATAGAATATTAAAATTATTGCCTACTATACTTCAACCTTATAAAGATATTTTTGATGAAGGATCTGCAAACATATTACCACCACATAGGCAGTATGATTGTGAGATTAAGCTTAAGCCTAACTCTATCCTTTATTATGGCCCTATCTACCCGCTTACTGATGCTGAGTCTAAAGCTCTTAAAGAATATATTGAAGAAAATCTCTCAAAAGGCTTTATTCGTAAATCCAAATCTCCTGCTGGTGCTCCTGTATTTTTCGTTTTTAAGAAGAATGGTGAATTACGTATGGTTGTTGATTACAGAAAACTTAACGAAATAACAATTCGGGACTCTTATCCATTACCACTTATTAATGACATGCTCGAACATTTAGGTAAAGGTAAAGTATTTTCAAAACTCGATCTCCGTTCTGCATATAATCTTGTAAGAATAAAAGAAGGAGACGAGTATAAAACAGCTTTTACCTGCAAGTATGGCCACTTTGAATATTTGGTTATGCCTTTCGGGTTAAAAAATGCCCCAGCTGTTTTCCAACACTTCATTAATGATGTATTCGAAGATATTCTTGGTACATATGTCTACTGTTATATCGATGATATTATAATCTTCTCCCCAGATATGTCTTCTCATTTTGAACACGTTATCGAAGTTCTCAAAAGACTTCGTAAAGCTGGTCTTTTTGCGAAACTAGAAAAATGTGAATTCTTTGTCTTACTTAGATTTCTTTGGTCATAGAATTTCTGCTACAGGTATATTTATGGATCCCAAAAAGATTTCTTCAATTCTTGAATGGCCTACTCCAACTTGCGTAAAAGAAATTCAATCTTTCCTTGGACTCACAAATTATTATAGAAGATTTATTCCTGGATTTGCCAAGTTAGCCCATCCACTTAATCATCTTTTAAGAAAGAACGTTAAATTTGTATGGTCAATTGAAGCTCAAGAAGCTTTTGATAATATTAAATCGAAATTTTCCTCTTCTCCGGTCCTTGCTTACCCTGATCGTAACCTACCTTTCACTGTTGAAACTGACAGCAGTAATTTTGCAATCGGTGCTGTCCTTTCTCAAAAGACTCCTAAAGATAATAAAGTTCATCCTATTGCCTTTTATTCAAGATCTCTCTCTCCTGTTGAAAGAAATTATCCAATTTACGATAAGGAACTTTTAGCTATTATTGATTCTTTAGAAAATTGGAGACACTTTCTAAAGGGTGCGACTCATCCTTTTATTATCTACTCTGATCACCGAAACCTGTTATATCAAAAGAAACCTGAAAAAATGACTCAAAGACTTGTTCGTTGGTCTCTCTTCTTATCAGAATTTAACTTCAAGATTGAATATCGTTCAGGTTCTTCCAATGGTAAACCCGATGCCTTATCAAGAAGACCTGATTATGCTTTGAATTATGAAATTTCCACTTCTGATATTCCATTTACTGTTCTCCGCCCAGAAAACTTTTCTGCTTTTCCAGTCTCTGTTGAAACATTTTCTGAAAAAATCCTTTCCGAATGTAAAACCGATCCATTTTATCATTCCATTTGCGATTACTTAGAAAACAAGAAATTACCTGTCCCTCATCAAAAAATTAAGGAATTCTCAATTAGTAACAGCTACTTACTTTTCCAAAATAAACTCTATGTTCCTCCCAACTGCCGGTCTTTAGCCTTGAAAATTTGTCATGACTCTCCATCCGCAGGTCATTTTGGTTTTAAAAAACTATTAATCTCTTAAATCGTGACTTTTGGTGGCCTTCCCTTAACTCTGACGCTCAAGACTACATCCGATCTTGCGAAACTTGTTGTCGTTCAAAGGTACTCCGACATAAACCTTACGGATTTTTACAACCTTTGGAAATCCCTTCTCGTCCTTGGTCTTCAGTCTCTATGGATTTTATTACTGATTTATCACTTTCCAATGGGTTTACTTGTATATTTGTTACCGTTGATCGTTTTTCCAAGATGTCTCACTTCATTCCTTTTGCAAATATCCCTTCTGCTATTGATACCGCTTCTGCTTTCATGAAATCGATCTTCAGACTTCATGGACTCCCTGATGAAATTCTTTCCGATCGTGGATCCCAATTCACTTCTAAATTTTGGATTGCTATCTGTAAAGCTCTTGGAATTAATATGAAATACTCTTCACCATTCCATCACCAAACCAACGGTTTGACGGAGAGGGTGAACTCCGTTGTAGAACAATACCTTAGATGTTTCACAAATTTCAAAGGATTAGATTGGGAGAATTATCTCTATTTAGCCGAATTCAGTTACAATAATGCTCTCCAGGAATCTTCTAATTATTCTCCTTTTTTTGCAAATTACGGTTACAACCCAAGACATTCTCCTGAAATTCCAAGTATCATAAATGTTCCCAGAGCTGAAGAACTTGTGAAGAACTTAACAGATCTATCTAAAGAATTAAAGAAGAACTTAGAGTCTGCAAGCAAAAAGCAGGAAGAATATGCAAATAGACACCGAATTAAACCTCCAGAATTTAAAACAAACGACAAAGTCTGGCTAAATAGCTCCTTAGTACTCAGAAATAAGAACAAGAAACTTAAACCAAGAAAACTCGGTCCTTTCAAAATATTCAGAAAGTATCACCAGTTACCTATAAATTAGATCTTCCGAAGAAATTACGAATTCATCCCATTATTCATGTCTCAGAACTTGAACCCTACTACGAAGATACTTTTGGAAGAAATCAACCACCACCACCAGTAATAGTCAATAATGAAGAAGAATATGAAGTCGAGAAAATATTGGATAAAAGAACTTACTATGGAAAAATTCAATATTTAATCAAATGGAAAGGTTATCCAATTTCAGAATCTTCATGGGAACCCGAATCTAATTTAAATTGTCCTGAACTTCTTAAGGATTTCAATTCAAGGGATAAATAACAAAAATATTCTATTTTATTTTATTTTATTTTATTAATTATATCTAAACTCTTATTTATATCAAAATTGAATTTAAATATTTTATTAATATCAAATTATTTTATAAAAAAAAAAAAAAAAAAAAAATTATTTTATCTTTTAATATAGTTAAATTTATTAAATATTTTTAATTCATGTATGTTAAATGTAAAAAGTTCACTCGTTAGTATATTAAAAATTAATTTTAGTTTAGAATTAGATTCGTCTGGTATCCGAATCCTCGAGGAGGACCATGTAACGAATCTTAAAAATAATTAACTTGTCTTAGTTGTTAGTAACTAAGTCACCGATTTGAACTTCTCGAGTTCAAATCCGCATAATTTCTTTTTATAAACAAATTTATTTTAAAAAATTCTTATCTTATCAAAAATTATTTTAAAAAGTTCTTATCTTATCAAAAAAATTTTTTTTTATCAAAAAATTTTATCAAATTATCTTAATTGGTTTAAAATTACATCATAAAAAATTTCTTTTGAAAATTTTTTGTATAAATACGAATGAATTTTTCTTCAAAAAATATTTTTAAAAAATCGTGTTTTTTATTAATTATTTAATAAGTAATTTAATTACAAATTTTTAATTAATAAATAAAAAAAAAAAAAAAAAAAAAAAAAAAATAAAAATAAATTTTAACTTTAAAAAAAATAATAAATTCTTTTTTATTAAAAAACTTTTTACTTATTATTTATTTTTTATACAAACCTAGTGGTGTTAATTATTTTGGGTTACGCCCCGAATTCACGTTACAATAGGTATAAAAATAGAAAGGATTCCTAATGGTTACCTTTTACATCAAGAAAGATATTTGGAAGACATACTCGAAAAATTTGGACTAAAAGATTGTAAAGAAATAGGAACTACTGAACCAAGTTTATCTGATAAAGAAGATGATGAAGAATTATTTGATCCAACAACGTATAGGTCCGCCGTAGGAAGTTTAATATATCTGGCTATCTGTACAAGACCATATATTATTGTTTCTGTGAATAGTGTAGCTCAACATTGCTGTAAAGATATTATTAATATCTTTATAAATTTTAATTAAATTTAATCATAAATTTAAGTAAAATTGAAATAAATCTATTAAAAATCACGTGTATAAAATTATTGCAAATAATTTTAAACAAAACTTCGACTTCTTCCCAATCATATTAATAAATTAAAAATTTCTCTTGTGAAACTAGTAATTGAAAATCATTTCTTTTTATGTAATTTAATTTAAATAATAAGAGTTAAGGTTTTTTAATAGATAAATTAACAACATGAAACTATGCAATTAGTCATGTTGAAACTTACGGCATTTTATGCTAAATTTATATTAAATAATTATGACAACTTTTATATTATTTTAAAATAGAAAATATATAATAAATTTACTAATAATATTTAAATAATAAATAAATAATAAATGAACTCAATTAGAATTGATTATATTTATTTTAGTTATTAATTATAATTCTCTTTATTTAGTAATAGTTAATTATTTATTATTAGTTTAGGTTAGTATTGTTTTTAAATAAATAGTTAGATAATATAATTCAATAGGAATTATATATTCTAAATGTAATAAGATAAAAATATAAATAGTTAACCAAATTTCATGTATTTTAATCGATGTAATTGTTATTAACGATTTATTGTTAATAACACTAATAAGTAATAAAGATTATTTTAAAATCTAAATATAATAAAACTTATTTGTTTATAAAACATTTTTGTGTTATTTAGTGTTATTATAATTTTTGACTTATAATCTATTTTTTAAATCAAAACTTTATAATAACAATTACCTTTTTCTCTCAATAAAATACGTTATAAGTCAAGATTATAACACGTGATACGTTAACAGTGGCTTGTGTGTGGCTTGATTCAAAATATTTTTTTTACCAGTTTTAGATTATTGCTACCAGTTTCAGAATATTGCCACCAGCTCTATAATATTGCTACCGAAATTACAATTACACGTTTTAGAACAAGATTCGAAAAACCATAAACCTTTAATATTTTAATTTATAACGTTACGTTTACTCGACAGCACCGCTTCAAAGGATAGAGCTAGATCGACTAGATGAAAAAACGTTATAGTTTGAAATATTTATTTGTTTGATATTTTTGTTAAAGAAATTGCAAAAATTTAAGTCAATTTAAAATAATCAAATTGGAGGGATTTAACAACCTAATAAGAAGATTCGAAGACCTTAACCTGCAAGAAATGAATCAAGAGAATCATCAAGTTCTGCCCCGTAACAATCAAAAGATTGTTAACGAACCACCGCTATTTTCTGGAATCAAGAAGGACTTTGATGGCTTCCTTACAAGAGCTGAAATAGCTATGGAAGCCAATCCACAAGGTTTCAATAACGACCATACAAAGGTCAGATTTATAATTTCTTATCTTGTCGGTGATCCCTTGATATGGGCCTCAAACTTGCGAAGAAATAATGATCCCCTGCTCAATGTTTATGAAGATTTTATTCAAGAATTAAGAAATCAATTTGGAGAGCAGGACATGAGCACAGTTGTCGCAAACGGTAAATTATGCAGCATCCGACAACATAAATTTGGTCATGTTAGTGAGTATATAAATGAATTTAATAAAATCAGCAGACATTCAGATTTTAACGATTCTGCTAAGATTTATATGTTTGTAAAAGGACTTCACTACAAGATGAGGGAGCACCTTGCAGTGGTAAATCCAAATCCCAACAACTTAAGAAGACTTTTCACTGATGTCCTTAGTATCGAAAGCTTAACTAAGAGACATGAAATAAATGAATTTTTCTATCATAATTATTACCATCGTAAGGAAATAAATAATAATAATCATGCGTCTACTAGTGACCCAATGGAAATAGATTTATACAGAATTAAGAGAGGACAAACGAATACAAGTTACTTCCCTTCTAACCAGAAATTATATCAAGAAAACTCGAATTCAAGAGATGAAGAAAGAAGGAAAGGATTGTGCTATTATTGTAAAAAACCAGGTCATCGCTATTTTAACTGTCCAAATAAGAAGAAACCTGCCGGAGTCAAGATTATCAGTAAACAAGAAAACACCGCTACCACACCCTCAAGTAGTTTAAGAAGAATTAGAAGAATCAACAGCCAAGAAGATATTGTCAAAGTTAGAAAAATCGTGGAAGAACAAAACTCACTTTTGACAAAGAAAAGTAATATCATTGATTTCTATATTAAAACAAACAATACAGAAGAAGTAAAAGCAAGAGTTCTGATCGATTCTGGTTCTGATCTTAATTTTATCCATCCTGAATTCGCTAAAGCCTTTGGAATTAAAACAAAAGAAATCGAAGAACCTTTCCGTGTTACTGGTCTTGGATATGGTGTTTCATCAGTAAAAAAGGAAACTGAGAAATGCGTTCTTCGTTTAAGGAACCACTTGGAAACGATTCAACTCTATGTTCTCAGGATTCCTGATGTTGATATTATCTTGGGTTTACCATGGATCAATAAGCACTCCCCCTACAACTACCATGACGCAAAGAAGATTTCTTTCGGATCCGGTTTCTGTGCAAGACATTGTAACAATGGTAAAAGAAAAAGGAAAAACAAGAACAAGAAAAGGAACAAAGGAAAAGAACCTGCTACCAACCTAGAAGAAAACAAAGTTATTATTGAAGAATCAAGAAAAAGAAAACCTCTCTTTGACTCTGATTCCGACTCTGACTCAGAAGAAGAAATTTCTATTCGTGGCCGCCGAACTCGTATTAGAACTTGCTCTGAATTTAATAATTATGATAGTGATAGTGATATTAATGATACTTTTATGTTAGATAATTTTAGTGATAGCATTAGTGATAGTGATAACTTTAGCGATAGTGATGATATTATTGTTATGAATTGTGATAGTAAAATTAGTACTAATAGTTTAAGGATTTTAAAGAAAATTTGTGAATCTAGTAAATGTAAGAAATTAAATGTAATTGAAAAATGTAATGATGAAGATAATAATTTAAATAAAGATGGTGAAAAGGTCGAAGTACCTGAAATCTATTTGATGTTTAAAGAAGTGTTTAATGAAAATAATTGTAATGTGTTACCTCCGCATCGTAATTATGATTGTGAAATTAAATTAAAAGATAATTGTAGTCTATTTTATGGTCCGTTGTACCCTTTAACTGAAACGGAGAGAGAAGAATTAAAGAAATATTTAGAAGAGAATTTAAAAAAGGGTTTTATTAGGAAATCTTCTTCTCCTGCTGGTGCACCTATTTTATTTGTTAGAAAAAAGGATGGTACTTATAGACTAGTTATTGATTATAGAAAATTGAACGAAATGACCATCCGTAACTCTTATCCACTTCCTTTAATTAGTGAATTGTTGGATAGAGTTAAAGGTGCTAAATATTTTACTAAGTTAGATTTAAAATCTGCTTATAACTTAGTAAGAATTAAAGAAGGTGACGAGTACAAAACTGCCTTTCGTACAAGATGCGGGCACTTTGAATATCTCGTTATGCCTTTTGGGCTTAAGAATGCCCCTGCTACATTCCAACATTTTATAAATGATGTTCTCAGTGATTACTTAGATGATTTTGTAATCTCTTACATTGATGACATTTTAATTTATTCTAATACTTTAGAAGAACATCATGTACATGTTAAGAAAGTTTTAAGAAAATTGTTAGAGAATCATTTAGTTGTTAAATTAGAAAAGTGTGAATTTGATGTAACTGAAACTACCTTTCTTGGTTATGTTTTATCAAGAGATGGAATTAAAATGGATAAAGAAAAAGTTAAAGCAATTTTAGATTGGCCTGTTCCAACAAACGTTAAAGAAATTCAATCGTTTATTGGACTTTGTAATTATTACAGAATTTTTATTAAAGACTTTGCGAAAATTGCAAATCCTCTCCACAAATTAACTAGAAAAAATGTTCCTTTTAATTGGAGTTCTGAACAACAAAAAGCGTTTGATACTTTAAAAGAATTATTTACTACTGCTCCTATTTTGAAACATCCTGATAGCAACAAACAATTCATTGTTGAAACTGATGCTAGTAATTTTGCTGTTGGTGCAATTCTTTCTCAGGAATTTGATGGGCATTTGCATCCAATTGCTTTTATTTCTACTAGCTTAACTAAATCCCAAAGAAATTACCCTATCTATGACAAAGAACTTCTTGCTATTAAAGTTGCATTGGAAGGATGGAGACATTACTTAGAAGGAGCTCGCCATCAGTTTATTATTTATACTGATCATAAGAATTTAACTTTCCCTCGAAAACCTGAACTTCTTTCCCAACGCCAAATTCGTTGGTATGAATTCTTATCTAGATTTGATTTTAAACTAATTTACAGAGCTGGTAAAAAGTCAGGTAAACCAGATATTTTATCAAGACGTAGTGATCATTTATTTGCTAGTGTTCGTCCTATTTCATGCGTTATTAATTCATGTAGTTTTAAGAATGATTCTTTAATCTCCTCTATTCATGATTCTCTAGCTAATGATGAATTCTATTGCAAAATAACTGAATTTCTTAAAAATGATAAATCAAAAGATCCCCCTTTTAGTAAAATCGATAAATTTTCTCTTGACAAAAATGGTTATTTACTTTTTGAAAATTTAATTTATGTTCCCAATAAAATTAGAATAAGAGTTTTAGAACTCCATCATGACTCTATTTCTGCTGGTCATTTTGGAATTAATAAAACTATTGAACTTATTTCTCGTAATTTCTGGTGGCCTAAATTACAAAAAGATGTTAAAATGTTTATTAAATCTTGTGAAATTTGTTCAAAATCCAAAATCCCAAGACATAAGCCATATGGTTTACTTTCTCCACTTTCTACACCAAATAGAGCCTGGTCTGCTATCTCTATGGATTTTATTGTTGAACTTCCGAAATCCAAAGATATGACCACTATAATGGTTGTTGTGGATCGCTTAACTAAAATGGCTCATTTTATACCATTTAGATGTCTTCCTACTGCTTCTATTGCTGCTGATTCTTTCATTGCTAATATTTTTAAACTTCATGGTTTCCCCGATTCTATTATTTCTGATCGTGGTTCTCAATTTACCTCTGATTTTTGGAATCGTCTTTGCTCTCTTTTAAATATTAAGCATTCTTTTTCTACTGCTAATCACCCGCAGACTGATGGTCAAACGGAGAGGGTGAACTCGATATTGGAACAATATCTTCGTTGTTTCATTAACGAAAAACAAAATAATTGGTTTGATTTATTACCTTTTGCAGAATTTTCTTATAACAATACTTTACAACAATCAATAAATCAATCACCATTTTTTGCAAATTATGGTTTTAATCCGAAATTTAATCCTGAAATTCCTTCAAATGAGAATCCGCATAGAGCTGAGAAAAGAATATTAAATATTAATGAAAACATTAAATTTTTAAAAGAAAACTTAGAGCAAGCAAAAAAGACTTATAAGTAATATGCAGATCTGAAAAGAATGGATTCTCCAGATTTTAAAGTAGGAAATAAAGTTTATCTTTTAAAGGGTAATACAACAAAGAAAAATAGAAAATTATCTGATCAACTAATAGGACCTTTTGAAATAATAAGAAAAGTTAGTGACTTAGCGTACGAACTTAAACTTCCTAATAATATGCGTTGTCACCCTGTATTTCATGTTTCACTTCTCGAACCTTACCATGAAAATGAATTTTCAAACAGAAGAAATACTCGTAGAAGAAATATTAATCTTAATACGGATACAATTGATAGAACTCCTGAAAGAATAATTAAAATGAAAACCTTTAACAATAAGAATCGTTACTTGATTAAATGGAAAGGATGCGATTTTAGTGAAAATACTTGGATTGATGAAGATCAAATTCTTGATAGACAATTAATACAAGAATATTACAGAAAAGAAAAGAAGAACAAATCTTCGAATGTTAACAACGAATTCTGTCAACCACCTGATGATGCAAACGAGTACTATGTTAGACATAAATATCAACCTTTTGTAATTGATCTTCCTTCTTAAAGTTAATCTCGCAGGAGCTCGACTTAAGGGGCGAGATTGTAAAGATATTATTAATATCTTTATAAATTTTAATTAAATTTAATCATAAATTTAAGTAAAATTGAAATAAATCTATTAAAAATCACGTGTATAAAATTATTGCAAATAATTTTAAACAAAACTTCGACTTCTTCCCAATCATATTAATAAATTAAAAATTTCTCTTGTGAAACTAGTAATTGAAAATCATTTCTTTTTATGTAATTTAATTTAAATAATAAGAGTTAAGGTTTTTTAATAGATAAATTAACAACATGAAACTATGCAATTAGTCATGTTGAAACTTACGGCATTTTATGCTAAATTTATATTAAATAATTATGACAACTTTTATATTATTTTAAAATAGAAAATATATAATAAATTTACTAATAATATTTAAATAATAAATAAATAATAAATGAACTCAATTAGAATTGATTATATTTATTTTAGTTATTAATTATAATTCTCTTTATTTAGTAATAGTTAATTATTTATTATTAGTTTAGGTTAGTATTGTTTTTAAATAAATAGTTAGATAATATAATTCAATAGGAATTATATATTCTAAATGTAATAAGATAAAAATATAAATAGTTAACCAAATTTCATGTATTTTAATCGATGTAATTGTTATTAACGATTTATTGTTAATAACACTAATAAGTAATAAAGATTATTTTAAAATCTAAATATAATAAAACTTATTTGTTTATAAAACATTTTTGTGTTATTTAGTGTTATTATAATTTTTGACTTATAATCTATTTTTTAAATCAAAACTTTATAATTGCAAAGAACCAAAGGTAAAAGATTGGAAAAACATAATACAAATATTCAGATATTTAAAAGGAGCAAAATATTACGGTATTTTATTTAATGGAGAAAAATGTCTAAAAACGTATGTCGATTCAGATTATGCTAATGATAAAGAAACGAGAAGGTCTACGACAGGTTTTATCTATTTTATGGGTTCAGGTCCAACTAGTTGGTACTCAAAGCTCCAAAAGTGTGTAGCTACCTCCACCGCAGAAGCCGAATATTATGGACTATGTGAATGTGCGAAACAAGCTTTATGGTATAGAAACATTTTAGGAGAAATAAAGGATCAAAGAGAATGCATAAAAATTTACATTGACAATCAAGCAGCAATATATAACGCTGAAAATAATACAATAAACCCAAGATCAAAACACATTGACATTAAATATCATAAAATCAGAGAATTAATAAGGGAAAAAAAAGTAGAACTTGAATACATAGAATCAAAGAATAATAAAGCAGATGGTCTGACGAAATTTTTAAATAAATATAAAATGCAAAATTTTAGAAATAGTTTATTATACAAATATAAATAAAAATTAATAATTAGGGGGAATGTGAAATAATAAATACATTTAATATTAAAAAATAAATAAATAATATGTAGTACAAATATCAATGTAAAATGTATTTATTTAGTAATTATTAATATTTTATTTTAAACCAAAAAAAAAAAAAAAAAAAAAAAAAAATTTTCTTTTCTTGATTAATTGATTTTTGAAGTTTTATAAAAATTTACATTGTTTAATGTAGATATATTATTTTAATATTTATTAATAAAATTATTATTTCATAAACCCAATTGTTTATTGAGTTTTGTACGTTCGAGTGTTTGTTTTCTTTATTTTTATATATTAATAAATTAAATTTTAACATTTATTTGAAGCAAAAGGCTTATTTTTTAAGAATACATAATTTAATGTTGTTTATACATACAAATACATTTGATGGATCATACATATTTTAATACATTAAATACATGTTTTAATATTAACTATATAAAAGAGGCTTATAAAAATAAAAAAAAATTTTAAAACTATATTCATAAACTATATAAACTATATATTAATATAATATATCCTATTTATTTATAATAAACTATTTAATATTTAAAATTATAATAAAAGTTGTAATAAAATAAAAATATTAATTAAAATGTTAATTGAATTTATAAACTAAAAATACTAATTTTCTAACAATAATAATTAATTTTCACAATAAAATTGTACTATAAATTTTTAAAAGGTTAGAGTTAAAATATTTTATAATAGGTTAGGAAATAATTGAAACAAATGGAGGGGAGAGTTGCATTTCCCCAGATTGCATTTCACCAAGTGGCGTAGTATTAAAATATTTCATTTAATATTTAATTTTATTTATTCATTTATTCATTTAATAATTTTCAATTTGGCGAAATGCACCATTCGCATTAGTGCATTTCGCAATATGGCTTATAAAATTTTAAAATAAAGCCATACATTTTAAAATATTCTATACAATCATAGATAAACATCTAAATAATTATTACTTCAAAAGAAATACTAATAAATAATAATATATTTTTTAATTAAATATTAATAAATAACTATTTCAAAAGAAATAATAATTATTTAAATATTTATTTATGATTGTATAGAATATCTTAAAAATGTATGCCTTTATTTTATTATATTATTAGCCACATTGAGAAATGCACGATCCCCAACTAAGAGATATTCACAAGTATGAATGTATATCATTTTGCAATTGTGTATTTCATAATGTGGCTTATCTTTTTTAATTAATTGCCACATCATATAATATTTTTTTTAACCAATAAATAAATAAATAACTAAATAAAGAATGTAGTCCAAAACGTTTTTTTTTGAAATTTTAATAAGCCATCTATTTATTTGTGGCTTTTAAATTTTATATTATAACGCCATAAAATTTAATATAATTTTAAAATAAAAAAGAAATAAATGTATAAATAAATAAATAAATAAAAATTATAATTATTTTATTAATAATTGTTTAAATATTTTATTAATATTTTTTTTTAAATAAATAAATCTATGTAATTGTTAAAAGTATTTTATTAATATTTTTTTTAAATAAATAAATCTATATAATTGTTAAAGTATTTTATTAATATTTTTTTTTTTTTTTACAAAAAATAAACCTTTTAATTGTTTGAATATGTTTGAATATGTGAAATAAATATGAAATATACGTTAAATGTATTAAAATGTATTTATTATATATGTAATGTATGAGCCACAATGTATTAATATAAAAGCATGTAAATTTATTAAATTTAAATATTTGCAGCTCTTTATCATAAAATATATTAATAAAGTTGACATAATTATAAAACCCAAACTATTGACTTTTAACAGAATATTTTGGGTGTGGGGCATTTCGCCAATTTTTTTGAAAGCATGTGGCGTATTAAAAAAATGTGGCATTTCGCCAAATTGAAAATTATTAAATAAACAAATAAATCAATAAATAAAATTAAATATTATTTTTGTTTATAAAATATTTTATTGATTAAAGTTTATTTATTTTAATATGAGTAATTACTTGATTTTTAAAATTTATGAGATTACATTTGTATTTATACTATTTGTGGCTAAATAAAAATATAACGAGAAATTATTACATAATATATTTCATTGTATTAGCTTAACAACGAGTTCGTTGTATTATAAAAATATCTTTTAATTTATTTAATACACATAAATTATTATAATATAAATTTAATATATTTTTCTTTGTATTCTAACATTCCCCCTCAGACCAGAATGTTTGCTTGTCAAAGATTTGGTTTGTAAACTTAGTCATTTTTGGTCCATTATAATCTTTTGTTAATGGATCGGCCAACATCCTTTCGGTATTGATGTATTCTAATTTTATTCTGTTATTTTTGATATTATCTTTATTGAAGTAAAATTTTATTTCTATATGTTTTAATTTATTGTTGAGTTCACCGTTTTCTATTGTCGTTTTACTTGCTAAGTTATCAGTGAATATTTTTATTGGTTTTTTAATGTTGAATATTTCATATAAAATATTTCGGATCCATAAAACCTTTTTAGTACATTCAGCGGTAGCAATGTATTCAGCTTCCGCGGTAGATGTGGCAACTACTGTTTTGTTTCTTGGATTGCCAACATATTGGATCATTATTCATTGATATTATATACCCCGAAGTAGATTTCCTATCTTTTGGGTCACCAGCGTAGTCAGCATCAGTATATGCCATAATTTCCCCCTGTCCTTTATATTTAATTTTGTAGTATTTAGTATAATTTAAGTATTTTAATATATTTATTACCATTTTCCAATCAGCTATGGTAGGATTCTCAGAATTTCTAGTATCTTTCCTACAGCGTAAGTAATATCTGGACGGGTACACCTGGCTAGATAGATTAACGATCCGATTGCACTTTTAAATGTTGTTTTATCGAATGGTTCATTATTCTTTGCTGAATTTGAGATGCTTGAACAAGGTGTTTTTGACTTTCTTATATTTTTAACTTTGAATTTTTGTAATATATCATTTATTAATTGAATTTGAGAAATTACGTAGCTTGAATTTTCCTTTTCAATATTAATTCCTAAAATATAATCTGCTTCACTGCATTTTGAAACTTTAAAGTTTTTCTTAATTCTTTTAATAATTTTATTTATATAGTATTTTATTCCTGTTATTAATAAATCATCCACATAAACTCCAATAATACAGACAGCTCTTCCTCCCTCCATTTTAACAAAAATACATGGTTCAGATGTCAATTGAGTGAAACCATTATTTTTAAGAAAGTTTGTGAAGTGGATGTGCCATTGGCGACCTGACTGTTTTAATCCGTATAAAGCTTTTCTAAGAAGCCAATAACCTTTACCAAAATTCTTGTCACCAGGGGGGATATTAACATAAATATCCTTATCCAACGGAGCATTAAGATAGGCAGCTTTAATATCAAGCTGCATTAGATCCCAATTGAATTTTGAAGCAAGCGCAATTATAAGTTTTAGACTATCTAAACTAAGGGTAGGGGAATATGTTAAGTTATAATCAATTCCCTTTCTCTGGGTGAAACCACGAGCAACCAGACGAGCCTTGTATTTTGAGATATTACCATTACCGTCCTTTTTGAGAGTATAGACCCACTTAGTAGTTATGGGTTTAACATCAGGAGGAAGGGATTTAACAAAAATCATGGTTCGGTTGTCATAGAAGTTTTGTAATTCGGAATTCATAGCTTCTATCCACCGGATTTTATCTGAACGCGTGATGGCTTGTTTATATGAAAGAGGTGTTTCAGTAATACATCTTTTAGAAGTTTCAACATTGTCGAGGGAGATCTTGTGCTTTTTGTTACTGTTGGATTGAATAGGGTTTCCAGGTCTTTTATGCGATTCATTCATGGATGGTCTTAATTTCTTACTCTCTGGATGTTCGGAATGAATCAATTTATGTTTAAGGGGAACAGTGTTTAATATTTCATTGTTTAAGTTAATCTTCTTTTTGGTAGGTGAAATATTACAAGTTGATGACTTTCTTTTAGTGGATGGATTAAATTTTATTTTATCCTTTTCTAAAGAAATGTCCCCAGAGAAATTTGATTCATCATTTGAAACACTAATAGATTGGAAATCTGAAGCGAGATCATCAATGGATTCAATTTTTTCATCATTTAGATAATTGTCTTCAGGTTCCTTACCTTTAGCAGAGTTATTATTCTCATCTTTCTTGTTGTTAGTAATAGGAGTATTTATAATTTTATTAATACTATTGTTTTTAATAGATGAAACAGGTGAATCAATTTCTGATTCCTTACCTTTTCTTGATGAAGAATTATTTTCTTTGGATTCTGTATTTTCTTCATTAGATTCTTCATTAGATTCTTCATTAGATTCTTCATTGTATATCAATTTTCCAGAATCATCGTATGTATTTTCATTTTCGTTAGAGTTGATAATTGGTAATTCGTAAATATAATTGTCGTTATTGAAAATGTTGGTTGGTAATTTATTGTTGCGTATCTTGGTTGATAAATTTGATGGAGTTTCTTCATCAAATACAGCTTCTCTTACTAAGTGAATACTGTAGTCCTTTGAATCCATAATTATATAGCAATTGGATTCAATGCTTATTCCTAAAAATACGCCTTTTTTACTGTTGCTATCAAATTTCATTTTTCCTTGTGAAAAATCTTTATAGTAGGCATCACAACCAAAAACTTTAATATATTTAAGACTGATCTTTTTGTTATAATAGATTTCATTTGGAATTTTATTTCCAATTCCTTTATGTGGAGTTATGTTATAAAGTAAATTTGCATATTTGATAGCGTAATCCCAAAACTCACTAGACATTTTGCTCCACTGAATTAAAGTTTTTGCACAACTTACAATGGTGTAGTTGAATCGTTCAGCAATCCCGTTGTTTTGAGGATTGTATGGTGGTGAAAATGTTTTTATAATACCGTGTTCCTTGCAGTAGTTTAGTACCTTTTTATTGTTATATTCAGTACCTTGATCCGAACGAAAAGTTTTAATATTATAATAGAATTGATTATATAAGTAAGTAAAGAAATTTATAATTGTTCTTGGAACTTCTGATTTGTTTTCCAAGAGGAAGATCCAACTTTTGCGAGTATATTCGTCAATAAAAGTAAGAACATACCCTTTCCCTGAGTATGATTTTGAAATAGGACCGATAACATCAGAATGGATTACATCTAGTGGATGCTTTGCCTTTGGAGTGTCTCCATTATGGGGTTTCCTATTTAATTTGGCAATTTTACAATTTAAGCATTCATTAATTTTGACATTGTGGAGTTTTAGATATTTAGTTAAATTGTCTTGATAAAAATGTCCAAGTCTTCTATGCCATAGCATTTTAGACTGGTCATTTATGTCCATTGTTTCTTCAGGTGAGACGATGTCAATACAATTCTTTAAATTCGATTTATTCTTCGTAAGTATATGAATTGTATTGTTTTTATTAGCTTTAAATGTGCCTATGTTAATTGTTCTTTTGTTTTCAAGTGTGGTTTTTAAAGTGAGAAAAACTTTGTCTCTCCTGGATTTAATGTTACATTTTAATCCATTCTTCGCAAGTTTAATTCCACTCAGAAGATTCTTGTTAACTTGTTTAGAATAGAGGACATTTTCGAATTTTATGTTGTAACCATTAATACTTCCTTCATAGGTACCAACCCCGTCAAACTCACAGATTGAATTATTTGATTATTTGCACACTGCATAGAGATCTTTTCTTCTCTAAAGTTTGAGAGGATATCTTTTTTATTGGTAATGTGCTCTGAAGCACCAGTATCAAAGGTCCAAATCGTTGTATCTTCTGAAGAATTTAATACTAAAGAAATGTATTTATTTTCGTAGTTTACTTTAGTGTCCTTTTTTTCTTCTAACGGCTCAAAGCTGTCTAAATTTTTATCATACATGGTCCTAAGTTCTTCTAAGGAAAGTTCTTCATCAGAATTTCGTTCTTCATATTCGACGTTTGCAATTGATTTTTGGTGGCTATTTTTACCTTTCCTTTTATTGATTTTAGTTTTCTTTTTGTTTGATTGCTTCTTGCCTTTTTGAGTCGATCTGTTCCTATTTTTGTTGATAAGGTTAAATCTACATTTATCGGTAGTATGTCCAAACATTTTGCACAGGTAACAATAGTTTGGCTCCGGATTTGGTCTGGTTTTATTATTTTTTGAACCGCTTGACTCAATGTTATCAATATCCATGAAGTCACCTTTATCTGTGACGTTTCTATCGAAATTGATAGCACTATGCAGGAAAATGTGGAAATTAATCTTGTTGATTGACTCTTCGAGGAAGTCATCAACTGTTTCTGTTCCACTAGGATGAATAAGATCTCTTAAAACTTTTGGATAAGACAAATATAAAACCCTGATCTTTTCCCAAGTTCCGAGTCTGATATTGTTCTTATCCATTACTTCAAAGATTTCTTTAATTTGATTAATGATATCCTTGCATTCCGAAAGATTTTTGGCTTTTAAAGAATATAACTTCTTCAACCAGTAGTTGAGATCAGCAGTTTTCTTTTTTCCATATAAGACCTTTAATTTTTTCATAATATCATAGGCGGTGGTAAGATATCTTATGTAGCTCAAAACTTCTTGACTTACATTTTTACTGATAATGGTACTGGCTAAGGCATCTTGAGTTTCAGCTTCTTTGATATCCTTTTCCAAGTCCTTGATAGCTTTGACGGTTTCGTCGGATTTGGGTTTTCCCTTTTCCTCCTTAAGCTTATCATTTAATTTACCGATTACATTCTCATTTACATACTGTAAAATTTTTAAAAGATTTGAGAATTTTTTTAATAAGGAATTCCCAGTTTTCGAAGTTATCCTTATTGAGAATATCTTCAGTTCTTAATTTGGTTTCGTTAGACATGTCGTAGATAGTATAAGAGGATGAGACTCTTAATCTTTTGTTTATAAAATATTTTATTGATTAAAGTTTATTTATTTTAATATGAGTAATTACTTGATTTTTAAAATTTATGAGATTACATTTGTATTTATACTATTTGTGGCTAAATAAAAATATAACGAGAAATTATTACATAATATATTTCATTGTATTAGCTTAACAACGAGTTCGTTGTATTATAAAAATATCTTTTAATTTATTTAATACACATAAATTATTTTAATATAAATTTAATATATTTTTCTTTGTATTCTAACAATTATTAATATTGCATAAAAACAATTTTAAAAAAAATATATTTTGAATTAATATTTATTTATTTATTCATTTATTTATATCAATACTCTACTTGTCGAAATGCAACCTGGCGAAAAGCAACTTGGGGAAACGCAACATTTTAATACTACGCCACTTGGCGAAATGCAATTTGGGGAAATGCAACTCTCCCGAATATTTTATTTTATTTTTTTTTTTTTGTAAAAAAATATTTATTTTTATCTAACCATTATAATTTATTTAATTTAATAAATATAGTATATCAAATTTATTTATTTAATAATTATTTATTTATTTATTTATTATTTATAAAATAATAAGGTAATTACAAGGATATAAAATTAGGGTAAAATTAATGACATTTATACACATGTTGTGGCCTGATTTTATTTATCATTTGATCAAAACTATTTCTAATTTACATAAAAAATTGCGAATAAATTTAATTACAAATTTATAAAAATAATTGCTACGAATTTTAATTTATTTATTTCAAATAATTTATTTTAATATTTTAAATCAATATTTATAACATTTCCCCCTCAAACTTATTTTTAATATGATTAAAATATGAGTTTGGAATTATTAATATTATTTATCATTTTTTAGTATTTATTATCATTACTATTAAATTTTCTTTTATTTATGTTGTTATTATTGTCTATGATATAGTGGTAATTGTGTTTATTTTTGTAATTAATATTATTGTTATTTTGGTTATTGTTATTATTTATTTCGAATATCTTTTTGGTAAATTTCTTTATTTGACTTCCGTTTTGATTTTTTGTTAATGTGTCAGCGAGCATTTCGTCGGTTGGAATATATTTTAGATCTATTTTATTTTGATTAATATTGTCTTTGTTAAAGTAATATTTTATTGAAATATGTTTTAATTTGCTGTTTAGTTCGCCGTTTTTTATTGTTTTTAAGCTTGAAGTATTATCTGTGAATATCGTTATAGGTTTTTTAAAATTAAGTAATTCCTTTAGGATGTTTCTTATCCAAAGTACCTTTTTTACACATTCGGAAGTGGCTATATATTCAGCTTCTGTAGTACTAGTGGCTACGATGGACTGCTTCTTTGATCCCCAGCATATTGGGGAATTTCCTATTAATATTATGTGTCCTGAGGTAGATTTTCTATCTTCAAGATCTCCTGCAAAGTCAGAATCGGTGTATCCAATAAAGTTCCCTTTTCCATTATATCTCAGCTTATAATCTTTACTAGCGTTTAGGTATTTGAATATATTCAATACCTTGTTCCAATCTGATACGGTAGGGGATTCAGATTTTCTTGCTATTTTATGAACGGCGAAGCTGGTGTCTGGACGTGTGATTTTTGCGATGTATATCAGCGATCCAATTGCACTTTTGAATATCGTCGTGTTAAATGGTTTTTTGTTTTCTGATATTAGATTGTCTCCTGTACATGGTGTAGATTGTTTTTTGATATTTGTAATATTATATTTTTCGAGTAACGTATTTATTGTGTGAGTTTGAGATATTATATAATCGTTATGATCCTTTTCTATTTTTATTCCTAGTATATATCTTAGAGGTTCACAATTTGAGATTTTGAATCTTTTCTTAAGTTTGCTTATTATATTTCTTATTTCTCGATTGTTTCCTGTAATCATCATGTCATCGACGTATAATCCAATAAGACCGACAAGTTTATTATTGATTACCTTTTTGAAGATGCATGGTTCTGAACTCAAATGCGTATATCCATTTTCTCTAAGGAATTTTGAGATAGTAAGAAACCATTGTCTTCCGGCCTGTTTTAAACCGTAGAGTACCCTATTTAATCTCCAGAAACCTTTTTTGAAATTTTTATCTCCTTTTGGAATTTGGATATTTAATGTTTTGTCAATGTTTGCATTTAAGTATGCTGCTTTTATGTCCAGTTGTTGAATATTCCACTTGAATTTGGCAGCAAGGGCAATAATTAGTTTTATGCTATCTGTGTTAAGTGTTGGTGAATAAGTAATGTCATAGTCTATACCTTTTTGTTGCTTGTAGCCCCTGGCTACTAATCTTGCTTTATATTTAGTGATATTGTTGTTTTCATCTCTTTTTACAGTGAATACCCATTTTGAAGATATAATGTTGGTATTTTTTGGTATTCTTTTAGTGAATGTCATTATTTTATTTGCATATAAGTTATCAAGTTCATTTTTGATTGCAGTTAACCATTCTTTCTTTTCATTACTGTTAATAGCTTCATTAAAATTTTTGGGGATCTTTTGGATTGTGTTTTTGGCTGAAATTTTATTTTTATTGTTATTTATGTGTGAGATGTTATTGAATTCTTTATTATTGATTAGTGATTTTATTTTTTTATTAGATATTGGATCGCTTTTATCTGTTGATGTATGTGGTCTTTTTCTGAGTATTTGAGGAATGTTGTCGATATTTTTTATTTTCTTATAAATTATGTTTTCTACGTCTTCAATATTTCTTTTTCTTTTATGATTAATTGAACTAGGGTTTCTTTTTATTTTCTTGTGATTATTGTCATCATTCGTAAATAGTGATCTATTGCGATTTATAGTTTTTGATTGTTTATCAGTATTATTATTGTTGATTATAATATTGTTGGTGTAATTTGTGGAATCGTTGTGGATTTCATTGTTGTTATTTTCAATATTTTTGGTATGATTGATGTCATCATTGTTGGTATAGCTTTGTCCATCAGTATTTTCTGTATTGTTGTTTTCATTTTCTTGAATACTATCTGTAGTACGAATATCATGTATATGTTGTTGTATATTATTATTAGGGTAATTATTATTATCAATATTTTGGAAGGTGTCTGAAATGTCTGAGTTTTCAAAAGTAAGAGTGTTGTTTGTAATACAGAGTTCATTATTGATATTTGATATTTTACTATTTAATTGTACTCCAGGAAATATATCTTCTAAGAATAGTGCTTCTCTAACAAGTTTACATTTATTATCGTTTAAGTCCATAATGATGAAACTATTAGATTCAAAATCAATACCTAAAAATATTCCTTTTCTTGATTTGGGCTCGAATTTAGAAATTTTGTTGTTATTGGGAATTTTATAATATGTAGAGCATCCGAAAACTTTGATTTTTGATAAGTTGATGTCTTTATTAAAGAAAATTTTATTGGGAATTTGATTGTTTATGCTGGAATGTGGAGTGATATTATATAAATGAGTGGCGTACTTGATTGCAAAATCCCAAAATTTAGTATTGAGTTTTGAAGTGAATAGTAATGTTCTTGTGCAATCGACTATGGTACGGTTGAACCTTTCCGCGAGACCGTTGATTTGCGGATTATAAGGTGTTGAGAATACTTTGTTTATACCTTTATTGTTACAGAAATTAAATATCCTTTTATTCTTGTATTCTTTACCATTGTCTGATTTGAAAGTTTTGATAACCTTATTATATTGGTTTTCAATAAATGTGAGAAATTGTATTATTATTTCAGTTGCTTGTGACTTTTCTTCAAGTAAGTATAACCATGCCTTTCGTGAAAATTCATCTATGAATGTTATGAAGTATTTTTTGTTAGTAATGGATGGTTCAACAGGACCAACAATGTCGGAGTGGATTGTCTCTAGTATTTCAATGGCTCTAGGGGGAGTACCATTAAAAGGGTCTTTATTCATTTTGGAAATTCGGCATTCAGTACAATTTAATGGCTTTATTTTATTTAGTTTTAGATATTTGTTAATGTCATAAAGAAAAAAGTGACCAAGTCGATTATGCCAAATTTTTAAATTATTGTTGTCTATTTCAATGTTAAGTAGATTGTGGGAATTAGTATTAATTGGATTTATAGTCATGTGTATTATATTGTGGATGTTGGAATAAAAAGTTCCAATAACTCGATTGTTCATAATAAGACTGATGTAAGGCTTGTTTTTTCGATCTAATGCAATTAGGGTATATATTCCTTCTTTTGAAAGTTTAATACCACTAATTATATTTTTTGATACGTTCTTTGAAAATAGCACGTGGTGTAAGGTAATTCTATGACCGTTTATTTTCCCATGAAATGTACCATATCCTTCAAAGTAGCATTCGGTATTGTTAGCACATCTCATTGTAATGTTTTGTTTTTTAAAATCAGCTAATAGATACTTATTATTTGTAATATGTTCAGAGGAACCTGTGTCATAGGTCCATTGAGTACTATATGGATATTGTTCGTTTGATGATAAATATTCAAGGTTGAATATATTTTTATCATTTACTTGACGATACGGTTTTGTATTCATAAATGAATGATATGCTGAGCAACCCCAACTATACACATGATCATTTGAAAGTAAAAAATTAATGAAAAATGAAATATTATTATTAAAATTGTTGTTTAATATAAAATTATTATTAGTTGTTATCATGTGATTATCCATTGTTTCTATGTTATTTATAAATTCATCATCGGTATATTCAATGCTATTAATGGAATAATCATAATAGTTATTATAAAGTTCATCGAAGGAGACATATTCATCGTTATGTTCGATGTTTTTTAATGATCCAGTTTGTTTTTTGTAATTATATTTATGTTTCTTTTGATTGATTCTTTTGTTTTTGTAATTTTTTGAGTTTCGAATTCTTTTGTTTGTCTTCGCATTGAAAAAACATTCGTCAGTGGAATGTCCGTTGATTTTACAAATGTGACAAAATTTCTTGTTGGAAGGATAAGATTTTGAGTTGCGTAGATTTTTAGTATGATGGTAGACGTGGTTAAGATCATAATCAAGGTCCATGTTGTCTTCTTGAGAATTTTGAATATAATTATTGTTTAAACTAGTGAGTCTATTGGACTTACTATTATATTTTCTAATAAAAATCTTATTTTTGATATCATTGTAGAATTCAATCGGGTTGACGTCTGCGCTAAAATTGACAATATTTTTGATTTCATTTGGAAGAGCATTGTGTAAAATTGTGAGTTTTTCTAAATTGTTTGGATTTAAATTTGTGTCATGTAACATATTGAAAAGTTCCATAATTTCATTTATGACATCCATAGTGTTATTGATGTCACTTGCTTTAAGTTCATAGAGCCTCTTGTACCAAATAGAATGTTCTTCTTCTTCGTCTCTTTCGTAGAGTTGTTTAAGTTTCTCCATTTTTTCAAATGCTTTTTCTCTCCTTTCGATAAATTTTAAAACTTTATCTGTTACATTAGCGATGATTATGGAGTTAGCCATAGCGTCGTTGGCAATCGCCTCTTCTATAGCGTTCTGTTGTTGAATCAATTGTTATTGAATATTTTGGATATTGGCTTGAAGTTCCCGGTTATTTTGATTATTCTCGGCCTGAGCTTGTAGATTTTGGAGGTCATTAGTTAATTGATTAAAGACGTTGGTTCGTTCAGCAATGATGTCGACTTCAGTATATTGGAATAGTCTCTTTCCTTTAAGGAAATTTTGAATAAAGAGGTACCAAGTACGAAAATTTTTTCCATTGAGTTTTTGGACAAAAGGTGTAGTAGTAGTGGCGGCGTTCATGGTAGAAAAAGACTCTTAATCTAATAAATATAGTATATCAAATTTATTTATTTAATAATTATTTATTTATTTATTTATTTATTATTTATAAGATAATAAGGTAATTACAAGGATATAAAATTAGGGTAAAATTAATGACATTTATACACATGTTGTGGCTTGATTTTATTTATCATTTGATCAAAACTATTTCTAATTTACATAAAAAATTGCGAATAAATTTAATTACAAATTTATAAAAATAATTGCTAATACTTTAATTAAATTACGAATTTTAATTTATTTATTTCAAATAATTTATTTTAATATTTTAAATCAATATTAATTAAATTACGAATTTTAATTTATTTATTTCAAATAATTTATTTTAATATTTTAAATCAATATTTATAACATAATTATTCACTTAATAAATTTTAAGTGAATAATTAATAAATAGTAAATAATAATAAATAGTAAATAATAATAAATAATAAATAATAACAAATAATAAATAATAACAAATAATAAATAATAAATAAATAATAAATAATAAATAAATAATAAATAATAAATAAATAGTAAATAATAAATAAAAAAATAAATATTTTTCTAATTAAAAAAAATTGAATAATTAAATCTAATTTTTTATTCAGAATAAATATAAATATTTCAAATATTAAGCAATAAAAATATATTTTCATATACACTTCATATCTTTATATTACTTGTTTATTAAAAAATTATATATTATTTATCTGAATAATATCTGAATAATAAATAATTATATATATAGAATATCAATATTTTATATAGTTATTTTTATTATTATTATCAATATCAATATCTTATATAGTTATTTTTATTAGTAATATCAATATCAATATTATATAGCTTTTTTATTTTATTAAAATTTTAATAATAAAATAAATTAAAATTTGAAATTAAGATGAAATATAAAAGAGTAATAATAAAACATTTTTAACATATTTATTTTTTACTTAATATTTTTTTATTTATTATTAATTTTATTTATTTATATGTTTATTTTTTAAAAATATTTTGAGTCACATTTTGCGAAATGCACTATTGAGAAATGTACAAGGATATATATATGATTTTGGTTATATAGGTATATTTAAAGAATATACATAATCTACTAAAAAATATATATATATATATATATATAATAATATATTAGATATAATTATGATATTAGATATAATTATGAAATCTAAATAATTAATTTCTAACAACGAAATCGAAAGTCATAATACAAAAGAAGATAAAAAAAAAAAAGGTTTAATATTTGTTTCACATATTTTTCTTTTATTTTTTTCTCTTATTATATTTATCATGTTAATTTTATATATTATGTAAAGTTAACAAGATTGGTTTTTTTTTATTATTAGTATTTGATATATAATTTAATAGTTATTACACGATAAATAATTTAAAAAGTTATTAATAATAATAATTTTTGAGTGGAAAAAATTATAGTTTAAATCTACCAATTTATTTGAATTATTTAATAATTAAATTATTTTATATTTTATGTATAATTCGAATTTTAATTCTTTGAAAATAAATATATATTAAAAAAAAATATTTTTTTATAATTAAAATATGTTTTTTTTTTTATGATTATTTAATTAATAGTTTAATATTTAAAAAAAGTAGTTAAAATTTTTTTCAAAAAATCAATTTAACCCTAATTATATATATATAAATATAAAAAAATAAAGTCAATTAATTGATAAATATTACAAATGAATGTTATTCTATAAATAACATTTTATGTAGTATTTTTTAGATTTAACAGTGAATAAAAGATTTAACAGTGAATAAAAATTTTAAAAATATTAATAATATGTGAATATAAATATAAATATAAATATAAATTTGAAATTGATAGTATTTTTTTTTTTTTTTAAAAATTTTTAATTAAAAAATTAATTATTCTAAATTTAGATATTTTCTATTGTACAAAAAAAGCTTCATGACATAAAATTTTAATTAATAATAATTTTGAAAATAAATTTTTTGATATATTATTCAATAATGTATAAATACACTTTGAATGTAAAAGTAAATTTTAATAGTTCATTTTTAATAAAGATTATATTACAATAAATATATTAATATACTAAGTAGATTAAAGAATAATATAATTTAAATAATAGTCATAACTTTAAATAATGTATAAAATGGGAAATCAAAAACTAAATAAACCCATAAACATATAAAAAATAATTTCACCCTATTTTTTTTAAAATAAGCACCCTGTTATTTTTATTTTTATTTTTATATTATTATTTTTATTTTTGAAATTAAAAAAAAAAAAAATTATGAAATTGTTTTTTTTATATAATAAAAAAAAAAAAAGGAATAATTTTGATGGAATAATTCAAAAAAAAAAAAAAAAAAAAAAAAAAAAAAAAAAAAAAAAATTCAAAAAAAAAGGGAATTTATATTGTTAACTTCATAAAAAATTATCAATACATTTTCTTATTTATATTATTAAATAAAATAAGTGCTTTTTTTTTGTTTTTCTCTTCTTCTTTGAATTTATAATTATTATAATAAAGTACTAATCCAGAAATTTTTTTCATTTTTAGTATTGTCATTTTTTTTTAAAATTGAAAATTTTATATTTATAAAATTAAAAAACTATAGAAAAATAGTGACTTTTATATCTATAATATTGGAGAAATATTTTGTAATATATGTATAACAAGCCAGAAGCTTGCGATACATATAAAATAATAAAGTAATAATTAATTTACCACGTGTGGCAAATTAATATTATGAAATAGCAATTTATTTTAAAATTTATTATTAGATATTTAGTATTTTGAAATAGTTGAATTTTTTTTTCATCCTTTTAGTAAATCAATATTTAAATATTGCAAAAAATAAATTTCATCTTTTTAGTAAATCAACATTTAAATATTGCAAAAATAAAAAAATAACAAATTATAATAAAATGTTTTATTTAATACGTAACAACATAAATTATTAAAGTCATTTTTTAGTTATGATTATTACAATATTTTATATAAATATAAAAATTTACACATTGATTATGAAAATAAAATAAAAATAGAGAAATAATATTAGTCTAAACACATATATATTTATAATATATTAAATGCTTATTTACCACTAATAAAACTTAAGGAATTCTTTTATTTTTTACACATATTTTTATTTTTTAAATTATTATGGTCAATAGAAAAAAAAAAAAACTGTAATAACATATGTATATGTATATATAATTTTTTTTTTTTTGAAAAAATAGACAATAAAATTTAAATAAAAAAAATTATGTTTCATTTGATCATGTGTTACATTATAAATATTTCATTTAAAATTTTTAAATATAATATTATTGTATTTAATTAATTAAAAATTTTATATATAAAAAATAGGTGCTTAAGAAATTTTCTTTAAAAATATTAATATATTTAAATATTGATTATTATATATTTAATGTAGTAATATAAATTTTTATTATTATATTTTAAAAAGATTAATATATTACATACCATTGAAATGATCTTAAATGGTTTAAAAACATTTATATATATGCATTCTAATAATTATAAATATTTGAGGATTATCAATTATAAAATATCTAAACAATTTTATGAAAACCTTTATAATGGATTTTAAATATAATTAAAAAAAAAAAATAGTTTTCCAAATTAAACTAAAATGAATATTAAATAATAATAATTATAATAATAATTATAATAAAACAAAAAATTTTACTATTGATAAAATAATAAAATATATAGGAGTATAAAAATTTTACTAATAATAGTAATAAAGGAAAAAAATTTATATTATTTATTAATTAAAAGAAGCAAAAATAGTATTGATAATTTGTATGATTAATAATATATAATATTATAAAAGTGTGCTTTTATTAGAAAGTAATAAATAATAATGAATCTAATTGTATTAAATATTAATATAATTTTTAATAAATAAAAAGATAATTTTTTTTTTCTCTATTTGTATACTATAGTATATTATAGATAATATTAACAATAATCAATTTTATAATTTCTTTACTATTTTTTATTTCGAACTTTATATTATATATATTATCAAAAAAACAATAATTTTAAAATATATAATTATTATCAAAAAAATAATATAAACATATTGTAGTATTTTATTATATAAATAATTTTATAAAATCTATAAACCAATAATAATTATAATAATTATCATAATACTAATTATATATATAGTTATAATTTAAATAACTATAAATAAAAATTTTCCTAATTATTTATTATTATATTAAATTATTATTGTAGTTGTAAAAAAGCTTAATTTTTTTTTGTAGTAAAATTGAAACTGAATGTAGTAGAAAGGACAATTTTTTTGAAAATATTTACCCAATTATAATTATGTTATAAAACTAATAGAATAAAAACCAATTAGTTTTAATTCATACGATATAATAATAATATTAAGTATTTTATTTGTTTATAATTATTAAAGGAGATAAATTTAAAAATTACAAACTGAATTAACTATTATTATATAAATTTCATAATTTTGATAGTTATTAATAAATAATATAAATAAAAATAATTATTAGTAGTAAGAATATTTATAATGAAACATATATAATTAACAATAACAAATATCTTTTAAATTTTTTTGTTAAAATTTTATATTATTATAATAATAATATATATATTTTTAAATATACCAAATTTTTTATTATTGTTTTTTTAATATCTACATAGATACTACTAATGTAACTAAATATTTATTGAATTATTTAAATATAATATATTGTATGGTTCTACAAATTATATTATTGATTATTGTAATACTTTGATTTTGTATATAAAATTATTAAGGCTATTCAAAATTGTCTATTATTAAATATACCTTTGGATTATTATAATTTTTTAATAGACAATATTTTATTTATAAAGAATTAATGAAATAGTTTATAAACAAATAAAAAATGAATAAATATAATAAATAATAAATAATAAATAATAAATAATAAATAATTAATGAGTAATAAATATTATATATATTTAATAAGGAATAATAAATATAATAACCAATTACTATAAATAAAGAATAATAAATATAATAACCAATTAATGTAGTTAATAATGAATAATAGATATAATAACCAATTAATATAATAAATAATGAATAATAAATATAATAACCAATTAATGTTGTTAATAATGAATAATAAATATAATAACCAATTAATATAATAAATAATAATAAATATAATAACCAATTAATGTAGTTAATAATGAATAAAAAATATAATAACCAATTAATATACTTAATAATGAATAATAAATGCATTTAATATAATAAATAATAAATAATAATTATAATAAAAAATTAATATACTAATAAATAATAAATATAATGATCAAGTAATATAATAAATAATGATAAATAAATATAATTAATGTAATAAATAAATAATTAATAATGAATAATGAATAATAATTAATTATTAATAAATAATAAACTATAAATAATGAATAATGAATAATAATTAATTATTAATAAATAATAAACTATAAATAATGAATAATGAATAATAAATAATAAATAATAAATAATAAATAATAAATAATAAATAATAAATAATAAATTATAAATAATAAAAAATTATAAAAATGAATAATAAATTATAAATAATAAATAATAAATTATAAAAAATTATAAATAATGAATAATAAATTATAAATAATAAATAATAGATAATAAATAATGTATAATAAATAATAAAAAATAAATATAATTATTATGTAATAAATAATAGATAATCGATAATAATAAATAATATAATAAATAAATAATTAAAAAAAAGGTTAAAATTTTTTTTAACTTTTTTTTTATTGAAAATAATAATATTTTAATTTTTATATAAAGTTTTAATATTTAATATTTAATATTTAAATTTATTAGTATTTACTATTTATTAATATTTAATATTTATATTTATATATTATTTATATAATATATATAAATGATAATTATAAATAGAATAGTATATTCTAAATTCGTATAATGAACTATTATTTATATAATAAAATTTTATTTTTTACGTAAATATAAATATAGATATATTATTTTTAAGACTATTGTAATTTTAATATTTAATAACTAATTCAAATAATGAAAAAATCTTTATAGTTCTACAGATACTATTTGAAATTATATATATATTTTATTAAAAGATACATAAAAAAATAACTAAACCGTACTTAAACAATTTTTTTTATTTTTACTTCGATACATGTATATAATTTTTTTCTTTAAATGCTTTTTTTTATACAAATTTTAATTTCAATAAAATGCAAATTAACAAAGTTAATTTGTTTTTTATACTATAAAATTTATTTTAAATATAAGGAAAAAGCAGATTTAATTATTTTTTTTTTTTTACATATATAAATTTTTTTTTTTTTTTGAAAATTAGGAGGTAAATACTAATTATTTGATAAAAAAAAGATAGATAATAGATAATAGATATAAGATAATATTATTAATATTAATTTAATAATCATAATTAATATTTATTTAATTCTTATAATAAGAAAATGGACAATTCTAATTAAGCTAATTTTTTTTTATATATATATTAATT
Source organism: Neocallimastix lanati (nom. inval.) (assembly GCA_016946835.1). NCBI lineage: Eukaryota > Fungi > Neocallimastigomycota > Neocallimastigomycetes > Neocallimastigales > Neocallimastigaceae > Neocallimastix > Neocallimastix lanati (nom. inval.). The sequence goes on from JACVTC010000123.1 coordinate 79,754, forward strand.
ATTAAATATTAAATATTAATTATTTATTAAGTTACACCTCTTTTTTGAAAATATTTTCTAAATACTTTATAAGAATAAAAATTTTTTTATGTCTTTTTTAATAAAAGTCAATTTATAATAAAAAATCATTTTCTTTATTATATTATCTATTTCTTTTAATATATTATATAAAAATCATTAATAATTTTTATTTATATATTTATTTAATATGAAGTAACTCTAATAATTATAAAAAGTATTAATAAATAGTATATATAATTATATTAATAAGTATTAGTTATTCTTATGAGGTATATAATTTTTAACAAAGTAATTATCCTATTCGTTTATTTTAATAACTAATAATAAATAAATAGATAAATAATAAAGACATTTAAATAGTAATAAATAGTAACTATTAAATAATAATAAATAATTATATAGAATAAAAATATTTTCATAATATCTTTTTACTATGATTTATTAATAAAATTGTTTTTTATTATTTATTATTATTGATTTTAACTAAAATTATTATTTACTATTATTGATTTTAACAACTTATTTAATATACTTTAATATCTTTGATATTACCAAAGTAATAGTTATATTTTCGTTTCTATATCCTATTATTATTATATAGCTATAATAATAAGATAGAGAAACAATAAAAAAAATTAGTGCAATTGCGATTATATAAATAAATAAATAAATAATAAATAATTAATAATAAATAATTAATAATAAATAATTAATAATAAATTATAATTAATAAATATTAAATAATAAATAATAAATCATATATAATAAATAATTAATAAATAATAATAAATAATAAATAATAAATAATAAATAATAAATAATAAATAATAAATAATAAATAATAATAAATAAATAATAAAAAATAACAAAAATAAATTATATATAATATAAAATAAATAAATAGTAAATAATAAATTAGAAAGAAATAAAATAATTATACATATATTTATAATTTATTATTTTTCCATATTAAATAGACATATTCTATTGATTGAATATAAATAATTTTTCTAAAATTTGTTTTTATAGTATGACTTAATTATAATATTTAATATCATTTGTTATAATTAATATTATTATCAAATAAAATAAATTATTTATATAATTATTAAAATTAATAAAACGAATAAAATTATATAATTATTAAATAATATTAATTATATAATGTAATAATGAGTAACAAATAAATTATTAATATTCATAACTAATAATAATACAAATAAATATCACAAATAAAAAATATAGTAGAAAATAGAAAACAATAATTATAAATAATAATAATAATAATAATAATAATAATAATAATAAATAAATAATAAATAATAATAAATATTAATAAATATTAATAATAAATAATTAGAAATAATAATAATAAATAATAATAATTCTAGTAATTTAATAGTAATATAATAATTATAATAATAATTAAAATATAATAGTAATAATATAATTATAATATTATAATAGCATTACAATTACAATAGTTTTTATTAAAATATTGATAATATATTATATGAAAACCAAATAAATATAAATAATATAGTATAGTAAAATATGTATAATTAAAATATGTTTATTAATAATATATTATACAATTATATATAATAATTACTAGTTTTATTTATAACAGTTTATAATATATTAAAATATAATATAGTACAAAATATAGTCCTTTTTAACTTTTTTAAATAAATTGTAATATATCTACATAAAATACTGATAATAAATATTAATAATATAAAAACAAAATTTAAATATTTTTGATAATATAATATATTTAATTTAAATATAATACAAATATATATTATTTATTTTCAATATAATAAATAATATATTATTATATAAATTTCAATTTTAATTTTGTTATATATATTATAATATTTAATTAATGTATATAAATTTAATTAATATATATTATTTATATATTATTAATAATAATTAATTGAAATTATAAATATATAATATTATATATTAAATATAATATTATAATATAAAAACTTAATATAATATGTATATAATAAATATTAAATGTAAAATAATTATAAAAAAAAGGAAAAGAAAATTATAATATAAAAAGGACTAAAATTTTCTTATAAACTTTTCTTTTCTAATATAATTTTGTTATAATTAATTATACGAATTATATATTTATAATTCAACTATAATTTCAGATATTAGTAGTTCTTAAATTTTAATATATTTAAGGCTTGTTATTAAAAAATATTTTATTAAAATGCCAAAGGTTGCTAAGGAAAAGAAGGATGGTAAGTTTAAAGAAAAGATATTAATAGAAATATTGTGTTAGAGTAAAATATATTTATATGTAAAGAATGATTGTATAATTAAAATGTAATATTTGTAAATAATATAATATTTAGTTCAAAAGCCAAAGAGAGCTTTAACTCCATACAACCAATTTATGAAGCAAGAACTCCCAAAAATTAAGGCTGAACAACCAAATATTACTCACAAGGCTGCTTTCAAGGAAGCTGCTCAAAGAGTAAGTGATAATATTAATTTATTTGAAAATAAAAATAATATAATACGATAAAAAGATGAGAAAAATGTATTAATAATTTTTATAATATTTTAAAATTAATAGTGGAAGGTTTCTCCAGATAATCCAAAGAACAAATCTTAATTGAAAAGCGCAATAATTTAGAACTTAATTAAATTTGAATTTGTTTTTTTTATTTCCATTTTGTATGTAAATTCATAAAAAGGAAGTAAATGTTTAGAATGAATTATTATTTTTTATCAATAGACGTTACCTTTTTCGCATTTAAATATAATCTATAATATATATAACATTACTACACTTAATTTTTGGAAATAATATTTAAAACAGCTACTATTATTATATCGTTCATATGCAATATAAATATTAAAATTTTTAATATTGAATTATAAAAAAATTAAATATTAATATTTCATAAAATATTATACCATTTTTTAAAAATTTTGAAAAGTTATTAATGAATTAATAATTAATAAGTTTTCCTTTTTATTTTTTTATATTTTAATATTTATTTTATATTATTTTATCTTTTTTTTTTTATTATAAAGTTAAAATAATATAAAATAAAATATATTAAATGTTTTATTATCAAAAAACAATTATTAATAAAAAAATTTAAAAAAAAAAAAAGTTATTTGTTTTTAGATTTATTTTAGTGTATGGTAAAGTTTGATGTTTATAAATGAACAATATATTTATGAAATTTATTCAATTTAGGGAAGATCTTTGGAGAGATTTTAAATTTATTGAATTTATTAATTAATAGAATTATATAAATACCTTTAATCATTACCGAATTTAATCCTAGTATTAAGGATTATATTGTCATAATATATGTTAATATATATTCATATATTATGGAATAAATTCTTAAAAAAAGTTATTTTTTTTTTAATTTAAATTTTTAATTTATTTAAATAAAATTGAATTTGATGTTAGTTACATTGAATTTTTTTTTTCTTTCATTATTTGTATTAAATATAAACTAAGAAAGAAAGTTATTATTTCTTTTATTCAATTAGAATAAATATTTCGATAAAATAATAAAAAATACATATTGTATAATTTTTTTTTTAATTTTATATAAATATATATTGGTTTAATAAATAAATATAGATATTTAATATATAAATATTATATATATAATATTAAGTTGAAATTAATAGAGAACATTTAATGGATAAAGTAAAAAAAAAAAAAAAAATTCTGATATATGTTCGAATGATATCTGTCATTGATGTATGAGAAGAATTTATAATTATAATATAATATTTATAAATTTTTTAGTTTTACAAAATATATATAATATATAATTGGTAATTTATTATAATACTGTTACAGTAACGATTTATATATTAAAGAAATATTAAAGAAATTATTTAAAATTCAAATAAAAAGATTATAATGATAATAATAAGATTAAATGGTTATATGATTAATAAATACAATTACATACTAATTATTTTATTAAATTTAAGATTATAATAATATTATTATTAATATTAATCAGTTAAGTATTAAAAAAGACTATGAAATAATATAAAATTATATATATATCGTAGTTATAATAAAAATATATAATAGTTATAATAATACTAATAATTATACGATAGCTATAATACTAATATTAATATATAAGTTACATATTAATATTATTAATAATAATTATTATAATAATATAATGATTTATTATAATAATTATATATAATAAATAAATAAATAAATAAATAAATAAAATAATAAATATTTATTGCATATCAAGTTTTATATTTAAAGTATGTAAAAAAAATAAAAATAAAAACAAAAATAAAAATAAAAATAAAAATAAAAATAAAAATAAAAATAAAAATAAAAATAAAAATAAAAATAAAAATAAAAATAAAAATAAAAATAAAAATAAAAATAAAAATAAAAATAAAAATAAAAATAAAAATAAAAATAAAAATAAAAATAAAAATAAAAATAAAAATAAAAATAAAAAATAAAAATAATATAATAGAAGTCTATTATTTAAATATTATTATTTTTAAAATCAATTTAAAATTGTGAAAATACAAATATAAAATATTATAATATAAATTAAATGAATTGATATAATATATTAAAAATTAACTTTATTAGTGATTTAAAAAACCACGTTTTTAATTTAAAATAATTATTTAAAACTAATTATTACTTATTTTTAAATTGATATATTTCATTTTTTTTCTTTATTTTTTTAAAATTTGATATTGTTATAATAATTAAAATAATAATTATAATTGTAATAATTATAATACCAATAATAATAATAATAATAATAATAATAATAATAATAATAATTAATATAATAAATACATGTTCGAAGAAAGTGTATTATTTTATGACGTTAACATTTATATATAAATATTAATATATATTATATTATTAGAGCATTCTTTATATAATATGATATTTATATACTAGTCTATAATATACAATAATATGTAATAATAATAAATAATAATAAATAATAATAAATGATAATTAATAATAATAAATAGAAAATAGTAAATAGTAATAAAAAATGAAAGTTAATCAATAAATAATCAGTAATAGTAATTAATAAATAAAAAGGAATAATAATATTTATAAATTAATTATTTAATATTAGGAAAATTTTGATTTTTCTTACCTTACAATAAAGAGAGTGAGAGTTCAAAAATAAAATACTTCACCAAATTCATATT